>CP139508.1:367694744-367886943 GCA_021014915.2 Artemisia tridentata subsp. tridentata
CAGATCAAGGGTTTTAGGTGATCTGAGTAAGAACATTCTTATCTGCTTTACTAATAAGCAATCCCAAACACCCTCTAAGTCACAATCTTTACGTAAACAAAGACATTCGCCTCATTTTTTATATAACTAGGATCAACTACAGGAACAAAAAATTTATGGATCTATATACACATAGGTTTTAAGGAAATAGATGCTATAGTCATGCGATTAATGATTCTACTATTTAGTTCAAGATTCTGGTTGTGTTACAAAATAACAGACGCGTACCACTTTACGCATTGCATGCTCAAAGCACCAAAAGGCATCTGCTTCATCGCCTAAAAGAATAACCATCGGGGAACATATATCATTCATTCCTGCATAAAGAAATGAAGAATAAGAGATCGTGAAACTGAAATGCTCTACATTTCATATGTAATGCCAGGGATAAAAAATTTCACCTTGAACATAACCAATATCGTCGTCTACCCAAGTATATATAGCAAGAACATCCCACAGTTTGGCCTGATTAGCTTCAGTCTCATAATAAACAAGAGCACGATCTGTGCGTACAACGTCCAAACCTGCATTTCAATCGTGTTAAACGTGCACTACAAGTCTACAAGTTACTGCAAATATAAATATTTAGAAGCAAGTTAGAAGGCACTGCAAGAAGATAAGGCCAATAATGAATCACATTTCAGTCAGTTGAGACAAAGAGGATTAAAACTAAGAGGGCGTAGATTGATTAGAACATTAAGGATCGTCAAGGAGGTTATACATTACATATACAGATAATAACTTATCAGCAGAAAAGTGCATGCAACTTTTACGCTTCATTGATGATGACCACATGCACACACAACCATGTGAAAAATATACGTGAACCATGCATTCCCTCACTTAACAGACAGCAATTCTAAATATTATAATCTTAATCTCATAATGAAGTGCAGTGGCATAAAAGGAGCACATGGACGCACAATAGGTAGAGTTAACAAACCTATCTGATGCAAGCTCAGTTTCCACATGATAACTTTCTTGTCTGAATCTGCACCAGATTTTGGTAGGTCAGTTCCATTATCTTCTACTGGTTCTCCATCATCGGAAACTAAACGGGTCATGACAAACTTCCCACTGCCAACAATGGGTACAATCTTTTTGCATTGCTCTTTCCATGATTCATACTGTTGCCTAAGAACATAAAATGCACCAGTATAGAAGAGTGGTATCATTATATGATGCGTAATGGGTCCTTTGCCTAATTAGAATTTCCCCGTAATTATTGCATTTACATGTTATCACTATAAGCTTTAGTTGACAGTACTACCTCCTCTTTTGTCTGAGCTTTTCTCGTTCCTCGGAGGTACTGTTGGGATCATAACAACCCAGCAAAAATTCCCAGACTGCCCCTTTGATTGCTGGATGAATGCCCTATGATTGAAAATATATATATATATATATATTAGGATATTTTGCTCCTATATGTTACCAAAAAATGATGACCCATGTTCTTCATAACTTCTAGATATAAATTGGTTTCTTGCACAGTTGCACCTCAAGGAATTGCAATAGAAAAAAAGTATGACCATCATTACTAGACAAGTAGGGGGAGTTACAAAATATCTACGGAGAGACTACTTCTACTTCAAACTTTTTGTAATTCCCCCTAAAAGATTCTTTTTTTTCTTTTATTTTTTTTTTTTTCTTTACTTTTTTTTTATTTATTTTTTTTTTTCAAAATCAAGGGCATACCTTTCTGATGCATAAACATATAAACAAGATAGAACCAAAAGAAGTCCAACCAATTTTAGTACAGAGGTAAAATATGTGTTTTAACATAACCATGACATTGTGTTTTCAGTTTCTTGTACAAAAAAAGATATGCCATAAAGACGTAGAGACGATAAAATGAAATGAAATAAGAAAGTAGAAGCTATACCCCTCTTTGTATCCTCCTAAGCACACCTGCTATTCCCAAACGGCCATCTTTATCAAATGCAGCATTCCATCTCCTTTCACTTAGAGTTTTCCCAATCTGGAACAGTATATAAAACACCAATTTGTATTCATTTTGACAAAACTACTACCACTCTACCAGCAAGACAATATAATTCTCACCTATGTCACGCAATCTCTATCTTCTTTTTTTAAGGAAAATGCATGACAAGTAACTAATCATATGGTTACTTGCGGTTTGACTAAGCTATAAAGTATAAATTTCAAGGAAAGTTAAGGATCCCTGTAAGTGTGTCTTAGGGGGTGTCTGCGATTTGCTTATTACAATTGTGTATACCTTTAAGTTTACAATATTCAAAAAAGTAGTTTGGAATACCCAAGTCGCAACATGATTATTCACAACTGCTTATGGGTTATCTACTTATCTCACTCTTAAATAGTCACATAAGCTAATGCATAAGTAAGCCTAATTCCGACACCTTCAAAACTGCTTATCGAAACACAAAAAAGCAGTTTTATTAAGCAATCCCAAACACCCCATGAATTTGTTTGATACGGATGTAGAGAAACAAATTAACAAAAAACCGCATGTAGCATTAAAGAAAGCCACCATTAACAACTGAGAGATACATGTGAACAGACCTTGGCCTTAAATCGAGTCTTGGGAACATCAGCTTGGCACTCGGGCCTAATCGGAAAATATGATTCCATATCTTCATTTGTAGTACGATTAAGAATCCTCAACATAAGACGCAGCTGCAGCTAATTTTCAAGTTGGGCAATTTCAATATATGTATCAGTACATTACATTGATGCAAGCTTATAGACCTAATCGGAAATTTTCCGATTTCATGATCTGTACAACAACCAACAGCTCAAAACCTTCAAACTGTAAAATTTTGATCCACTAATCAACAACATTCATTCAAAGAGGGTGTTCGAGATTGCTTTTTTTTTTTTTTTTTTTCAAACTGCTTATGCTAATCTAACCTAAGAATCTTCAAGGGGGTGTTTGTTTAAGCTTATATGTGGGCTTATGGGTTTATTTGATTTCAATAAACTAATCAGATTATAGAAAGTTATAAACCCTAAATAAGCAATTTTTCATTCAAATTTCCACTAACAAATCATAAATTCATGAAATCATAAGCAAATACAGGATTTTATGTCATACCTTATATTTATATAAAGATAATGTCGGGTTTAAATGATAATGAACCAGATATATGAATTGAATTTTGATTTTATTCAAATTTTATATATAAAAAAAAGTTGTTTATTTTAATGATTTGAATCAGTTTTAATGAAATAAAAATAATCGATGTTTTTGCGTTTGTGTTTTTTCTGTCTTTAGAAATGAACGGTTGAGCCCCTTGGTTAGGAATGTAATCAAGTTGAACCCTTCAAGTTATTTTGTATGAGAAATATTGGGGGTGGGTAATGAGAAAAGAAATGAATAATGATGCGGGGTGCTTGGTTGGGGGTAGAGGGGGTGGGTAAAGGGAAAAGAAATGAATAATGATGCTTGGTATGGAGGGGGTAATATAATGATTACGTAATCAACTACTCCCTCCATCTCAATTTATTTGTCAGGAGAGAGAAAACACAAAGTTTAATAAAAGTGGGGCCACTTTAATTTTCAACCAATATAATGATTACGTAATCAACTACTCCCTCCATCTCAATTTATTTGTCAGGAGAGAGAAAACACAAAGTTTAATAAAAGTGGGGCCACTTTAATTTTCAACCACTAAAATAGAATATTCCTCCACTAGATTCTCTAGTTTTTACTAAATAAAGAAAGTGGACAATTAATTTGAGACATTCATAAAAGAAAATATGGACAATTAAATTGAGACGGAGGAAGTATTATAGAGTAAATTGGGGGGGGGGGGGGGTTAAGGTAATGATTACCCACCATCACCCATTCATTTGCATTCCCTTACCCTTTCCCTCTCTTTTTGCATTCCCCTCTACTGAACCTAGCGGGCCCTAACAATCTCGCAATATTAAAAATGATTTTTCTAACATGTGCCCTAAGGGCACATGATAAGTACACAAAAGGACAAAAAAAAAAGTACAAAAAGTACATGTGGGCCTAAGTACTTTTTTGTATTTTTTGTACATTTTTTTTATCCTTTTATGTACTTAACATGTGCCCTAGGGCACATGTTAGAAAGACCCTATTAAAAAATATCTCACGGTCATGGGTACTGCTAGGCTACAAGTCAGTTGGTGTCATTTCTTCTCTTGACATTAAATGTTTCCATGTGTCGTTTTAGACCGGACAAACCAACCTGAAAAGAAGAATCGTCACAGGCCAGTACCAAATGACTCAATTTCTGGGGCCGTTTGGTTTGTTGATAGGAATCACAATGGGTATCGGATTTGGTATGGATTGAAAGAAATAAAAATTGAATGATAGTATTAATGTTGTTTGTTTTATAAAATGTAATTGGGAATTGGTTTTTATTGAGGGCCCACTTTAATAATAAAAAAAATATATTATATAGCATTTAGTAATAAAAAATAAAAAATAAAAAATAATAAGAAGATAGAACACTTACACGTGTAACTATACATTTGTCATATATATAAAAGTCAACAATCCTAATTGAAAATGTCAGAAAACCATGGACACATAGCGACTTTTATGGAAACCCCTGTAAGGGTATCAATTACTGTTATGTAACCCATTAACTCAAACCAAACACTTTTTTTTTCTTTGAAACCATTCCCTGAATCCCAATACCTCATAACAAACGGACCCTCAATTTCTTGTACCGTGGTATGGAATCGGTTATGTGGGTATACATAGACCAGTTCTCGATGCTATAAGGGAATGAACAACATGTTTTGGTAAAGCAGCAAATAGAACCGAAATAATGAGAAAATAGAAAATTTTAATAACCAAAAATAAAATGGCTTGCATGTGTTTCGAATAATTGGAAGTTTGAACTCAAATTTATGTGTGTTCTTTGAACAATCGGAAATACCTGAGAGTAGTAGCAGTACTTGAAGATATTACATTTTTTTAGTAACACTAAGGTTTTTATTGTCTTTCCCAAGAATTGGTTCTATAAATAGAAAAACATAATATCGGCACCAACCGAGCACTGAAACATGCATCTCAGTTAGATTCTCAGTTAAATAAAGTTCCAAGATCGAGCTCAAGCTTAGACTTATTATATCTTACATTTTAAAATCACATTTTACTTTTTATTTGACCAAATCCCTTACAAATAAATCGTGTTTTTGTAAAAGACTAAATAATTTCCTATGAAATAACGCTGACAATGTATATTTTTCGACAAAATCTGGTTTCTTCAATTTGTGTGTTCGTATTTATTTACTTATTGTGTATTCATAGGTGTGGTTTATAAGGAATAACCGTTAGTGTGTGTGCGTGCACGACCTTTTATGGGTTTGTAGATAAGCTATTAAGACGACAACCAAATAGATTATCAATGGTTCTAGCTTATCAGTTGCATGACCATAGTTTCTACTTTATATAAGTTTTATAGCTAATAGTCTAATGCTCGTGCAAAGCAGCGGAAACAGGCATTTTTTTTTTTTTTTTTTTTTTTTTTTTTGACTTTGGTCGTAGACCAATTATCCGTGATGGTGATGTAAAAGGAGAAAAATGTGGAGCAAGGAGAATGAACAAAGTATGGAGAATAAATGAGTTAATGTAAAAAATGGTCCCTCAACGCGACCGGGTTTAACACTTTTAGTCCCTAGGTTAAATTTTTACCGGATCCAGTCCCTTATGAAGCCAACTTTCTCGGGTTTAGTCCCTTGACCAGATTTTTCCCTAGTTTGACCGTAACCTGGGTTAGGTTAGCGAATATTGAGGGGTAATTAGGTCTTTTTACGTTTAATCCCTTACCCCTTACTCTCTTATTTTGGCGGGATATTGACTGAAGACCACAAGCACACACTGAAACACACACTTGAGTAATTAGGTCGTTTTATCCCCAAATTTTTCATCCCCAATGGTTTCTGAATGGAGGGTTCGAATGCAGGGAAGGAAAGTAACCTATGATGATTATGGTGAGTATTTTTTATTGTTATTGCTTAACTGATGTTAATTTTATTAATAATCTTGTTTAGATAACTATTAATTTTTTAATGTAACCAGGTTATTTTGCAAGGGTTTTTTGCTTGAAGATCAACCATGGTGGTGCATTTACCAATCCTCCTAATATAAGCTATAAAGGTGGTAAGGTAGATTGGATTGACTCACTAGATTCTGATGTTTTTTTTTTTTTTTATTCTTGAAATTAACAACATGATGAAAGAGCTTAGTTATGAAAACTCATCGTTTGAGTATTATTATAAGGAACCTAACACTGGTTTAGATAATGGCCTAAAGAAGTTAGTTACTGATCAGGATGTTATGCAAATGATGAAGTTAGTTGCTCAGTATAAGGTAGTTGAGTTGTATGTTGATCATTGTGTTAAGGAGCCTAACACTGATTTAGATAATGTAGCAGATAATGCACCAGTGTTGATTTCAACACCTCCAGCTAGATTTGAGATGACACCACCAGATATGACAATGAGGGGTGGTGGTGTGACAATGAGAGGATGTGGTGTGAGGATGAGGGGTGGTAGGGTGCATGGGAGGGGTGGTAGTGCAAGTGATGAAGCTGGGAGTAGCAGTAGCACTAGGCTTAGGACCATAAATGGAAAAATTGTTAGGTGTAGAGGAAAAGGAGATGGTTCAAGATCTTCCAGGGATCCTGGTGGAATTACACCTATAGGATATGGTGTTTCTTGGGATCCAGTTGATGGAGAAGCAATGTTAGGAGTAAGTTATTCTTTTGAATTTTGTTTTGTTTTAACTGTTTTTGCATTTTATAATGTTATGACACTTGCATTAGTTTAATTGACCTCTTTTGCATTTGCAGAATGTTATGGGTTTACCTCTTCCAGCTTGGCCTATTGGAATCACACCTGAAGATTGCAAAATCCATGCTGAAGCACCAGAAAAAGAACCAGTTATTGAACAAGAGCCAATGCAGGAACCACTTGTGAGAAGACTTTCACAATATCATTTGCAGAAAGCTAAAGAAAGGAAAAAAGAAATTGAACTGGAAGAAGTTGAACTGGACCAGTTATGGAAGAAGTTCAAAAGGCCACCATCACCTGGACCAAATGATATTATTTCATTAGACTAGAGTTGACATATGTAAACAATTTAATGTAGTATGTACATTATCTTTTGACTTGTAGTATGTTTGTAAGACTTGTAAAAGTCTATTTGGTACTTATGGTTTAATGGTATAATGGTCTGCAGAATTTTGGCACATTTTGTGCTTATTTCTGATAATTCAGTGCTTATTAGAGTAGTTGTAGCTTATTTGATCTTATTTGATTCTTATTTGATAGTAGTTAGTTGCTAGCTTTCATTTTGCTCTTGAAAAGTAATAAAAAAGCTAAAAACAGTTAATATAGGATCTAGATTATTTAGTGTTTATTTCATATTTGAGAGTTGCTTATTAGGTGATATACAAGTTAGATAATCAGTGGATAATCAAAATCTTGGCTTATATTGGTGGTTTCTAGTTTAAAACAACAAAACAGCCCTTTAAAGGGGTGTTTGGATCAGTAGTCAAAACAGGTCAAAATGGATTTTTACTATTCATGTGCACTTAGGGTACTTTTAATCCTGCTTATTGTAGTCCTTATTAGGTGTTAGTAGAAGCAATTATAGGGATAAGCTCATTTGATCCTTATTTTTAGCTTATTATAGGGTATGCACTGGCCATTTTAGCTTATTATAGGGATAAGCTCATTTGATCCTTATTTTTGTCATTCTTGAGTCTATTTCAGTCTATATTTAATAGTTGATTTAGTGTCATAAGCCTTGGTTCATATATCAGCCTATAACAGTCCTCATCACCCATAGCAGACTGCATATCAGTCATTGCCATTTTCAGCCCTTTGTTTTTGAATTTTAATTTGCTCAATTTAAGTTGAGATAAGCTAAAATTTAGAACATATAATATTGGGTTGCTTGTCTATTATTGAGATAAGCTAGATTTTTAAAATTTTCTTTTGAGTGCTTTTTACTAGCTTAAAGTTGCTTATTATTGCCCTGCACCAATAGCAGACCATAGAAGCTTATTTAAACCCCTTATGTCTGCACTGTTATGGTCAAATTTTGGTGTTTCTGGTCTCCATTTAGGCTATTCCACTATTGCATCAGTAGCCTATATTTGCCCAATCAGCTCTTCTTTTGCACAATCTTTTTCACAATGTGCACAGTTATGGTCTCATGGTCAAACTACACAAAAGGCACAAATTCAACTCTAAAAGTCTGCATTTACCCATCTGCACCAATTCCACACTTATGGGACAAATTGCACAACTTTGGTCAAATCAAACTACACAATCTGCACATTCAATAGCATTTACTCAACATTTCCACTTTACTAACCGAACATTCAATAGCATTTACTCAACATTTCCACTATAAATTGGGTTATGCACATAACCTGTATTCACCCAACATTTCCCACAAGCAAATCAACCATGAGTTCTAATCCACCAATTATTCAAATTTCCTCGGATTCAACCTCATCAGAGGAGCTCAACTCTCCCCCCCCCCCCCAATGGAACCTACCTTACAACTATGCTCCATCAGTGAAAAGAAAGTCCAAGCAAGAATCTTCCTCTGAGCTTAGCTCTTTTCCCAGCTGGATCTCAAACTACCATTCAACATCATCTGAGGATGATAAAGATGTTTCAACAGCTCCTACACAAAAGGGAAAGGGAACAGTTTCTAGGGCTTTGCATGTTCAACCTCTTTCTACTTCAATCCCTGGTAAAAGGGAACAGGTTCTAGGCCTTTGAAATGAAGACATTTGGGAGGAAATCAAAGGAAAAGGGAAGCAGAGCATGCCAGAAAAAAAAAGGGAAAGGGAAACAGAGCAAAGGGAAAGGGAAAAAGAGCATATGGTGATGTTTTGATGGTCCTTTTAGTTTATTGATTTTGATGGTAGGTTTTAGTTTAATGCTAATCGATGATGATGGTTTGCAAGTGATGATGTTTAATGCAAGTGATGATGTTTAATGATGAGGTTTTAGTTTAATCCTTTTAGTTTATTGTATGATATTGTTTTTATTTTTTTTTTTTTTTTTTTTTTTTTTTTTGATTCTTGGTTTTGAATTTCTGTTTATGTTTTGTGTTTTTTTTGTTATGAGATGCTTTAGAAGATGAAGAATAAGTTCTATAAGAGAGAACCCTTTGAAAAGACCTAATTACCCCTCAATATTCGCTAACCTAACCCAGGTTACGGTCAAACTAGGGAAAAATCTGGTCAAGGGACTAAACCCAAGAAAGTTGGCTTCATTAGGGACTGGATCCGGTAAAAATTTAACCTAGGGACTAAAAGTGTTAAACCCGATCGCGTTGAGGGACCATTTTTGACATTAACTAAGAATAAATTGTAATTAACTATTCAATTGAATAACATAATAAATGACGTGCCTTTTATGAGTAAAGTTATTTTGTTAAATCTACTTGTTTGATTTGATAAGTTTTTAAGTAAAATGATTTTTATTTTATTGGTTATAGAAGGGTACCCGCGCAATGCGGCGGCGGGAGCCTGGTGATTATTTTTGTGGCGAGCAAATATTTTTCAGGGGTCCGGTGATGGAGGGGTCTTGTAGTAGCGGCAATGACGGCGGTGGTGAAAGTAAGTGAGCCGAGAGACTTAGAGAACCTGTCAGTGGGCTGTGTGTGTTTTTTATGTGTTTGGTGTGTAATAGGCTTATGTGCAGTATGTATACTTAAGGTTGGGGCAAGGCTCGATTTTAATGGGTTGTTACAAGTTTTTAATGGGCTGTTACAAGTCTTCATATGGTTTAAATGTGATGCATCAATATTGGAGGATGTTACAAGTATGAGAATTTAAGACATTAATTATGTGTATGCTAAATTTTTATGCTTAGAAAAAGTAACTTCATTTTTATATAAATGTTTTTTGTCTTAAAAATTTTAAGACTACAATATTTAGAATGTCCTAAACCCTTTATAAAGGAGTATAGATTAGACGAATACCCGTGCATAGCAACGAGCTTTTATAGCAGCAGGTTTTTATACTTGCGTGTTTATTCATTTTCATCAACTATTAACTAACACAATAATAATAATAATAATAATAATAATATATAATAATAATAATAATAATAATAATAATAATAATAAGTTGTAATAATAATAATAATAATAATAATAATAATAATAATAAGTTGTAATATTGTGTCTTATATAATAGAGTTTGTGGATTAATTTTTATTAGTGTTGAGATTAAATAAAAAAGAAAATATATATATATATTTTTTAGAAGCTACATTAGTAAAAGTTGTCATTATTTTTTTGAAATTTTGGGTGAAAATTGTTAAGACAACTATTTCATTAAGAAAACTTTGTTTTGAATTTTTATGTGGAAATTTAAGTTTAAGGAGGGTACTTCGGAGATTTAACATTACTCATTATTACTCACTTTTAAGTTTTTTAAGTTTCAGAAAATACATGCAAGCTTTATATGCTTTATATGTAATATATAAATATAAACTATAGATCTTATGATAAGTAAGGAACTTTTTATTAATTATGCACACACAATATCGCTGCAAGTAAAAGATATTCTTTTATTTGTATTAAACTATAACACAATTACAGAATAATATAACTGTTGTAAAATATTATAATGGGCTCATGTATATTCACCATTATCTCAACTGGTCCGTTAAGGTTTACATGTATTTATCTTTCTTATAAATACTTCATACTTGTAACCCCTTGAGATTATCACTTAATAAGAATTCTCTCTCCTCTCATTATTGTGTTTATGTTCTTTATTCTTGTTCTTTATATTTTGTAATACGTTATTAGCACGATAGTCTCGGGAAAAAGAATAAGATAAAGATGACGAGTGAATGCATGAAGTTATGGTTGAAAATTATTTTCTTTTTGAAGTTCACGATTCACTAGCTCTAGAGTCCAGACATGTAAGTATTGTCATTATTTTTATAATATTGATTACTTACATGATATGTCAATTTGTATATAACGAACATGTAAGCCCGCACGTTGCTGCGGGAATGATGTATTATTGCATGCAATTTTTGTGTTAATGTATATATATACACATTTTTTTTTTTTTTATGTATTTGTTATTTTTAATATTGTGTATTAAATAAGTTAAAGTTGGGCTCATGGTTTTTATTAAGTGGGCTAAGTGGTAGGAATTATTGTTGGGTTATAAGAATTTGGTGTGTTCCATATATGTTATACTAAATAATTTAGCGAGTCGGTTAATTTGGGGATAGTTAGGTTAGAAAAATTGGGGATAATTGTGAATAGAAAAATTAGGGTTTCTTCGCATCTGATTGGAAAGTTCGTTTGTAAATCACTTCCTGTATTTAGGTGAAAAAGTATATGGTCGAACCGGTATGGCTCCCAAGTTTCCAAAGTGTTTGAAGATAGCAGATCAAATTGGTGATCGCCGAGTTCACAGTGTTGTTCATGCTATCTTTTTGCGAGAGAAGGAGGCGTATAGCGGGGATGAAAAGTTTTACAATGAAATGATTGGAGAAGTAGAGGCTAGGGTCGAGCATAGGCATGGACTAATTCTTGAATTGAATAAGTTTAAGAGTGATGCTGTTGTGGATGAGTATTTGGCAGCTTTGAAGGTCACTGAGCAGGAGGATTTTGCTGAACTGGGTCGTTTGATTCAGATGAGTCATGCTGCATTTTTACGTGTTGGTGAGAATTCCAGAATTATCAAGAAACTTAAGAAATTGAAATAATTATGGAAGTCTAAATAATGATGTTAATCTTGGGGTCTTTTGTAAGTTTATATGTGATGATGGCTGACAGTTTTTTATGGTAGTTTGCGGTGTAGAAAGTGTAGGGTCAGTTTAAATGGTGTTGTCGGTGTGTTTGTATTGTATGTTGTGTATTTAGAATGGCTGCAATGTTGACAATGCTTGTAATGTATATAGTGTCTTTAATGGTATGAATGGAAATATTAGTTATTAGCTTATTTGATACATTGTTTTGTTTTTAATTGTTTCTGGTTTTAAAGGTTGTTTACATGGTTTGGTGAATATTATTAGTAATGCATGTTTTGTTGGTTTAAAGTTGGAGGGAGAGGTAGACATATTTTGTATTATAGCTGGTGCATGTTTGTGTCTTCGACTGTTTTGGAATTTTTATTTGATGATAAGTATTGGTTGTAACTGAAGGCGGCTAATGATTATGCAAAATTATGATATTGGCTATCAATGTATTGTGTTATCTGTAATTGTGTTATGAGGTGAATAAGTGTGAACATTTGTTAAGTTGATTGTTTGAATGTTTAGACATCATATATTACATAAATGTTGAGGGTATAACATTAGTGTATGTTAGTATTAAGAGGTATTGTGAAATGTGCCTAACCATTAGTAACGACCAAGTCAATTGAAGATATATTAGATAACCATAGTTATTATAGCACACGTCGTTTTACAAAATATGGAGCAGCATATTTGCTGTTTCCTTGGTGTAAGGCTGCATCATCATGGTTATTGTAGATAAATATTTACAGGAGTTGTGCTTACAAAGCTGAACATTTATGGGTGTAAGATAATGAGGGTGGTAGTTATGTTGGTCTTCTGCTTTGTTGTCAAAAGATATTCAGTCTTTTAAGATGATCGATGGTGTTATAGGCTTCAAGGTTTATTTTTCTTTGTTTCTGCTGATTCTCTTGGGAAAATCGGTCTTTTAGCTGATTTACGAGTCGCATCGCCTGCCATATCTGTTTTTGATCTTGTCTGCATTCCAGTATATGGTGGTGGTGTCGTTGTTGTCCCTGTAGTAAGTTAAGAATGGGTTTTTATTATTTTTTTTGTTTGTTTTTGATATTTAACAAAAGACTGTATTCTGTAGAAGTTTTAGTTACTTCATGAGTCTTCTTCAACTGCTTTCTCTTTCTGTGGTGTTTTTGTAATTTGTGGAACGTTTGGTATTGGAGTGTGTTGAACACCAGTGCATGGCTCTGATGGTGTTTTTAACATCTGTAAATAACAAATGTTGTGGCTAACATATCAAGGAAAATGTAATTTTAGAAAAAAGAGAAAAAAGAAAAAAAAAAAAAAAAAAAAAAAAAAAAAGAGTTATAATTGTTCATTTTTTTGTTACCTGAGAATTGGCTTGCAATCTGATGTGCTGATTGTGGGTTGTCCAAAAGAGTGTCTGATGTTGGTGTATATTCAATGGCAGTAAATGTTTTTGATGGTATTGTGATAGCTGTAATAAGTAGATGGTGTCATCAACATACTGAGGATAATGTAATTTTAGAAATAAAAGGAAAAACAGTTTTATTTTAGCGTTTTTTGTTACCAGAAGATTGGCCTTCAATCTGTTGTGCCATTTCTGGGTTGTCGAAGATGTCACTGAGAATAAATTCTATTGACCTTTCCCTGCAAGTTGAGCTAAAATAAAATTGGAATATATGCTGTTTGCCAATGATGTTGTGCAACTTGTCTGGGAAAATGTGTGGGTCTGGATTGGCAAGTGATTTAACCAAAGTGGGACAGTTAGTACCCGCAACTGTATCTGCTTTTGGTGTGAAAAAAGTAAATTGTGCCGTTTCACTGATATCTGTTATGGATGCCTTGAAATTGTACCTGTATATATGAATTAGTTTTATTGTGGTTTGTAAAATGTTTAGTTTCTGATTGTTAATATTTTTACCTGTAACTTGGTGATTCCAAAATTTCGTGGTCTCTGCATTCATAGTTTTCGTTGTTATATCTTGCTTTGATGCTGCATTTATCACATGAAATATAGTACCAATCACGTGATGTGTTGAGGCTGATTATGGTGCCTTCGCAAGTGAAACGTACTCCCTATTTTTTTTAATTGTTATTTGTTAATAAAAGTTGGTGTATAAAATTATTATTAGAAATGCATTATAGTATATAAGTATTATGGTTTGAAATAATTTACCTGATAAGGTTCTGGATTTTGAGCAAGAAGTACTGATAGAGGAAACCTATTTCTTTGTTTCTCTTGTTCCTTGTCATTTAAGCGATATCTGATGACATTCAATGGTGGTTTATTGTCATACAGTTCTTTGTACCTGTTAAACACACATGTTGTTATTGGTTTATAAACATGTTTGCATAGTGCATATAGCAGTTAATCAACATGTAAATCTTACAGTGTTCGATAATGCTCAAGTTCTGGAATTTTAGGATTTATGTAGTAGTATGTTGCTGCTGTCGAAGATAGCTGCAAATCTGTGGATGTAAAGTTTGCATTTGTAAAGTGCTGGTTACTTTTATATGTAAAACATATGTAACTGTAGATTGATTTATATTAACGTACCTCTGTTTCGATATCTTGAAACTCGACAGGATGTGACAGCTATTATGATGGGTCTTTCAAGCATGTCAATCGCATCCTTTTTGAAACTTTGTGCGAGCTCGTCCGATAAGGTTAGTTCAACAAAGTTGCGGCTGTTGATTTTATAAATTTTAAATATATATGCTGTTAATTTAATGTGTGTTGTGTAAAAATGGTTACATTTTCAGCGAAGATACTTACTTGAGGTTTTCGATTCCGATTCTTCGTATCAGAGATTGGTTCCTGTTAGGATTTCCAATTTTTTCTGCTTCACCTGAGCTGACGTAACACCCAATGTAATCTACAAAATTGAAGGTATATTTTGTTTTACTTAGTTTTATTCATCTATTTATTTATTACATTATTTTTAGTTGTTTTTTATCATTAATGAAGCAAAGCAATTTTATAAATAACGAAAGATTACCTGTTAGGACTGGATATGGTTTTTTTGTTCTGTTTTGTTGGTCTACGATTCTGGTAGGTAGCTGATTGTAAGAAAGAAAGTTGAAATAATGGTATGGGAAGGTTTCAGATGGTATACTGTCAAACTTTGTGAGTCTAGTGAATGAAAGGGATGTTGGGTTTTCAAGTGTTTGTTGCTAGTTGTCTGTGTTAACACACTCAAAATCTGAGATGCGATATGCTTGCCCAACTGTAAGTATGGGTTTGAAATGATTGATGTCACTGGCTTCCATGTTTGCTTGTATTGCACCCCCTGCATATATTAATTGTTAATAAAATATTTGAGATGTAAGTAAATTTGTATACTTTATATGGTTCCATTTACCTGTCTGTCTAATAAGATTGCTCTGTAGCCCTTTTGTATTATGCTTGGAGGATCTCTGGCTATCCATGTGCGATACACTTTTAGCTCTACAACATTATTTTTGATCCCTGGTTTTAGTTCCTCAATGGTACATACTGCCATCCTGCAATTAGTTAAGAACAATATAGTTAGTGTTCATGTTATAGTATAATAAATGAATGAGTGCAAATGAATTATAAACAATAATAATGAAAAACATAAGGATGTAACACTTAAATGTTTCTAAACATTATTTATTATATAATGATATGCAAAAGACCTCTGGTTCAGTAATTGTTTTTAAAAAATCTTTGTATACTATATTTTTTGTTGTCATTGGTGGGTGTCCGTCCTGCTGTTTAATAAGTATTTTTAGACCACAGGGTGTTGTAGATCCTGAGACTACGACATAAAGCTAGCCGTGTCCAAAAGCTGGTTCTGTAAGATAGACTCCAATCCTGTTTAGAGACTGGCCCTGGCTTTTGTTAATAGTCATCGCATAACACAATTTAATTGGAAACTGTTTCCTTTTGAATATGAACGGAAAGTTGGGATCTTTTGCAGTTAAAGGAATTATGTGAATGAATATTTTTTCACCAATCCTGTTCCCTGTGATGATTTCTGCTTCTATTAGTCTTGACAGCGACTAGGTGACAATCATTCTTGTCCCGTTGCAAAGTCCTCCTCCTAGGTTAACATTTCTCAATAACATAATTGGGGTCCCAACTTTAAGTGTAAGGTTGTGTGGTGGTAATCCTGGGAATTTGAGTGTATTTAAGTATTCTGGTGGGTACAGTAGTTCACTTTCTGTGCCATTTTTCCCAAGAGGAATGGCTTCGTCTGAACTAAAGTATGTTGTGCTCTGACCATGTACCAAGGACAAAACTTCTTTGTTTATTGCGTCTGCTGTTTCATTTTTGGGACACACAATTGCCTTTTGTTGTAAAATTTGCGCAGATGGAGATTCTAAAGTATCTTTATCATATATAAAATTGATTAGTTCTGCTAATGCGTTATCATTATCTGGAATAACGTAGTCTTTAGGAATTCTAACCCAGCTCGTGTTATGTGGGTCTTCTTCGTCATGGTCACCTATTTTACCATCTCCTATATCAAGCAGCCATGTAGAAAATTCACTCATTTTGATTCTTTCTTCATCATTAAGGCTTCCTTGCAGTAACCGGCTAACCGTATATTTTGTTTAAGTCTGCATACTCTGAAATGTCGCCAAAGGTATGATGCAGTAATTGACGCACTTACTACATCTGTCTTTGAACCTTTTTTTTTACCGGTAGAGTCTGCCTGAAATCACCGCCTAACATTATCGATTTTCCTCCAAATAAGGTGTCTGGGTTGCTCAGAACATCTTTAAGGGTTCTGTCTAGTGCTTCAAAACATCGTCGATCATTCATTGGTGCTTCATCCCAAATAATCAATTCCGTCTCTGATAGTAACTTTGACAAAAAGTGTATTTTTTTATGTGACACATTGATTCTTCAGTCAACTCAAGCGGTAACTTGAATCTTGAAAGAGTTGTTCGGCCTGCTGGGAGTAATAAAGATGCAATTCCTGAAGAAGCGACAGCTAAGACTATTTTGGGATTTTAGGAACGTAGTGTTAGGAATATAAATATTCATATGAAGACTCGGTCACCCCGAGTATCTATTTTAGCATTTGTATAGCTCGTAGGATTATTAGTAATATTAGCAATAGATTAGTTATTAAAGTAATTGTGGAGTGGGTCGGGTCTTTACCCACTGTCAGCTCACTCTACAGCCCACTAGGGGTACATATGTATGTAAGTATAAATACCCCTCTCCACCTAGGGAGAGGGTTGGATGTTCTCACACTTCTCAAGCTAATACATTATAATTTCTCTCTCTAGAACATATCCATTTTCTCTCTCTATTCTCATACAATCGGCCACATACAAGATCCATCATAGTGTTATGATATCCAATATCTTACAATTGGTATCAGAGCTCATGGTTTGATTAGCTTGATTGTGTGTGCGTTTTCTTGGTTAGTTTAGATCAAAAGATTGGTTTTTGAAGGTTTATAGGCTTATTCTTAGTGCTCTTTGATTCTCACGTTTGGAGTGTTAAAGATAGTGTTTTTACAGATGCTATAACCTTCTAGGATCAAGTTGTGCAAAAGAAACCAAGTAAAAACGTTCAAAAGGGTGATTTTTAGGTGGTTTTAGGTGAAAAAGTTGGTTATTTCTTCTCTGCGATTTGATTCTCGGTGAGAGTTTCTTGGTTGCGATTTGAGTAGGGTAAGGAAATTGGTAGTTGCGATTTGGCATATTTTAATCCTGCGATTTGGCGTTTTACCCAAAAGCGGAAAGAAGACAAAATCGCAAGACAGCGACGTGTTTGTCGGTTTGTGATCTGCGATTTGACAGATTTGACCGGTAGTGAGTTGCGATTTGTTCTTGCTGCGATTTGGTCTCTTTGCGATTTGAGTATTTCTGGCTTGCGATTTGTGAATAACTGCGATTTGAGGGTTGCTATTTGGGTAATTGAGAGTTGGTCTTTGTGATTTGAGTCCTGCGATTTGAGGCTTCATTACTGCGACTTGAGTATTGAATGATTCAAGGTTGCGATTTGACCAGATTCTTCACTGCGATTTGCTCCTGATTCCTCATTGAGATTTGCTCTAGTGTGCTCATCACTTTGTACTCAAACCATTATACAAACCCAATTCAAACAAACCTAATCACAACATAACCTTACCTAACCACAATTCACCTATTCCAACAAACAATCATTACTTTTAACATACAATCACTAATCATCGTACCGATCTAACAATTATCATAACACATCCAAGTTATCATTATCTCACGGTTTCTTCTTGATTTTGTAAAACTCCGTGAAAGAAACGATTTCTCGGTTTAAATCATAGATTTGTAAAATCCCGTGCACGTTTTCACAATGTCTAACATTTCAGATCCTTTCATATCTGAGGTACTCAAGTTGTATGACGCGAATGATAAACATGTAACTTCCAATCCCGTACAACAAACAAACGTGTGTGATTCTGATAATGCTAGTATGGAAGTGTCATGCTTGAATCCTCAAGAGGATGAATGTCATCAGTCAATAATGTTGACTAATGTAAAGGAAAGTCGCATCGAATGTTTTCAGTTACTTCACTCACATCTCAAGGTTCTCTTTGGAAAACCTGGATACTTGGGAGGATACATACGGGGTTTCGCAACACTCTTTGGTCAAGATGTTGAGGACTTCAAAGTCAAAATGATTCTGTACTTAGATCAACTTGAACAACAAGTTGACAAAGGAGAATTTTCTGAAGATCGATCCATGGCTGCTTTTTATGTGATCAGCAACCAACTCCAAGTATTTAGTAACTCATAATTCACTGAGGTTTATGATTATGACAGTGAAATGACGAAAAAGTGCTTCGCTAATTACACTGGAACCGAGGTTGATGTGTTCAGAGCTACATTACTCCAACTTATGAGTAATGTCAAGGGGTTCATTAATGAAAGGGCACAACATATGGGAAACGAGACAGAGTCAGATATGCATGATGATAACAACAGCTCAGGAACTGATATCACAATTAGTGTGGATGCAGATCTCAAACTATCTGCTGAGGTACATCTGTCTGATCAGCATAATGTTCCTTCTAATGAACAACATCATATTGATCAATCTAAACCTACTTATGACACATATCTGATGAAAAAGACTGATAGCAATATCATCTCTGATTCAACAAATATGAATCATAAGGGGGGAGAAATTGATCAAGATGCTGAACATAATAATGTGTCAAGGTCTTTGCCTACGGCTGAGTTTTCCAAATCACATGATATGGTTGAAAAGAAGGTTTAAAACGAACTTTCAAAAAGATTCTTACAGCTTGAAAAACATTGTATTTCACTTGAAATTGCAATGCAACAAATGAAAGAAAGTTTTCAAACTAATGCACCATGTAAAAATCCGGAACTCCCTGACTTCCGTGAATTCTTTGCAATAAATGATTTGAAAGCTCAGCTAGAAGCCAAAAACCTTACGATCAAAAATCTGAAAAACAGTTTGACTGAGATGCGTGACATGTACAATGACGTTAAGACTAAGCATGACACTAAAGTGGCTGAATTACTTACTGAAAATGAGACTTTGAAAAGGCAATGTAAAAACCTGTGTGATTAAATCAAAGAAACGAAATCTAAGATTATAGAACAGAATACCTCTTTGATTGCCACCAATGATGAAATTAAAGCTCAAATTCAAGAGAAAGGTTTCACAATCACTGCCCTTAAGAACGAGTTGAGGAAATTAACTAGAAATAGTATGAATACTAAGTTTACAAAACCATCAATCTTGGGAACGCCTGATTCACAACCTCTTAGAAACCGAACAGTTGTTAGACAACCAAATGCGTTTAGATCTGAACGACCAATATCGTCTAACCCGAGATGTGCAACCCAAGTTGATGTGAAACAGGTTTTGTCAAAACCAATCACTTCACAATTCAAACCAAATGATCAGACATTTTATGGTCATTCTAAGTGATGCGCGTGTGCGTATGCTCTAATTTATACCCACGGTATGTCGTTGTGGTTTTAGCAGTATTCAAGTTTTAAATTTATATTTAGCCGACTTATCAATAACACACACACTTTAACGAGCAGTGTACCCGGTCAGTATGAATATAATGGTAAGTAGAGTGTCGATCACTAAGAGTGGAACGTATTATCTAGTTATCCTAATCAGTATTTTAATATCTTAAGTTAGCTATACAACCTAATCTAACGCAAGGGGGTTCAGCCTGAGAGACTGGCACGGTTTGGTTGCAATTAAATAATAAACTAGACCAATAGGCACGAATCAGCGAATAGCACACACGTACACAGATAAATACTCGAGACAATAAGAAGACCTGTCCTGATAGTTAAGTAGCTTGTCACTTGTTTTATTGCTAGTTTTATATGAAGTGTATAGTTCGATGCAACGCACCGAGATTAAGTCCTTTCTCGTTGGTTCTAATCTTATTGGCGAGTAAACCCTTAATGATTACTTATGACTATCCTATTTATCTTTCTTCCTACTTTTCTACAGACGATAGAATGCATAGACGATCTAATAAATAGGCGAGGGCAGAGGCATGGCGACCCGATCAACGCTCAGCTAGACACAGAGGTTATCAATGCACTAATAAAAGTCACCAAAGACATCAACATATAAACTTTAATTAATGGGAAAGCAGTTTTAAGGGAGTGCAACCTTTCCGTTGTCACGTTACACAAGCCACCAATCCTGATGAATTAAAGTGTACTAATACAATAAAACAAAACTACTTAATGAATTAAATACATGCAGGACCTTCTTACAGCTCTTGTATCTTCGTTCAAGGTGTGTCTTGTGCTGCTAATTCGACTGAATTCGGCCTTAGGTTTCTGTGGTCTTCGGTCTTCTAAAACTAGGGCTCTCGAAATTCGTCTGGTCTTGGGGTATTTATAGTTTCTGTCTGAGGGTAAGATGCGGCGCATCTAATAAGTAGATGCGGCGAATTGACTTAACTTCGCGTGGGGTCCAAGATTAATATATTCAGGAATATTCGTACACCGCCAGAAGAAGCGGCGTAACTCCATTTATAGATGCGGCGCATGTCCTCTTGTATCTTGGATCGTATCTTGTGAAATCTTGACAGTGATGCGCCGTATGTAATAAGCAAGATGCGGCGTATCTGGAGCAGAATAGTCTTGATCTTGTACATTTCGGTAGACTCTTAACTTCATGCTTGTTTTGCTCCATAATTAGTCCAAAATCGCCAAGTTTCACATAATACTTGTTTTTACCTGAGAATTACAAAAGTAAACAATTAAGTATCAATTCTCATACATAATATAATAAAACAAGTCAAATAAATAGGATAAATGACGGTAATAAAATGTACTTATTTGAGTTCATCAAATATCCCCCCACTTGAACTTTACTTGTCCCCAAGTAAACCTTAGAATTAATCTTATGAAAATGTATCCTAAAAGATATTAGGATTTATTTTTATATTTAAGCATGTATTCATTTTTGTCATAATCACACAACCAAACACTTAACGAATTAGAAGTAAAATAAAATAATTTGATAAAAGCAAATCTAATCGTTTAACTGTCCAGTCGTGACGAATATTCTATCATAAGCTTGGCAAGTATACACATCTCCCCCACTAAAGCCAATGAATAACAAGTCTAAAGCGGTAAAAAGGGTTTGTAGGCTTAAGGGTTAATCATTCTCCTTAATCTCTATCGATCTCAAATTCCAGAAAAGGCGACAAAATCACAAATACATGATCGAATCCACGAACACGATACTTGCAATTGCTCAAATCCTTAACTCGAACAGGCTAAAGATAGGACCAAGTAATCTTCACAATAATATTATATCAAAAAGGGCGACAAAATCATAAATACATAGCCGAATCCACGACTACGATACTTAAGATTGCTCAAATCCCTAATCTCAATAAATCAAAGGTTTGGATAAAGAATAATATAGGGTATGGATAATATTTGGGATGTAAATTGGTGTAAAATGAAAAATAAACAAAACAATAAATTAAAATCCTAAGTGTGGTTAATCACTATCCCAACCATCCCATGAATAAGACTCATATCATAGAATAACTCACGCTTTAACACTTGAAACACACGCTTTAGGTAGACACGAATTATACTCAACAAGATCTCAATCAAAGAATATCCTTTAGTTGGCGTTCCCATAACGTTCAACTCCCATTCAATCCATAGATATAATATACAACAACTAGTGGTGATATCGACCACTTAATACAAAACTTTACATAAGTTGGTTAAAACAAACATCCAACTTTCTTTTCCTTTTTTTTTTTTTTTTTTTTTTTTTTTTTTTTTTTGAAACATAAACATAGATGTGTAAAATTTCACCACATCACTATAATGATAACTCTGATAAATTTTTCCATACTTTTCATAACTTCAGAAATAACGGTAATAGTGAAAGTAGTAAACACACGAAAAATAAACTCAAAGATATACAATATTTACTTTCACTCCAAGTGCATTGTGCAATTTCCCGACCTAACCAAAGATAATGAATTACGCACGCGAACACAGGTAATGTAAGGAAACACACTTTGCCTAAAGCAATTAACCAACCACGGATTTTAATCTACAGGGTAGGCTAAGGTGTAAGGGTGTAACAATACATTATAACAAAGGTGTAAGAAACGAAAGGAATGGCTCTGAGTGTTTTTCTAGGGGTATCTTACTCTAAAAGTTAGAGTAACAAAAGGGTTTATACGGGGGTTAACTAACCAGTGTAGTTAGTTAATATCACATAACATATAATAGGCTATTTGGGTGTAATCCTAGAAATTTACCAATTTAGACAAGTCATTCCAATTATATAAAATAATACTTATTATGGTGGTCTCGAATAGTATACAAGCCAAGTTCTAAAGTTTACAAGTCACCGGCATACTCATAGATTTGTGAATTTTGAAAAGTCACAATTTTTGAAAATAACGTCATGTGTGCAGCTATGCAACTTAGACTTTAAACAAAAACATGCTAAAAATTTTAAATTTTGATATATTAAGCACATTTTAAGCATAATTTTTGAAAAGTTAAGGACAAGTAAGTGTTCTAATTCTCCAATCCCCCCACTTAAGTTAAACAACGTCCTCGTTGTTTGTATCAAAGGTTAAAAACTGGAAAATAAAAGAATTAGAACAGAAAAACTCCCCTGAGATTTGCTCGGTATGATCCTCCATTAGTATAGGAGCAAAAATCATCTTTCTTGTGGATGAGAACGTTTAAGCTTCATATTTGATGTATCCACAGGAAATGTAGGAATCTATAATACCACCAAGGCTTTAACACACCTAAATTAAGAAGGTTCAAACTTGCATAATACATTAGTAGTTAGCAAAAATAAAATGTAAAAATTAAAATGAAAATCATCAGGTCAGTCGATGCGCCGTATCTTATGGAAGAAGATACGCCGTATCGAGCCTGGAATAATTACGAATCAGAATAGAAGATGCGTCGCATCCTTAACCAGGGATGCGCCGCATTAAAATAAACTGATAAAAAGTTTTAAAGTCGAAAATAAAAATGCAGAAAAATAAAGTAAGATATGACCAGTGCAGGAGATGCGTCGCATCTTGGGATTGAGATGCGCCGTATCCTCTGCGGGCCTGACTGACTCGACACAGAACAGAATAGTAAAAATTTTCGGGTTGTCTCCCGGTCAGCACTTGTCTTTATTCCAGAGTCTTCAAGTTAGACTCCGTTCAGCTCCTCATTCCAATACTTCAGGTTCAAACTCCACCACCTCGTTCTCAGTATCCTCAATTTTATTATCAAAGTATTTCTTCACTCGTTGCCCGTTTACTTTGAATATATAACCATTTTTATCGCATATTTCAATAGTTCCATATGGATACACTTTCTTGACAACGAACGGACCCGTCCATCTTGATTTAAGTTTACCAGGATACATCTTTAATCAGGAATTAAATAGTAGCACTTTCTCTCCAATAGTAAACGTTTTATCCCCATGTAACCTCGAGTCATGCCATCTTTTAGTTCTTTCTTTGTAGATCTTAGTATTTTTGTAGGCCTCATCTCTTAGTTCATAGAGTTCATTAAGTTCCATGAAACGGTTCTTCGTTGCAGCTTCCATATCCATATTACAATTCGTCAAAGCCCAATATGCACTTTGTTCAATTTCGACCGGTAGGTGGCATGCTTTTCCGTATACAAGACGAAATGGAGTGCATCCCGTTGGTGTCTTATAGGCTGTACGGAATGCCCATAAAGCATCATTTAACTTGTCAGACCACCCTTTTGGATTATATCCAGTCGTTTTTTCAAGAATTCGCTTTATAGCCCTATTGGTTACTTCAGTTTGCCCATTGGATTGAGGATGGTATGCGGTGGAAACCCTATGATATACTCCATATTTTTGCAAGGCTCTTCCCAGATGGTGATTACAAAAGTGTGTTCCCCTATCACTAATCAATGCTTTAGGAATTCCAAACCTAGAGAACAAACTTTGCAAAAATTTAAGTACTACCTTGCTGTCGTTTGTTGGTAATGCTTGCGCTTCGACCCATTTTGATACGTAATCAACAGCAACCAAAATATATTTATTACCTTTAGATTCAGGAAACGGTCCCATGAAGTCCAATCCCCATATGTCGAAAACTTCACATACATGGATATAGTTTTGCGGCATTTCATTTCTTGATGTTATATTCCCGGATCGTTGACACGCATCACATCCTTTTATATAATCTTTTGCATCATCCAACATAGTGGGCCAATAAAATCCCGCATCAAGGATTTTTCTTCTTGTGATAACTGCACCGTGATGTCCCCCCGTCGGCCCTGAATGGCAATGTGCCAATATTGCTAGGATGTCATCACCATCTACGCATCTTCGTATAATATTGTCAGGACATAATTTAAAGGCATAAGGTTCATCCCAAATATAATCGCTAGCGCGAGTTAGAAACCTTTTCTCATCGGATGTTAGCCCTTTTGGAATTTCATTTGCAACAATAAAGTTTATATAGTCGGCATACCATGGTTCATTATTATTGCTCTTAATTCTTACCATCATAAGGTGTTCATCAGGAAAGTCATCAGCGATTTCCCTTTCATCAAGTACCTCCATATCAGGGTTTTCAAGTCTAGATAAGTGGTCAGCAGCCAGATTCTCGGCACCCTTTTTATCGTTAATTTCAATATCGAATCCTTGGAGCAATAAAACCCACCTAATAAGTCTTGGCTTGGCATCCTGTTTATTGAACAAATACTTCAAAGCAGAATGGTCAGTGTAAACCATAGTTTTTGACAATATAAGATATGATCTAAATTTATCGAATGCAAAAACTAATGCTAAAAGTTCTTTTTCCGTGGTGGTGTAATGTTCTTGGGCATTATTCAATGTTTTGCTAGCATAATAAATTGGCTTGAATTTCTTATCTATCTTTTGGCCAAGTACAGCTCCAACAGCATAATCACTAGCATCACACATTAGTTCAAAAGGCAGATTCCAATCCGACGAAATTATAATAGGTGCGGAAGTTAGTTTTTCTTTAAGTATGTTAAATGCCTTTTTGCAATCTTCAGAAAAATCAAACTTCGCATCTTTTAGCAATAATTGGGTCATAGGCCTAGATATCATTGAAAAATCCTTTATGAACCTACGATAGAATCCAGCATGTCCTAAAAAGCTTCTAACACCTTTTACATTAGTGGGGTAAGGTAGTTTGGCAATTACATCAATTTTTGCTTTGTCGACTTCTATACCTTTCCCAGAAATCTTATGTCCTAACACAATTCCCTCTCTAACCATAAAATGAAATTTTTCCCGATTAAGAACAAGGTTAGTTTCTTCACACCTAGCAAGCATTTTATCAAGTTTAAAGAGACAATCACTAAATGAGTTACCGAACACCGAGAAGTCGTCCATGAAGACTTCCATAAAGTCTTCTACCATATCATGGAAGATAGTCGTCATACAACGTTGGAAAGTAGCAGGGGCGTTGCATAGTCCGAACGGCATTCTCCTATAGGCGAAGGTTCCATAAGGGTAGGTGAAAGTCGTCTTCTCTTGATCCTCAGGGGCAATTGGTATTTGGAAGAAACCTGAAAAACCATCTAAAAAACAATAATAATCATGACCTGACAGTCTTTCTAACATTTGATCAACAAATGGAAGAGGGAAGTGATCTTTTCGCGTAGCATCATTGAGTTTGCGGTAGTCGATGCAAACTCTCCATCCGGTAACAGTTCTTGAAGGGATTAGCTCATTGTTGTCATTAAGTACTACCGTCATTCCTCCCTTTTTTGGTACAACGTGGATAGGACTGACCCACGAGCTATCGGAAATTGGGTAGATAAGTCCGGAGTCAAGTAATTTTATGATTTCATTTTTCACCACGTCTTGGACTTTTGGATTCAAACGCCTTTGGGGTTGGATGGTTGGTTTGAATTCATCTTCCATGAGTATTTTATGTGTACAGAATGACGGGCTAATTCCCTTAATATCAGACATACTCCACGCTAATGCTCCTCTTCGTTTATATAGTACCTGCAAAAGGGATTCTTTTTCTTTTGGCGTTAAATCAGATGCAATAATAACGGGCGAATTAGTGTTCCCATTTAAATAGGCATATTCCAAAGTAGAAGGGAGATCCTTAAGCACAGGTTTAACATTATCAATTTCAGTAGCACTAGCGGAATAAACTTGTTTTTTAATTATATTGCTGCTGTCATCAGATAGATGCGCCGCATCGATATTTTCGATGCGCCGTATGGCGTTACATACAGCAGAGTCAGCAGCCAAATAATTATCAATAGTATTCTCATCAACTTGATCTTCTATAGCAATTGTGTTTTCTAAATTTTTAAGCAGAAAAGAATCAAGCAAATTACTTTTTAACAATTTCTGAGTAAATTGATTAATCGTGTCATCAGAAACATCGATATTATAGCATTCATCGTCATCGGAATTATCTTTACTCATAGATTGTTCCATGTTAAACTCAACCTCATCTTTTCCTATGGTAAGAGTTATCTTTTTATTAAAAACATCAATTATGGCCCTAGCAGTGGCTAAAAATGGTCGTCCTAATATTATAGGAGTTCTAGAATTTTCAGGCATATCGAGGATAACAAAGTCGATAGGTAATTCAAATTTATCAACTTTTATTAATATATTTTCGGCTATTCCTAATGGGTATTGTATGGATCTATCAGCTAGTTCTAAGCACATCCTAGTAGGTTTTGGTTCACCAAGACCTAATTTTTCATACATAGAAGAGGGCATAAGGCTTATACTAGCTCCTAGGTCGGCTACAACATTTTCAATATGCAAAATTTTAATTTGACAAGGAATAGTGAAACTCCCTGGATCTTTTTCTTTAGACGGAAGTTTGTTGAGCAATGCCGCTGAGCTTCTTTCCCCCATTGTTACAGTGCAAGCCTCTTCAAGTTTGGACTTGTTTGTAAGTAAGCTCTTCAGATATTTAGCGTATTTTGGCATTTGCACTAGGGCTTCCATAAATGGTATGCTTAGCTGCAGCTGCTTGAGATTTTCCAAGAACTTCTTTTGATAGGCATCTTCTTTCTCCTTCCTTACCCTATGTGGGAAAGGTAGTGTTGATCGTTTAGGTTCAACAAAAGGTTCTTCTCTAATTACAGGTTCTGGATTAGTCTCTTTTGGTTGCTCTTGCTCAGGTGATAAAGATTCAGGGGAAATCTTGTTTGTACTGTCATCCTCGGGTGTCTCTCCGATTTGAAAGGTTGACTTTCCTCCTCTAGTTGTAATCCCTTTCAAATCTTGCTTTACCAAAAGAACCTTGTTAAGCACCGTTGACAATTGGTGCACCTCAATTGCCAATCCGTAAATCATGTTGTTTTGTTCCTTTAGTAACAGCTCATGACTGCCTTTGAATTCATTAATAAAGTTTCTTGCTTCATGATGTTCTTTTTCATTGGCTTGAGCGATTTGTAGTGCAAACTCTTCCATGGTAAGGTTTCTTTGGGGTCTTCCGAACCAGTTGGGGAAAATATCGAACATTGTTCCTGAAAATTAAAGACAGGTAGATTTCAAAGTAAAAGTTTCCAAGTATAAGGGTAAGAGTATTTTCCGTTCGGAGATAGGAAAAATAAAAGTTGCTGATATCTGCAGACGATGCGCCGTATCCAAAAAGTTGGATACGCCGTATCTTATAATCGTTTAAAATTTAATCAGACTTTATTCAGAAAATAGATACGCCGCTTATAAAGTAGAATGTGCCGTATCAGTTTTAATTATCAAAATTCAATATTTATTTAAAATTAAATGCGTCGTATTAACAAAAGTTAATGCGTCGTATTTTCGTTACGTTTCAAAATACAAGATTTTTGATCCAGAAGATACGCCGTATCGATAAAATTCGATGCGTCGTATCTGTTTAATAATTCGAAAACTGTTTTTAATTAAAATAATAGATGCGCCGTATCTGTAAAAACAGACGCGTCGTATCGCGTTATCGTTTAGAAAAAAATTCTTATTAAAAACAGATACGTCGTATCTTGGGGAAAAGATGCGTCGTATCGAATTAATTAAACGCGTTGTATTTTATAAAAATTAAACGCAATACGCCGTATCTGAGAAATCAGATGCGCCGTATCGTTTGAATAAGCTCAGTACAACGATAGCAGAATACAGAAAATACGAAAAATAAAAACAAATAAAAACAAACCAAAATAAACACAAATAAAAGAAAATAAAAACACACGAAAACAGAAAATATGCAAAATAATACAATGAATGCAATTTAATCTAATATACAACACAGTTAGCGGTTGGATTAAAAATTAAAAAGAAAAACCTAATTAAAATACTAATCAAATTAACAGATAATAACAATTCACTCCCCGGCAGCGGCGCCAAAAACTTGATGCGCGTGTGCGTATGCTCTAATTTATACCCACGGTATGTCGTTGTGGTTTTAGCAGTATTCAAGTTTTAAATTTATATTTAGCCGACTTATCAATAACACACACACTTTAACGAGCAGTGTACCCGGTCAGTATGAATATAATGGTAAGTAGAGTGTCGATCACTAAGAGTGGAACGCATTATCTAGTTATCCTAATCAGTATTTTAATATCTTAAGTTAGCTATACAACCTAATCTAACGCAAGGGGGTTCAGCCTGAGAGACTGGCACGGTTTGGTTGCAATTAAATAATAAACTAGACCAATAGTCACGAATCAGCGAATAGCACACACGTACACAGATAAATACTCGAGACAATAAGAAGACCTGTCCTGATAGTTAAGTAGCTTGTCACTTGTTTTATTGCTAGTTTTATATGAAGTGTATAGTTCGATGCAACGCACCGAGATTAAGTCCTTTCTCGTTGGTTCTAATCTTATCGGCGAGTAAACCTTTAATGATTACTTATGACTATCCTATTTATCTTTCTTCCTACTTTTCTACAGACGATAGAATGCATAGGCGATCTGATAAATAGGCGAGGGCAGAGGCATGGCGACCCGATCAACGCTCAGCTAGACACAGAGGTTATCAATGCACTAATAAAAGTCACCAAAGACATCAACATATAAACTTTAATTAATGGGAAAGCAGTTTTAAGGGAGTGCAACCTTTCTGTTGTCACGTTACACAAGCCACCAATCCTGATGAATTAAAGTGTACTAATACAATAAAACAAAACTACTTAATGAATTAAATACATGCAGGACCTTCTTACAGCTCTTGTATCTTCGTTCAAGGTGTGTCTTGTGCTGCTAATTCGACTGAATTCGGCCTTAGGTTTCTGTGGTCTTCGGTCTTCTAAAACTAGGGCTCTCGAAATTCGTCTGGTCTTGGGGTATTTATAGTTTCTGTCTGAGGGTAAGATGCGGCGCATCTAATAAGTAGATGCGGCGCATTGACTTAACTTCGCGTGGGGTCCAAGATTAATATATTCAGGAATATTCGTACACCGCCAGAAGAAGCGGCGTAACTCCATTTATTGATGCGGCGCATGTCCTCTTGTATCTTGGATCGTATCTTGTGAAATCTTGATAGTGATGTGCCGTATGTAATAAGCAAGATGCGGCGTATCTGGAGCAGAATAGTCTTGATCTTGTACATTTCGGTAGACTCTTAACTTCATGCTTGTTTTGCTCCATAATTAGTCCAAAATCGCCAAGTTTCACATAATACTTGTTTTTACCTGAGAATTACAAAAGTAAACAATTAAGTATCAATTCTCATACATAATATAATAAAACAAGTCAAATAAATAGGATAAATGACGGTAATAAAATGTACTTATTTGAGTTCATCACTAAGGCTCAATCTCATAAGTCTAAGCCTAAGAAAGTAAATGCTCCTGCTAAGGTACAATCCCCTAAGACTAGAAGCCACAACAGGCCCGTAGGACTAAAGGGTCACGCTCAGAAGTCTAGAGGGCAGACTGCTGTAATACTAAGAAATTCTCCCAACAAGCATTCTAATGTGCATGAGAAATCTAACACTTCTAGATCCTGCCTTAAGTGGTTGCCAACGGGTAGAGTATTTAAGATGGTTGGTCTTTGATGGATACCTACTAGTACAGATGGCATTTCAAGGATAGACTGTGAAACTCCAAACATTCGGGATACCGAAGTCACTAACTCATATAAAAGCATGCAAAATCGTCGTGCTAGTGCAGAGAATCCTCATTTGAGTGCAGGTACATCTACCATTCCCTTCAAGGAAAAACTCAGAGTTTGGAGGCCAAAGGAAATGCAATCTTCTATTTTGGGGGCTCAGGAAACTCAACAGTGATATATATGCATAATGATTCCTGAACAAATCAGTTCCGGACTTATACTTCAATAGGCTAACGTGGGGAGAATATCAATGCTTGTTCTTCATGTATCCTTTGTATATATTTTAAAGTTAAATATAGAATAGAAATTCATATATCTAATGTGTAAATAGATAGATATAAAATCATCAAAAACCATAAAAATCTGAAAAACACAAAAACACCAAAAATAGTCTCTCTAGGCATGTCTTCTGGTTATCGATAACATTTACGGCCCTAGAAATGTCATTCAACAATGACACGGGACTTTAAATGAAGCTCGAACAGAAGTTAAATTGAATAATTAAAACATGTCTCAATGGCTTGCAGTTACTTCATACTGTAACCCGTTCCTCATTTTGGGAAAGCTCGTCACCAAAAAGACAGCTGTCCCTCTCACTGGGTGATGTTCACCTGGGCATGGATTACTTTATATCCATGTTTCCTCGAAATATTGTACGCGTCAGTGCATTATTTCTTATTTTTGAAGAGAAATCTTCTCTGCATCACAATACTTTTCCGTCTATGATTCTTCAAGAAAGTATTGTGTGTCACACGATGATTTCATAAATTGTTTCTCAATCAACGACTCTAGTTCTGTAGAAATCGGGTCATTGATTGAGGGGAGAGTAATTTATGGCAATCATCAGTGCATTCACGATACAATAGGTTAATCCAAAGAGAAATGACGTGTCTCAATTAGGGTTTTAGCTTGAAAAGATTGTTGCTCTAGGGTTGTTATCTTCGACATTGGTCATATGCCTTTTATATGCTATGATAGGGACTTACATGCAATAAAATGCTAACTGTTTCCTAGGTGTATATCAACTTGAGGACTAATTATGCCTTAGTTAATAGTTGAAACTCAACCTAGAAAAGACAGGGACCAAACTTGCCCACTTTCGAAAGTTATGCCTTAGGTATAAAATGACCCTTTTGCGATTTGATTAACCATAAAAATCAAACTCGGTCAAACCTTGGTCAACCAACACTGTTCATCCTCTCTCTAAATCTGCGATTTGCCTGATCTCTGTCAGAATCTGTGGAATCTACCCTAGGTATCTTGTGAGTTGTGCTTAAATCAGTAGGTTATTTCATCGAATGTAACTCGATTCTAATCAATCTCCACTATTCCCTAGGTGGTTCGATCGTCTCATCATCCGCGCCTTGGTGAGTGCATATTTCAGTAAATTGTTTAGTGGGAAATGTTGTACATCATGTGTAGATGTTATCCTTAAACGTTAATTTGTCACTCATATCTTCTCTGTTTATGCCTTTAATTTTTGTATGTATATTGACTCGAAAATAGTCAAATCATGCGCAATGTTTGTATATTCAGTAGGTTAAGATTGTGCCTTAAATGTTGCATATGGTGTTGTTTAGATTTGCTGATTAAGCACTTGCATGTATCCCAGTTGAGAGTGGCCCAATTTTTTTCTTCGTTCTTAATAGCGATTTGACTCTAGGCTTATTGAATGTAACTTAACATCTTAGAGTCAGTTTGATAGAGGATCTGATGATTCTAGACTGTGTGTTATGGTTCGTGTTAGGTAATTGACTGCGTTTTGGGGATGATATTCTTGGTTGCGATTTGCCAGTTAGCCTCTAGGAAGTGTGTATAATGCTTTATTGTGACTTGCTCATTCAGTGCGTGGCTGAGATCTGGCACATTTGCTACTGATTGCTTTGTAGATGTTAATACCTGTGGTTGCGGTTCGAATTCTGATTTCTTGAGTGATCATGTGTGGTTGCAATTTGTTCAACTGATCTTTAGTGATATTTGATATGATGTTAACTGGTTGAGATTTGTTGGTTAAATCTTTAGCGTTGTATTTTGGTGTCTGATGAAATTTGCCCAAATATTCTTGATTGCGATTTGATCACCTTAATATTTTATTATTGCGATTTGGATATATCAAGCATGTTGCGATTTGAGTATTGAGTGTCTGGTTGCGATTTGACTATATCTAACTATCTGCGATTTAACTGTCCCATATTGCGATTTGAGTACTTTTGCTTTGTTGCGATTTAACTGTCTCAAATTGCGATTTGAATATTCTGGAATATCTTAATGTCTGCTATTTGATTGATGTGTGTCATGTCTGCGAGTTGATCATAAAACTAAGTCAAATCGCAATTTCTGCGATTTGATCTGGTCAGTATTTTATATTTAAATTGTAGGACCACATGTGTTGCGATTTGCTCTCACATGGTTGCAATTTGAATATTTAATACCTGCGATTTGACTCACTCTGTGATTGTTGCGATTTGATGTAACTGCGATTTGAACATTATGCTTTATGCGATTTGGTTGTTGAGTGTATGTGCGATTTGATAATTTACCTGTGCATTATAGCGTGAATGTTGTAATATCAGTTGCTATTTGAGTACACACTTCTGTCAAATCATTATTCAATCTGTGACTGTCTGTGATCCAAAGGGTGCTTCCTGCTTCTAAACTGTTGTCTAACCTCGAGCATTGGATCTTGTCTAACATTGCATCTGTGTGTTTGCTGTCTTGTGAATGTGTATGTGCAGATTTAATGGCCAATGTTAATGCCAATGTTCCTGCTGAACAAGCATCCGTGATCCCACCTCCCGTTCGCTCAGACGAAAAAATCTTACCGCGTGACAGATGGGTTCTTATTGGAAGAAGCAACTGTTATATAGATATGGAAAAGACTCAACCAAATCCTATCTACAAAATAGCAGTGGACATTCTGAAGGAAACTACTTTCTTCAGTGCATTCACAGCCAGTTCAGCTATACCCTCTATATACATTCAGCAATTCTGGAACACAGTTAGCCTTAACAAAGATACCGGTTGCTACCGTTGTCAGCTAAATGAACAGTGGTATGAGCTCACTAAAGACACCCTTAGAGAAGCACTACAAATCTCACCAGTCATTATGAACGAACCATTCATTCCGCCACCGCCACCCGAAGACCTCATCGATTTCGTAAATGACCTGGGGTATCCGTCAACAGTCAGCACGCTGTCATCAGTGATCACGAATGACATGTATCAACCATGGAGGGCAATTGCTACCATCATCAACGTGTGTCTTACCGGAAAGACTTCGGGATATGAAAGACCAAGGGCCCCAGTGTTACAAATCTTATGGGGAATCGTGAAGAGGACGAACATTGATTTTGCTGAACGAATCTGGGAGGAATTCACTTACTCTATTCACACGTTCATTGAAGACAAGATGAAACTAGGTTTGAACCAAGCTAGTAAGAAAACTGTCAACAAAATGGTGATTCTAAGCATCAGATTCACAAAGAGAATAATTCACCACCTTCAATGTCAGCACAGGTTTCATCCTAGATTAGACTCACCTCTCCACTTACCATCAGAGGAACATGTTCTGGGAAATCTTAAGTTCTCTGCCAAAGGAACAAAGCAGGAGGTCTTTGGGATGATCATACCTGAAGTACTGCTCTCGGATAATATTCGAAATGCTCCCTATTACCCTGACTATCTGAGCAGATTGGTGGCATATCAAAAGTACCTCTCAGATAAGCTGGGTGGTGTTACTAGTTCTCCTGCACCAAAATCACAGAAACAACCCAAGCAGAGCAAACCACAAATGAAGAAAAGAAAGGATGCATCCCCAACTGAGGCAGTACCTAAGAAAACTAAGAAATCCAAAGGGAATGTGGCAGGTAAGAAACCAGGGTCCAAGAGAAAGAGATTAGAAAAACAAACAGGAGATGAAGACGTTTTGATATCTGAACCAACTTTGAGGGATGAGGAGGATGTTGACCTCCAAAAGGCTCTGGAACTCAGTTCACAAGAACACGCAGAATTATTGGGACGCACTGCTAAAGGGGTGGTCCTCAGAGAACCAGACTCAGGAAGACGTGAACCGATGCCAGTGGTGGAAGGAAAAGGAAAGGGGGTTGCCACAGCAGAACAAGCGGCTCAAACTCTTCTGGATATCTCCTCTCCTCCCTCCATGTCGATCACCACACAATTCATTCTTAAGAAACGTGGATCAGAACCTTCCAAGGCCGTTGAATCTTCTGAAACTGAAAAAGAGAACTCCCCAAGTCTAGAATGCAATCTAGACTCCAGTGACACAGAATCTGACAAGCTTGCAACGGTGGAGAAGAATGCAGAGATGAAAACTGCACACACTCAAGATGATGTCGAACCTGAGCCCGACAAAGTTGAAAAGGAAATTCAAATGCCACTAAAGGAAGTCACAGCGGATCCTCCACATGAATCATTACATGATGAGTTTGTAGCTTCAGCATACCCGAGTGTTCAAGAAAACCTGAAGATGAAAGACGATGATCCGACACACTTGGAAGAACCAGCTGGGTCAACGGGTACTTTGTCATCTCTCAAAACATTTGATCACGACCCCACTTTTGGTGATCAGTTCATCAATGACAAAACTGATGATGTTGATGCTGAGCCTGGAAAGTCAAATGAAGAAAAGGAGGTTATATCAATGGTATCGGTACCTATCGAACAAGACACATCTGCATTTCGAACAATGGCGATTCCAGTACCTACAACAACTCCAACAATCATTGTCTCCTCACCTGAAGCAACCACAATTGCAACCGTCACACCTACAATACCAATCTCACCATCTCAATCCACCCTCACCAACTTAGAATCACAACTTGCTACGGCCCTCAAACGTCTTGCTGATCTGGAACGTCTAAATCTGCCACAAGTTGTAACAAATTACGGCCGTAGGTTGTCAAAGCTGGAAGATCTTAACATTGAACATAAGGCAATTATTGCGGTTCATGAGCATGCTAATGAAGCAGTAAAATGGGCAATGGAAGCACCAATGAGAGCTCGCTTCATAGATCTTCCCACCATTGACATGAAGGAAATTTATACGTCAGCGAATGTATGAGACGAATCAACACAAAGGTCATGAAGATCACCAGAAGCTATACGAAGCATTGGAAAACTCAATTGACCGTGACAACATTGATCATGTCATGAAAGAACTGGATGAAACGCGAAAAAGGAAGAAGAAGAGCCAAGACAAACCCAGTACACCACCCGGATCTCCACCACCTCCTCCTCCACCATCTGGTGCATCTGGAGCTGCAGGGTTTTCTGGAACTTCAGGATCTTCCCAACCTCAACAATCCCCCTTCGATAGACAGGTGGCAACTTGACCTCTAAGTAAGGACAGGAACGCCCGTGACAGCCTCATCCTTCGGCAACATCCACTGAAAAAGATCAATCTAAGCAATCCAATGTTCAAGTTCTTCAAAGAATGTTTCATCTTCTGGATATGCTGCTTGGACGACGGTTGACACCAGATTCAGGCCTTCGATATCCTCTATTCCTGAAGAATTTATTATGCATGAAGAATCAGCTGTAGACAACCAAGATTCTTATTCAGATGATGAAGAAGATACCGCAAATACTCATATTCCAAAGGTAAATCCTGACAAAGAGTGGTGGAGGAAATTCTCAAGGGGAGACACATCTGAAGCCTCAGCTTCTGCTAGGACAATTCCTACAAGTGAAGAAATGAAAGCATGGTTGAAGTCGTTGACCGATGAAGACCGACCTCCTATTCCAGAACCAGCTTGGTCCGTGCCATCATCAGCTACACATTTTCCCGATAACAACTGGGCAATTGTGATTGCATCTCACCATGAATCACCTCCTGAGAACTCACTGCTAGCACAAACAGGTGATATGGGTACCTTTATTGATTGGTTCTGCAAGAAGAAAGGAATCTCGAAGCTCACACCCCAAGATTTGGAAGGTCAAGCGTATGAAATAGTCAATGTCTTCCATCCTGATGTGCATCATCTTCAATACCAAATGGAGGAATGTCACAAGCTCCTGATAGATCAAGTGGATGACAGGATTCTCACATACAATGTCAGCAGGCCTCTCCCTATTGGTGGGCCACCAGGTCAAGTCACCACTCAAGCTGATTTTTTCTTCAACAAGGATCTGGAATACCTCCGGTTCGGTGACAAGGGTGGCAGACTCGCATTGTCAATCACCAAGATGAAGGCTGCGTATTATCCTGATGATGGTCTGGAACAGATGGTACCCGATCAGATATGGATAAATGAAGAATGCAAGTATGATATTGCTGCCTCTTATGGTATCTCTCACTGGTGGTTCCACAAGAAATGATTCTACATAGAAAGACATTCAACAGATGGTAATCGTCGGGCAGTAGGCACTCATATGAGAATCCAAAGTGTTGTCAGAGTTGAGATCCAACCCATGTATGGGTATGACTATCTGAAGAAAATAGTGCTTCGTTGGGCTGATCTTAAAGAACATGTCATAGTAGAAAGTGATTTCAAGCACCTGTTTCCAAGTGACTTTGAGGATATTTACTTACTGAATCTTCAAGGACATCTGAACCATCTACCTCCACGTGATAAGAAGATTCTCTCTGCAGCAGTCAACTTATGGATCAGGGGTCTAGTGATCAGACAGCGTGTAGGAGACTTCCAGCTTAGGATTGAGAGCTATCAGACTCAACTCAATCTCACAAAGCCTCGATGGGAAGCAAAGGGATTGGAGTTCAAACACGACTATTCAGTCATCGAATCTCCAAGAGCTGTCAAGTTTACAGACAAATATGGGACTCCGATGATCATGAGGTTCAATGAGATCCACAAGTTTAGCGACGAAACTCTGCGACTGATTGATGAAGCCTTAGATTACCGGGTGAAGGAATTTAAGATCAACCTGAATAATCCGAGGTTGAAGACTAAGTTCTGGACTGAAAAAAATGTGCTGATGAGTGAAGAGTTCATGCGGTCTATTCAGAGAAGAATGAAGACTCGAAGGATCTTCCTTAATTTGGAAAGCTTTGTTGGGGGTAGAATACGTGAGGGTGACTACAGACTCCTACAGAGAACAGAATGATGATATCTTTTCTGTAATGATTAGTCTTATTTTGTGATTGTGTACTCATGTAACATAATAAACTTTGTACTCATTCAGTAGTGATAACTATGTGACGTGGGTGTGTGTTGATAGTTTTACCTCCCTCTTTTATTGAGGGGGAGCATTGTTCAGTTGCATCATTAGAATACATGTTATAACCTGACCACATTTTCTCCCATAATTTCTAACTTATTTAAATCATTTGGGATCACAAATCTCAAATGGTTTGAAATTTTTGATCGGGGGAGAGAATGTGATTTAAATATGAAATTCTGATAAAAATGTGATCTTTTGGAACTCAAGTGTAGGCTCTCCTATATGTGCTAAACCTTTTCGCATATCGATGCACATATTGAGGGGGAGCGGATGATTTATGATGGCAATTGTGGAAGAACACCAAAGATCGATCACTTTATTTAACGTACTGGAGTTATAAGGATGGTAAGGTTAGGTATATGTTCCCACGATCCCGCCAGAACCGGAGGGATCTACCCAAGGACAATCCACTAGTTAGTGTAGAAGTCCTTAGGTATGATGAAAAAAGGAGATAAGTGAAATTAAGGGAAGAGTGCCGACTGAGATGGAGCTAGTACTGGAACAAACTCAACAAGGTGCTAGTGATGAAGTCTCGGTAAGCGCTGAAGGGGTTGAAGAATGAAAAAGAAAAGTAAAGATAAAGGGTGAAAAGAAAGAAGCCCTCCTTACACTTTAGGCAGAAACCGGGTCAATACATATGCTGTCAGAATCACTAAGTTGATTGCTGACATTGAAGACAAAGTATCATGGACCCAGTGATACGCTGCACAACCCTCCCTAACCACTCAATGTCCCTCAAAGGACTCTTGTTTCATCTGTCACGAAGATAAATATATGTCTATCGTCTCACTCACTCCGAGTTAGATGATATTGAAAAGGTGGCAGTCCTCTCCAGCCTCCGATCACTAAATCAAATTGCACAATTGAGTCTAGAGCCAAGAGATCATCAATAAATCTCAATAGGACACACTTCCAATATGCTTGCTGTTTCACACACCGTAAAAAGTAAGAAAATATATGTTAAGAGTCCTATGCATTATCCTTGTGGTATTTCCAGAACATCCGAGTGATATGAAAAGTAATCACGATGAAGATGGAAATCCTTCTAGAGCCAACATCAAACAAGCTCTTGGTGGGTAACATGTGAGATCCTTCATGGATCAAACCTGTGACAACTGGAAAGAAACGATGGGGCGATTCACACTTGAATCAAACTTGTTCCAGGAAACGAATTGACGTTCTCATTAATCAGTGAGTCTTAATTCACTGATTCACTCTACCGTGTTGTCTGCTTTGGGACGTTCCGGTATGAGAACATGCTTGTATGACAATTCCAACGTGAATTCGTTGGATGAATCATTACGACAAGCTGGAAATTCCTGTTAAGGAGAATTCTCTTTAAAGGGAATTCTACCTGATCACAGGTCGGTCCTCACGAAACCGAAGGTTAATCCAACCACACCGAGTGAATGACAAAGCCATATTCGCTCTCCAACTTTATTGCTAACTGTTTTATTTCATATTCATATAAAAATGGTGATGGTGGTTTCTGATTCCAGAAGAGACGTGTAAATCCATACTCCATGCTCACACTTCCAATTCATTATCAAAGACATCATGACAGCTGAAAGACCCACAACACAGCTTCCGCAACTCTGATGAAAGCTATCTTGATCCAGAAAAGTGTGAGCATGAAGTCCAAAGGTCACAACAAATCACATGGAGGCAATATCACTGCAGTGGATAAGCTCAGAGATCTACGGTGACTGATGATCTCAAATAATGCTCAAAGATCACAACGTCATATGGAAACAATGGCACAAGATGACTTGAAGACATATGTTGGATGATAACCTCAAGGAATCCACAAAGATCATCCAAAACAAAAAGATCAGTCATCAAAGATTCGCTGCTGAAAGTACAAAGTTTCAAATCATTGAAGAATCAAGAACTACGAGCTAGGAAGTCATTCTCATATGATAGAATGCTAGAATTCAAATATATTATTTCCGGGGTGACCTCCCTTAGGGGGAGATTGTTAGGAATATAAATATTCATATGAAGACTCGGTCACCCCGAGTATCTATTTTAGCATTTGTATAGCTCGTAGGATTATTAGTAATATTAGTAATAGATTAGTTATTAAAGTAATTGTGGAGTGGGTCGGGTCTTTACCCACTGTCAGCTCACTCTACAGACTACAGCCCACTAGGGGTACATATGTATGTAAGTATAAATACCCCTCTCCACCTAGGGAGAGGGTTGGATGTTCTCACACTTCTCAAGCTAATACATTATAATTTCTCTCTCTAGAACATCTCCATTTTCTCTCTCTATTCTCATACAATCGGCCACATACAAGATCCGTCATAGTGTTATGATATCCAATATCTTACACGTAGTGTGTTGATGATTGTCTTCCATAGGAAAGTCTTTCCTGTTCCGCCGTGACCATATACAAAAATCAATTCTTGCTTCTTAACATTTGAGGATTGCACGATAAGGTCATAGATTATTTTTTTTGCTCTTGATTGAGTTTAACGACAGCAGCTGCTACCTCTTCTTTCAACTGATCGCGGTTGTAATTTTTTCCATTAGCAACCTGTTTTTTAAGTTTTCAAGCAGATGGTCTGGAGGCGGTGTGAAACCGAAGTCTGTAATTGATTTGCAACAGCTGTTCAGAATTATTTCTAATTCATATAAAAGATATCCTTTTATTTCTGGGTCATTTATGTAAAGATTTCTAATATGAACCATGGCTGATGCTTTTCTTGGAATATCATCGACCATGTGTTGCCAGTGTCTTTCGAAAAGCTGAAGAGGATCCGCGACTTCACAGTAAATCAAAATGTGAGCAAACAAAGTCTGTAGCTCTGATGTTGTGGCTGATACCTCTGCTTCTTGCAAAGTTGTGTCCCATTCTCTGTCATCATCAAGTAGGCCCAACGTTTGGCATGCTGCACGGTATGTTGGCAGTATTCGGTTGTTTACTTTACGGACATCAATGAATGATTGACAACCTTTTTGATGAAAGAGGAGCATTCTAAAGTAGAATAGGTCACCAGCTGAAGGATGCACATACGCCAATCTTCCAATCGATGACTTACTTTTGTATTTTCTTGGCTTCCATGTTTTTAAATCTTCTTTCCAAACAAATTCGGATGGAAAATCCACGTATGTTAAATGGCGGCCTTCTTCATGCAATGTGTTAAACGTAAACCATTCAGTTAGTGTTGTTAGCTTTCTTCCGTCATCACTAACTACATATGGCAACGCCTCTTTGTCACGAAACTTGATCTGTTGCATGTCTTTTAAATGGACTGCAAGAATCTGTACTGCTGACTCTCTGTGATGAATCGAAAAATTTAGTATTCTCCAACATGCTTCATGTGGACATATAAATCGGCCATCTACGAAATTTTTTATTTCATCTATTTGTATCTTTGGAGCATTTGTTGATGCTGTAGATTGACCGAGAGGCTTTATAATACGTGCTGCAATCCTGTCCGTGCCTTTGGATATATATTTAAACAAATACTTTATCAGCATGCTCCATCCACAATATTTGACGTTTATGTGCGCATTGAACATAAGACAGAGTAGACGGTTGTATGGGACAATGTAACTGTTGTCCAACCGTATACTCCCTTTGACAGCGTAACTGATGAACTCAAATAAGTACATTTTATTACTATCATTTATCCTATTAATTTGACTTGTTTTACTATATTATGTACGAGGATTGATACTTAATCGTTTACTTTTGTAATTCTCAGGTAAAAACAAGCATTTGGTGAAACTTAGCGATTATGAACTAATAATGGAGCAAAACGTGCATAAAGTGGAAGTCTACTGACATGGACAAGATCAAGTCAATTCTGCTCCAGATGCGCCGCATCTCACTCAGGACATGCGCCGCATCTCTATCAAGATATCACCAGATACGATCCAAGATACAAGAGGACATGCGCCGCATCTAATAAAGGCAGTTACGCCGCATCTTTGGCGGTGTACGAATATTCCTGAATATTATAATCTTGGACCCCACGCGAAGTTAAGTACATGCGCCGCATCTACTTAAGTAGATGCGCCGCATCTTCCCTCAGACAGAAACTATAAATACCCCGTAGACCAGACGAATTAAAGAGTTCGAAACCCTAAAACCGAAGTTCGGACAGCAGAGCAAAAGGACGAATTCAGTCAAGGAGGCAGCACAAGACACACCCAAATCGAAGATACAAGAGCTGTAAGAAGGTGCTGCATGTATTTAATTCATTAAGTAGTTTTGTTTTATTGTGTTAGCAAACTTTAATTCATCAGGATTGGTGGCTTGTGTAATGTGACAACGAAAGATTGCACTCCCTTTAATACTTGCTTTCCCATCAATTAAAGTTTATATGTTGATGTCTTTGGTTACTACTTATTAGTGCATTGATAACCTCTGTGTTTATTAGTGGCTTGCGGGCATCCGACTGCGGGACAAGATGTGGCTCCCACGGTTGTTTCTAAATTGATCACTTAGGAATAACTTTTAGACATAAGTAATCATTAAGGGTTTACTCGCCGATGAGAATAGGACCAACGAGAAAGGGTTAATTACATACACTTCATATAAAGCTATCAATAAAACAAGTGACAATCTACTTAATCATAAGGACAGCCCTCTTATTGTCTCGAGTATCTATCTGTGTACGTGTGTGCTACTTGCTGATTCGTGCCTATTTGTTTATTTTATTATTTAATTGCAAACAAAACTGTGCCAGTCTCTCAGGCTGAAACCCCCTTGCGTTAGGATATTAAAATACTGATTAGAATAACTAGATAATACGTTCCACTCTTAGTGATCGACACTCTACTTACCATTATCTTCATACTGACCGGGTACACTGCTCGTTAAGTGTGTGTGTTATTGATAAGTCGGCTAAATATAAATTTAAAACTTGAGTAGGCATTAAAACTGCTAAACCGCAACGACACATCACGCGCATCAAGTTTTTGGCGATACGGCGCATCGTCTGCAGATATCAGTAACTTTAATTTTTCATATTCCGTTTTCGTTATTAATTATCTGATATATTACTTTCTCGAGCATACCCTACTGATGCTTTTCGTGATTGTTTCAGAAGGATAATGGAAGGATACGGAGAACTAATTGACTTCGACTTCGAAGCGAATTTTATGAATGAAGTATTAGTGCATGAAAAAACACCCGAACATCACGATGGGGACTATATTGAACTTAATGACCTTAATGGGCCGTTGGAATCCAATGACCTGTTCATGGTTGATGCTGAATCTGAGTTAGAAGAAGGAGAAATTGTGGATAGTCCAAGAGTCAACGTTATTACTACTAGAAATTACGATGAATTTGAGGGATATGATGGTTCATGGGATTACGGTAGTAGGATCAACACCAATTGTGCTTACAATTTACAATTCCCATGCATGATTGGGTACAAGTGTATTGACGCCAATTTCTTTCCTATTTTATCAATGAATGTCATGTCTAGAAGCTTTTACAATTCTATTATGAGAAATAAAAAGGAGTATAAAGGAAAGAATGTAGTTGGAGCCTTCATTAATGTCCCGATCTTCGTTGGACGCTTCACTATTGTTACTGAGTTCGTAGTTATTGAAGACATGAATGCCTATTGTGACAACAATATGGGTGACGTGATTGTTGGAAAACCATTTTGTAGGGAGATCACTATTAATGCAAAACGATTTGAAGGAAAGATCACCTTTCAATGTGGAAGCGACGTTATCACTTATATGATGCCACGAACTCACCCTGGATTTAAACATGCTACTAATAGGGTCTGCTACAAATTCTCTCCATTCCTTTGTATTAGTAATGATGACGTGAAGAAAGGAATTGAGTACCCATATCAATTAATGGGAGGATTCTACAAAGGAGTTTTGAATTTGGGACCTGAATATATACGAGACGATTCGGTTGCTAGATGGATCCTACGTGGCCATGTAGGAATCAATGATCGATACTAATGAGCTGAACGTGAGTCTAACTTGAAGACTCTGGAATAAAGACAAGTGCTTACCGGGAGACAACCCGGATTTATCTTTTATTATTCTGTTTTCTGTGTCGAGTCAGTCCAGGCCGCACGAAGATACGGCGCATCTCAGTCCTGAGATGCGACGCATCCTCTGCAATGGTCATATCTTATTTTATTTTTCTGCATTTTTATTTTTCGACTTTAAAACTATTTATCAGTTTATTTTAATGCGGCGCATCCCTGGTTAAGGATGCGGCGCATCTTTATTCTGATCCGTATTAATTCCAGGCTCGATACGGCGTATCTTCTTCAATAAGATACGGCGCATCGACTGACCTGATGATTTTCAGTTTTAATTTTTAAGTTTTATTTTTCCTAACTACTAATGTGTTATGCAAGTTGAACCTTTCTTATCTTAGGTGTGTTTTAAAGTGTTGGTGGTATAATAGTTTCCTGGATTTCCTGTGGATACATCAAGTATGAAGTTTTAACGTTCTAATCCACAAGAAGTTGATTTTTGCTCTAATCAAATGGAGGATCATACCGAGCAAATCTCAGGGGAGTTTTTCTTGTTCTAATTCTTTTATTTTCCAGTTTTTAACCTTTTATACAAACAACGAGGACGTTGTTTAACTTAAGTGGGGGGATAGGAGAATTAGAACACTTAACACTTACTTGTCCTACTTTTTCAAAAATTATGCTTAAAATGTGCTTAATATATCAAACTTAAAAAATTTTTTTTAGCATGTTTTTGTTTAAGATCTAAGTTACATAACTGCACACAAGACGTTATTTTCAAAAATTGTGATTTTTCAAAATTCACAAATCTATGAGTGTGCCGGTGACTTGTAAACTTTAGAACTTGGCTTGTATACTATTCGAGACCACCATAATGAGTATTATTTATATAATTGGAATGACTTGTCTAACTTGGTAAAATTCTAGGATTACAACCAAAAAGCCTATATATGTTATGTGTTATTAGCTAACTACACTGGTTAGTTAACCCCCGTATAAAACCCTTTTGTTACTCTCATTTTTAGAGTAAGATACCCCTAGAAAAACCCTCAGAGCCATTCCTTTCGTTTCTTACACCTATGTTTAAAATGTTTCGTTACACCTTAAACCTTAGCCTACCCTGTAGATTAGAATCCGTGGTTGGTTAATTGCTATAGGCAGAGTGTGTTTCCTTACATTACCTGTGTTCGCGTGCGTAATTCATTATCTATGGTTAGGTCGGGAAATTGCACAATGCAAATTGGAGTGAAAGTAAATATTGTATATTTTTGAGTTTATTTTTCGTGTGTTTACTACTTTCACTATTACCGTTATTTCTGAAAGTATGAAAAGTATGAAAAAAAAAATTATCCGGAAAGAAAGTTGTAGTGATGCGGTGAAATTTTACACATCTATGTTTATGTTTCAAGTAAAAAAAAAAAAAAAAAAAAAAAAAAAAAAAAAAAAAAATCGAAAAAATGAGAAAAGAAAAAGAAAGAAAAAAGAGTTGGATGTTTATTTTAAGCCAACGATGTAGAGTTATGTAAGTGGTCGATATCACCACTATTTGTTGTATTATATTTATGGATTGAATGGGAATTGGCAGTTATGGGAATGCCGATTAAGGTTTATTCTTTGATTAAGATTTTGTTGAGTATAATTCGTGTCTACCAAAAGCGTGTGTTTCAAGTGTTAAAGCGTGAGTTATTCAATGATATGAGTCTTATTCATGGGATGGTTGGGATAGTGATTAACCACACTTAGGATTTTAATCTATTTGTTTTGTTTTGTTTATTTTTATTTTTACACCAATTTATATCCCAAATATTATCCATACCCTGTATTGTTCTTTATCCAACCGAACCTTTGATTTATTGAGATTAGGGATTTGAGCAATCTTAAGTATCGTAGTCGTGGATTCGACTATGTATTTATGATTTTGTCGCCCTTTTTGATATATTATTATTGGTGAAGTTTGGACCTATCTTTAGCCTATTCGAGTTAAGGATTTGAGCAATTGCAAGTATCGTGTTCGTGGATTCGATCATGTATTTGTGATTTTGTCGCCTTTTCTGGAATTTGAGATCGATAGTGTAAAAAAGAATAATTAACCCTTAAGCCTAAAAACCCTTTTTACCGCTTTAGACTTGTTATTCCTTAGCTTTAGTGGTGGAGATGTGTATACTTGCCAAGCTTATGATAGAATATTCGTCGCGACTGGACAGTTAAACGATTAGATTTGCTTTTATCGACTTATTTTATTTTACTTCTAATTCGTTAAGTGTTTAGTTGTGTGATTATGAAATAAACGAATACATGCTTAAATATAAAAATAAATCCTAACATCTTTTAGGATACATTTTCATAAATGAAATTCTAAGGTTTACTTGGGGACAAGTAAAGTTCAAGTGGGGGGATATTTGATGAACTCAAATAAGTACATTTTATTACTATCATTTATCCTATTAATTTGACTTGTTTTACTATATTATGTACGAGGATTGATACTTAATCGTTTACTTTTGTAATTCTCAGGTAAAAACAAGCATTTGGTGAAACTTAGCGATTATGGACTAATAATGGAGCAAAACGTGCATAAAGTGGAAGTCTACTGACATGGACAAGATCAAGTCAATTCTGCTCCAGATGCGCCGCATCTCACTCAGGACATGCGCCGCATCTCTATCAAGATATCACCAGATACGATCCAAGATACAAGAGGACATGCGCCGCATCTAATAAAGGCAGTTACGCCGCATCTTCTGGCGGTGTACGAATATTCCTGAATATTATAATCTTGGACCCCACGCGAAGTTAAGTACATGTGCCGCATCTACTTAAGTAGATGCGCCGCATCTTCCCTCAGACAGAAACTATAAATACCCCGTAGACCAGACGAATTAAAGAGTTCGAAACCCTAAAACCGAAGTTCGGACAGCAGAGCAAAAGGACGAATTCAGTCAAGGAGGCAGCACAAGACACACCCAAATCGAAGATACAAGAGCTGTAAGAAGGTGCTGCATGTATTTAATTCATTAAGTAGTTTTGTTTTATTGTGTTAGCAAACTTTAATTCATCAGGATTGGTGGCTTGTGTAATGTGACAACGAAAGATTGCACTCCCTTTAATACTTGCTTTCCCATCAATTAAAGTTTATATGTTGATGTCTTTGGTTACTACTTATTAGTGCATTGATAACCTCTGTGTTTATTAGTGGCTTGCGGGCATCTGACTGCGGGACAAGATGTGGCTCCCACGGTTGTTTCTAAATTGATCACTTAGGAATAACTTTTAGACATAAGTAGTCATTAAGGGTTTACTCGCCGATGAGAATAGGACCAACGAGAAAGGGTTAATTACATACACTTCATATAAAGCTATCAATAAAACAAGTGACAATCTACTTAATCATAAGGACAGCCCTCTTATTGTCTCGAGTATCTATCTGTGTACGTGTGTGCTACTTGCTGATTCGTGCCTATTTGTTTATTTTATTATTTAATTGCAAACAAAACTGTGCCAGTCTCTCAGGCTGAAACCCCCTTGCGTTAGGATATTAAAATACTGATTAGAATAACTAGATAATACGTTCCACTCTTAGTGATCGACACTCTACTTACCATTATCTTCATACTGACCGGGTACACTGCTCGTTAAGTGTGTGTGTTATTGATAAGTCGGCTAAATATAAATTTAAAACTTGAGTAGGCATTAAAACTGCTAAACCGCAACGACACATCACGCGCATCAGTAACCATGCTTCTTTCGTCTCCGGTAGTGCACATGGCCATTTTCGTCAAAAAAGGTTTTTTCATTGTATTTTTTTGGAAAATTCTTGCTGCAGCTTCCCTCTTCCATACATGGTGCTTTTGTGTTGGCAGATCCGCAAGGCCCGTGAACCATCATATCTGCAACAACCTTATAACCTTCTGGGTTACTTGATTTTTCTGGTAATTCTGCAGAAATGAATTTGTCCACATCCTCAGCTGATTGTATCTTGTTGTCAGAATGTACCCATAATAATGTATGACAGTGCAGAAGGCCTCTTTTCTGAAAATCGATTGTATATAGAACTGTACAATAAAAAAGCATGTAAATTATATGGTTATTTATTTTTGTCAATTATAAAATGATAGAAACATATATAAAATGGTAGAATGCTGATGTAAAAATTAAAAGTTTTATAATGTATTAGTGCCTCCAGTGACGCGACCAAAGATTTTGTTGTCTTTTAGTACTTTCAGAAATTCGTTGAGCTTTTGCTCAAAAACACGATCTACAATATCAGCCCTGTCTGCAGTTGTCAGATCTGGATACTTCTTCATGTATCTACGTATTTCTGGCCAGCTGACGTTGCATGTAAATGTAATGAAAAACTGTGGATTCCCAAGCACTCGGCAAATGGCAAGAGCATCCAAATAGTGGTTGTACATGTATCTTGGGCCTCCAGTCAAACTTGAAGGCAGAATAATCTTTTGACCTATGTCAGAACCACAACTATCTCCCCTGAAAATGGCGTCATAAATACCTGCTAGGTACTCAGCCCGAATATTGTTTTGCTTAGCTCTAATAAATTCAAGCCGATCTTGTTCTATTTCACAGTAGACAGAAACAACATATTGTTGGAAAATTCTTCCGCTTCTAAATAGTAATCCATGCAGATGAGGCCGTTCGTGTAGCTGATACATGTAGTACATGTTCATAGTTAGTTTCTTTTTTTGCCCATTTGCAGCAATTACTTTAAGAGTCATTTTTGTATTAAAGCCTGGCTGTTAGGAATATAAATATTCAGATGAAGGATCGGTCACCCCGAGTATCTACTTAGCATTTATATAGCTCGTAGGCTTATTTATATTAGCTTAGTAATATTCATATTAGTATTAATAGTATTAGTCGTATTTATATTTGTGGAGTGGGTCGGGGCTTTCCCCACTGTTAGCTCACTCCACAGCCCACTAGGGGCACAATATTAGTAACTATATAAGACCCTTCCCACACTTGGGAAGGGTTGGAACTCTTGTCACTTCCACCATGAACATCATAATCTTCCACAATCCAAGACCACCCGAATCCCACAATAATCAACATGTTTCGATCCTACAATTGGTATCAAGACCCAGGGTTTGATCTTGGGTACTTGATGCGTGCGATGTGTCGTTGCGGTTTAGCAGTATTAATGCCTACTCAAGTTTTAAATTTATATTTAGCCGACTTATCAATAACACACACACTTAACGAGCAGTGTACCCGGTCAGTATGAATATAATGGTAAGTAGAGTGTCGATCACTAAGAGGGGAACGTATTATCTCGTTATTCTAATCAGTATTTTAATATATTAAGTTAGCTATACAACCTAATCTAACGCAAGGGGGTTCAGCCTGAGAGACTGGCACGATTTGGTTGCAATTAAATAATAAACTAAACCAATAGGCACGAATCAGCGAATAGCACACACGTACACAGATAAATACTTGAGACAATAAGAAGATCTGTCCTTATGATTAAGTAGATTGTCACTTGTTTTATTGATAGTTTTATATGAAGTGTATGTAGTTAATCCTTTCTCGTTGGTCCTATTCTTATCGGCGAGTAAACCCTTAATGATTCCTTATGTCTAAAAGTTATTCCTAAGTGATCAATTTAGTAACAACCGTGGGAGCCACATTATTTTTCGCAGTCAAATGCGCAGGCCACTAATAAACACAGAGGTTATCAATGCACTAATAAGTAGTAACCAAAGACATCAACATATAAACTTTAATTGATAGGAAAACAGTTTTAAGGGAGTGCAACCTTTCCGTTGTCACATTACACAAGCCATCAATCCTGATGAATTAAAGTTTACTAACACAATAAAACAAAACTACTTAATGAATTAAACACATGCAGCACCTTCTTACAGCTCTTGTATCTTCGTTCGGGTGTGTCTTGTGTTGCCTATTCGTCTGAATTCGTCCTAGGTTTCTGGTCTTCGAACCTCGTATATAATATTCTCCTCCGAAATTCGTCTGGTCGTGGGGTATTTATAGTTTCTGTCTGAGGGTAAGATGCGGCGCATCTAGTAAGTGGATGCGGCGCATTGACTTAACTTCGCGTGGGGTCCAAGATTAATATATTCAGGAATATTCGTACACCGCCAGATGATGCGGCGTATCTTCATTCTTGGATGCGGCGCATGTCCTCTTGTATCTTGGATCGTATCTGGTGAAATCTTGATAGCGATGCGCCGTATGTAATAAGTGAGATGCGGCGCATCTGGAGCAGAATGTCTTGATCTTGTACATTTCGGTAGACTCTTAACTTCTTGCATGTTTTGCTCCATAATTAGTCCAAAATCGCCAAGTTTCACCAAATGCTTGTTTTTACCTGAGAATTACAAAAGTAAATGATTAAGTATCAATCCTCATACATAATATAATAAAACAAGTCAAATTAATAGGATAAATGATAGTAATAAAATGTACTTATTTGAGTTCATCAAATATCCCCCCACTTGAACTTTACTTGTCCCCAAGTAAACCTTAGAATTAATCTTATGAAAATGTATCCTAAAAGATATTAGGATTTATTTTTATATTTAAGCATGTATTCATTTTTGTCATAATCACACAACTAAACACTTAACGAATTAGAAGTAAAATAAAATATTCTGATAAAAGCAAATCTAATCGTTTAACTGTCCAGTCGTGACAAATATTCTATCATAAGCTTGGCAAGTATACACATCTCCCCCACTAAAGCCAAGGAATAACAAGTCTAAAGCGGTAAAAAGGGTTTTTAGGCTTAAGGGTTAATCATTCTTAATCTCTATCGATTTCAAATTCCAGAAAACGCGACAAAATCACAAATACATGATCGAATCCACGAACACGATACTTGCAATTGCTCAAATCCTTAACTCGAATAGGCTAAAGATAGGTCCAAACTTTACCAATAATAATATATCAAAAAGGGCGACAAAATCAAAAATACATAGCCGAATCCACGACTACGATACTTAAGATTGCTCAAATCCCTAATCTCAATAAATCAAAGGTTTGGTTGGATAAAGAATAATACAGGGTATGGATAATATTTGGGATACAAATTGGTGTAAAATAAAAAATAAACAAAACAGATAAATTAAAATCCTAAGTGTGGTTAATCACTATCCCAACCATCCCTTGAATAAGACTCATATCATAGAATAACTCACGCTTTAACACTTGAAACACACGCTTTAGGTAGACACGAATTATACTCAACAAGATCTTAATCAAAGAATAAACCTTAGTTGGCGTTCCCATAACTGCCAACTCCCATTCAATCCATAGATATAATATACAACAACTAGTGGTGATATCGACCACTTAATACAAAACTTTACATAAGTTGGTTAAATCAAACATCCAACTTTTCTTTTTTCTTTTTCTTTTCTATTTTTTTTCGATTTTTTTTTTTTTTTTTTTTTTTTTTTTTTTTTTTTTTTTTTTTGACATCAACATAGATGTGTAAAATTTCACCACATCACTATAATGATAATTCTGGATAATTTTTCCATACTTTTCATGACATCAGAAATAACGGTAATAGTAAAAGTAGTAAACACACGAAAAATAAACTCAAAGATATACAATATTTACTTTCACTCCAATTGCATTGTGCAATTTCCCGACCTAACCATAGATAATGAATTACGTACGCGAACACAAGTAATGTAAGGAAACACAATTTGCCTAAAGCAATTAACCAACCACGGATTTTAATCTTACAGGGTAGGCTAAGGTGTAAGGGTGTTGGGTATGCTTCTCGCACCAAAATGTGACAACATATTTGTGATTACATTAGTTATCTTGTTAGGCTCAAACACAAGGACTAGAACCGTCAATATTGTAAAGTCTTGTGTTTGGCCCTATATATATCCTCCTAGACTTCACTAGGAGGGTTGAAGCTTTTGTGTGTATTTTTCACCTTTCTCTTATTATCAATAAACACATAGTTTCCTCTTTATCCTTCTTACTTTATCTCTCTAACCTTCACCATGAAGATGATGTTCTTTCATCATCCAAGACCTCCCGATTCACAATATATCAACCAAAACACGATCCATCAATTGGTATCGGAAGCCACGGTATTAGTTTTGGTTGATTTGCGTGATTTTTTTTGTTTTTTTGTCAAAAACGTATTTTTGTGTCTGTTTGGCCTATTCGTACACTGGTTTCAACATTTTTAAGTCAAACAGATTGATAAAGTTGAAAGTTTTTTAAATGATATTATTTGTTGTTGGGCTTACTGTTTGTTACAGCTATCATGATATCATTTTATTAAACTTTTTATTCTTATCATCCCGTTAAGATTATTACGTCAGTTACATGGTACAAAAAGTAGTCGGATATAACTGGGAATATATTAAGTTGGCCGGAAAAGTCGGTAATATCATCGGAAAAATAGTCTATATGGTCAGATGAAAGTGGTCAGATCTGGGTTGCAAAAGGTGGACGAAAAAATGGTCGGAATTTTTGGCCAGAAGCTCGCCGGAGTTCTTGGTCAAAAAGTCAAAACCCTTTTTTATCGAAGTTGCTTGTAAAGCAAATGCGATAAAACCCTCTTCTATCTGAGTTCGCTTTCTTGTATAAGAAATGCGATAAGAAATGCGATAATTTTATCGCGAGTGCGATTTTATCGCACTTGGGATTTTATCGCACTTGCGACGTTATCGCAGTTGTGTTTTATCGCAGTTGTGACAACGCTTATCGCAGTTGGTAAAAGACCACTTATCGCAGTTGGTACAAGACAACATTTATCGCAGTTGGGGTCAACAGTCAACGGTCAAGGTCAACGGTCTGCACTTATCGCATATTAAATTAAATAAACAGACAGGAAATGAAGTAGCCAGTTGATTATCTCACGACCAACATACAAAAATCCACAATTATTCTAACCCACCTCATCTTTCTAACAACATGACTCGAACAAAATTTAAATAATGATCTCAGATCTTGTCTTTCGTGTTTCAATAGATTCGGAGACATCAACTGTCCTTAACACGAAATGATTATATCATCATCAATCTATTTTGAAGCTTTAGCTTCATTTAAATATCCGAAAATTAAGAGGCAAAAGACAATAACAAATTTGTTATCATCTTCATCTCTATTCGATTTAAACAAGAACCTAAACTCATATAAAACCTACCGTGACCTTCCAAATAATCATGAAGCCTTCACAAATGCTTTCTTGATTCGACTTGAGCAATTATTGATAACATCAAGGTAACGAAGTGGTTGTGCCTGGGTTTATGCTCTTCGTCCAAATTGAATGAGTGTGGAAGATTGAGGATGTCTTTATGTATAAAAGTTTGATGAGATCAATTGTATTTTTTTTGGATTAAAGATTGATGAGGGACGGAGTTTTTCTTATTCTTTCCCAGATCTATATTTTTTTTTGTTGGGGAGCGTGTTTGTGAGAGAATGGGGGCGGAGAAGTATATGTGAGATTAGGGTAAAGGAACTGAGATAATAAGTTATTATACCCGTATGTTAAGGGTTAGTGTTGGATCCGGATTTTATTTTTGGGCTCAAGTCACATGTCACTTGTTGGGCCTTGACTTCCAATTATCTTTGGGCTGAGTTTTTAAGCAAGCGAATTTGTTTTATTTTTGGCAGATAGATGTATACGACATCTTTGTTTTGGGTGAGAAGTATTATATCAAAACTTGCGCTAAAAAAGTATTATAATACCAAATGTATTTTTAATACATTGTATAACTTTTGATATAATGTTGGCAAAAAGACGGGTATTTTGGTTAATTACAGATTTTCACGGGATACGTTTTTGACAAGATCGGGATAAAACCATTATCATAGTTCACTTAAACCGTCAAAAGGCTAGTGTTGGGTATTGAACCGCAAAATGTGACTACGGGGTTAATTCTTTATTATTTATTTGAGGTTGAAGTGGGATATCACGGGTGCGTGTACTTAGTATCTTGAAGATATCGGGGTTGGTTGGATGCATGATTCTTCGAGATCCTTGTTCGAGCTTATAACCTTCAAAATGATTAAGACTTGAGTTATCTAGTTATACCTGATGTAAGGAGTTACGTTGTTGTGCTCACAGAGTATAGCTATCACTTTAAAGGAGTTACGTTGTAGTGCTCAAGTGTCACACAAAGATGTGGATGATTCAAGATGAGTTCATATACAGTAAAGGATGGTTGGATGGGTATATGAAACGACCTATGCTTAAAGGAGTTACGTTGTAGTGCTCAGTATAGGTACTTAGTCAGACAATAGTGCAAGCTTAAGTCACAAGTTCGGGTTATTTTACTTCAGTCTCAAGTTTATAATACTAGGTTTTCTCCATCAGTGGTCACTACAAAAAGCCGTCAGAATGATAATGGGGTCGGTAAAGAGTTAGATGAGAAGAGTTTAGAAGAGTAGAGATTTTATCAGCAGTTGATTCTCACGGGCTATTTATGGTACTTCACACATCTTCGCTTAATTGGACATACAGGGTGTACGCTGCCTCCGTTTCCATCGTAACCATAGTGTGTATGCTTCCGATTCCGCGAAGACATCGTGGGGGAAGAGAGAGTAGATGTGCTTTGACTTTCTTTGACTTTCTTTGCATTTTTTTGCGAAAACACTCTTTTTCCAGATGGATCTGCATTCAGGGGGAAGAAATGTGCACATCAGGGACGCATAACAGACTCACGTGATCGAGCTTACAATTTTATTACTACCGGAAGACGTCCGCAGAGATGATCAGTGGTTCAGTTTAGTGATTTTGGTGTAATCGTTTCAACTTTCGCAGAGTGTGATGTGCGAAGTAGCCTACTAATGTGAGAAGATCTTGCTAAATTTCTCGCATGTTACCCCCGAACGGAGTTTCCGCATTAAGCATAATCGTTTGCTTGGTGTGGTTTACAATGTCATCTACAAATTCCGCTGCGTACTTACAACTTTCAAAAGATAGAAGACATGTTAACTACATCAAAGTTTCGAATCTGCTGAAGATGGTTGTCAGTTTGGGGGGAAGCTGATTCAGAAACTTCACCAATAAGAAGTGTACGAAGAAGCCGTTAAAGACATGCAGCATGAATTGGGGGGAAGTTAATCCAATTCATGTTTATTACATCATTTGACTACAAGTGAAGAAAAGTTCTCAAGCCGAGGTACAAGATATAGACAAAGAGCGTCAACCGTAATCATCCTCAGCACATGAAGAGCTTATGAAGACCTTTCTTTATTTGTATTTTTTACTTGTAGGATATGATGTAAGTAATCCCATATGTTGCCACATTGGGGGAAGATTGTTGGGTATGCTTCTCGCACCAAAATGTGACAACATATTTGTGATTACATTAGTTATCTTGTTAGGCTCAAACACAAGGACTAGAACCGTCAATATTGTAAAGTCTTGTGTTTGGCCCTATATATATCCTCCTAGACTTCACTAGGAGGGTTGGAGCTTGTGTGTGTAATTTTCACCTTTCTCTTATTATCAATAAACACATAGTTTCCTCTTTATCCTTCTTACTTTATCTCTCTAATCTTCACCATGAAGATGATGTTCTTTCATCTTCCAAGACCTCCCGATTCATAATATATTAACCAAAACACGATCCATCAAAGGGTGTAACGAAACATTTTAACAAAGGGTGTATGAAACGAAAGGAATGGCTCTGAGTGTTTTTCTAGGGGTATCTTACTCTAAAAGTGAGAGTAACAAAAGGGTTTATACGGGGGTTAACTAACCAGTGTAGTTAGCTAATAACACATAACATATAAAGGCTATTTGGGTGTAATCCTAGAAATTTTACCAATTTAGACAAGTCATTCCAATTATATAAATAATACTTATTATGGTGGTCTCGAATAGTATACAAGCCAATTTCTAAAGTTTACAAGTCACCGGCACACTCATAGATTTGTGAATTTTGAAAAATCACAATTTTTGAAAATAACGTCATGTGTGCAGCAATGCAACTTAGACTTTAAACAAAAACATGCTAAAAAAAATTTTAAAATTTTAATATATTAAGCGCATTTTAAGCATATTTTGAAAAGTTTAGGACAAGTAAGTGTTAAGTGTTCTAATTCTTCAATCCCCCCACTTAAGTTAAACAACGTCCTCGTTGTTTGTATAAAAGGTTAAAAACTGGAAAGTAAAAGAATTAGAACAGAAAAACTCCCCTGAGATTTGCTCGGTATGATCCTCCATTTGTATAAGAGCAAAAATCATCTTTCTTGTGGATGAGAACGTTTAAGCTTCATAATAGATGTATCCACAGGAAATGCAGGAATCTATAATACCACCAAGGCTTTAAAACACACCTAAGTTAAGAAAGGTTCAAACTTGCATAATACATTAGTAGTTAGAAAAAATAAAACATAAAAATTAAAAATGAAAATCATCAGGTCAGTCGATGCGCCGTATCTTATGGAAGAAGATACGCCGTATCGAGCCTGGAATAAATACGGATCAGAATAGAAGATGCGCCGCATCCTTAACCAGGGATGCGCCGCATTGAAATAAACTGATAAAAAGTTTTAAAGTCGAAAATATAAAATGCAGAAAAATAAAGATATGACCTGTGCAGGAGATGCGTCGCATCTCAGAATTGAGATGCGCCGTATCCTCTGCGGCCTGACTGACTCGACACAAAAACAGAATAATAAAAATTTCTCCGGGTTGTCTCCCGGTCAGCACTTGTCTTTATTCCAGAGTCTTCAAGTTAGACTCACGTTCAGCTCTTCATTTAGTTCTTGTCACGGTCCATCCTTCTTCCTTCATCCGAAAGATGTTCCCGTATAGCTTTGCGACGTTTTCTTCCGTTCGTCTTAATCTTCTATAACTCTTGGTCTTCGTCGCAACATATTCCTCCTCTGGTCCCAAAGAGTATTTGATGATTTTAAATTTTTCAGAAATAATCATGGGTGGCTCATTATAAGGGATCCCTAGTAGTTGACACTTTCTTTTGGTGAATTCTTCTTCGTCCTTATCAACAAACTTAAAATAAGGATCCTTAATCAAATAGTCATCTAGTTCATCAATTAATGACTTATCATCTTGAATTGCCTCCCACTCTCTTTCTAATTCCCATTGTAACCGTCGACTAAGCTTCATGTAATCATCAAATTGTTCATGCACCCATTCCCAGAAAGTAGTATTCGATGTCCCTTTAAGTCCCTTCAAGTATTCAATTCTACCCTTTTCTTGCAAAGCCTTCGTTTTTTGTGGGCAGTCTTCTATATTATCATACCACTCATAGTCCTCAAAGGTTACATCTTTTCCAACCCGTTTCATCCCAATTATACTTCCCCCATTACAGGTTCCGTCACTCTTATAATCACAGGTCGGCCAAACACTACTTCCATCCTTGAAAACGAAGGGTGTACAGGTGTGATTAATGTGCTCAATTTCCCATGGTTTATCCCAAACCCATGGTATTTGATCATTCCATTCGTAGTACCAGGTGTTTTTGAAATCATCATAAGTCTTGAATCCTGGTAGATCTCCAGTTAGCACATCATCGTCGACTCGAAGAAGGTAGTTAAATTCCTTGAATTGCTTGCACAAGGGTGTCTCATAATCGAATACATCAATGTCAATTCTGAATAATTCTTCAATGCCCTCATTGACTGTTGAATCATGAAGTGACGACCCATAGTCGCTCTCTACTTCTTCGTCTTCACCTCTCATCCAATATACCCATAACGCATCCTTAGTAGCTCGATCCATACTCTTATGGTTATTGAACTTACTAGCCAACCACTCTGAAAAATCAACATTGTTAGGATCATGGTCAACGTCAAAGCAAGCTTTTCCCATCATTTTCCTCCTTATCTCCATGAACTCGTTAAATTGCTCCCTAAAACTCCGTGTCAGCCATGAAGTCATAATCCGCTTGACTTCATTCGCAGGGGCAAATTTTGGACTACCATATTTAAGTTCAAGCCAATCATTGAGGGAGAGGTCCATCAATCTTACCAACCTGCCATGAAATAGTAATTCTGCCACAGCATAAATTCTTTCATCGTCCAGATAGTTCTCATTTAATCCCCAGTACTGTTCGGAATAAGGCATGTAAGAGATTTGGGTATTGCCTCCACCACAGCTTTTGTTGCTTGAGTCCATGTATGCAAGATAGAATTTCCCATCATCTTCTTCGATAGTAGTCCAAGTCAATCCTTTGGATTCAATGATAGGCCATAAGAGTACCAATTCTTCTTCAGTGTACCTCACAAATACATCATAAGAGAATACCCCTTTGTCAATGTTGCATAAACGCATGAATTCCTTAAAAGCAGCTTCAAGAGGGGTCTCCCAAGAGAATAAATCCGTATCAATCTCGAGTACATTGAAGTTGACATTATCATAAACTTCCATGGATGAGTTCGAAAGCAAGAATTCCATAGCAAGATATCCGTTCTTCGACATATCTTCCATAGCAAAATCTGTCATCACAAGTAAAATCATCAGTAGGATTTGTTCGCTAGAAGAGAAATTAATGTATATAGAAACGGATATAAGAATAAAAATAACTGATATCTGCAGATGATGCGCCGTATCCAAAAAGTTGGATACGCCGTATCTTACAATCATTAAAATCAAATCAGACTTTTATTCAGAAAATAGATACGCCGCTTAGAAATTTGAATGCGCCGTATCAATTTTAATTATCAAAAATCGATATTTATTAAAATTAAATGCGTCGTATTAACAAAAGTTAATGCGCCGTACTTTCGTTACGTTTCAAAATATAAGATTTTTGATTCAGAAGATACGCCGTATCGACAGAGATCGATGCGTCGTATCTGTTTAATAATTCGAAAACTGTTTTTGATTAAAATAATAGATACGCCGTATCTGCTAAGGCAGATGCGTCGTATCGCGTTAACATTTAGAATTTTTTTTTTATCAAAAACAGATACGCCATATCTTGGGGAAAGATGCGTCGTATCGAATTAATTAAACGCGTTGTATTTAATAAAAATTAAACGCAATACGCCGTATCTGAGAGATCAGATGCGCCGTATCGTTCGATTTAGCTCAGTACAACGATAGCAGAACACAAAAAATACGAAAAATAAAAACTAATAAAAACAAACCAAAATAAACACAAAGAAAACAAATAGCACACAAAAACAGAAAATATGCAAAATAATACAATGAATGCAATTTAATCTAATACACAATAGAATTAGCGGTTAGATAAAAAAAATTAAAAACCTAATTAAAATACTAATCAAATTAACAGATAATAACAATTCACTCCCCGGCAACGGCGCCAAAAACTTGATGCGTGCGATGTGTCGTTGCGGTTTAGCAGTATTAATGCCTACTCAAGTTTTAAATTTATATTTAGCCGACTTATCAATAACACACACACTTAACGAGCAGTGTACCCGGTCAGTATGAATATAATGGTAAGTAGAGTGTCGATCACTAAGAGGGGAACGTATTATCTCGTTATTCTAATCAGTATTTTAATATATTAAGTTAGCTATACAACCTAATCTAACGCAAGGGGGTTCAGCCTGAGAGACTGGCACGATTTGGTTGCAATTAAATAATAAACTAAACCAATAGGCACGAATCAGCGAATAGCACACACGTACACAGATAAATACTTGAGACAATAAGAAGATCTGTCCTTATGATTAAGTAGATTGTCACTTGTTTTATTGATAGTTTTATATGAAGTGTATGTAGTTAATCCTTTCTCGTTGGTCCTATTCTTATCGGCGAGTAAACCCTTAATGATTACTTATGTCTAAAAGTTATTCCTAAGTGATCAATTTAGTAACAACCGTGGGAGCCACATTATTTTCCGCAGTCAAATGCGCAGGCCACTAATAAACACAGAGGTTATCAATGCACTAATAAGTAGTAACCAAAGACATCAACATATAAACTTTAATTGATGGGAAAGCAGTTTTAAGGGAGTGCAACCTTTCCGTTGTCACATTACACAAGCCATCAATCCTGATGAATTAAAGTTTACTAACACAATAAAACAAAACTACTTAATGAATTAAACACATGCAGCACCTTCTTACAGCTCTTGTATCTTCGTTCGGGTATGTCTTGTGTTGCCTATTCGTCTGAATTCGTCCTAGGTTTCTGGTCTTCGAACCTCGTATATAATATTCTCCTCCGAAATTCGTCTGGTCGTGGGGTATTTATAGTTTCTGTCTGAGGGTAAGATGCGGCGCATCTAGTAAGTGGATGCGGCGCATTGACTTAACTTCGCGTGGGGTCCAAGATTAATATATTCAGGAATATTCGTACACCGCCAGATGATGCGGCGTATCTTCATTCTTGGATGCGGCGCATGTCCTCTTGTATCTTGGATCGTATCTGTTGAAATCTTGATAGCAATGCGCCGTATGTAATAAGTGAGATGCGGCGCATCTGGAGCAGAATGTCTTGATCTTGTACATTTCGGTAGACTCTTAACTTCTTGCATGTTTTGCTCCATAATTAGTCCAAAATCTCCAAGTTTCACCAAATGCTTGTTTTTACCTGAGAATTACAAAAGTAAACGATTAAGCATCAATCCTCATACATAATATAATAAAACAAGTCAAATTAATAGGATAAATGATAGTAATAAAATGTACTTATTTGAGTTCATCAGTACTACTATTAATTTTTTTTTCTCGGTCGATTCATTTACTCGAACTCATATTTAAGATTCGGTTGGTGATAAACTCAGATCTGTGGTTTTTTTTTAAAGATTGCACCTTTTAATAGATCTGTGGTTTTTTTTTTAAAAGATTGCACCTTTTAATATTTGGTTTCAAGATTCATGGTCGAGTATCTTTTTTGATTTGGAAATATAGGGTATAGTCTTTGGGCTTTAACAGCCCAACTGGGTTAATGAACACAACAATTTTTGTTTGGTCTTTTGGTTCCATCTGTTCGAATATCATTTTTTTTGACCAATTCTTGTTGAGCCAATGACTTATATAATACTGGTGGTTTGTTGCTGGTGGCTTGTGTTTTAAAAGTACTTGTGTCTAATTCGTTAGTGGTTTTCAAGTAGCAGCAGATTGTTGTTTGTGGTGTTCTAAGTAGAGATTTGTGTGTTCTAAGTGGCGTTTTGTCCAATATGAGTTTGCAGTTTGGTTTTTAGCCAAAACCGAGCATAATGCCAAATCTGGGAAAGGGACAGTTGTACTATTATGATAGTGACAGACTGGCGTTTTGTGGTACTAGCGATTTGTCTATTTGGCGATTTGTCTATGTGGCGATTTGTGTCCTTAGAATATTAGCGTTTTGTGTCTATAAGTCTGATTGCAAAACTGGCGATTTGTCTTAGACTTCAGTTCTCAACATCATACTTTACACAAATCGTTAATATAATCAGTTAATGACTCGACACACCTCATCCTACTAACAACCTCACAACAAATAACAAGTCTCGACTTTAATATCAAGATGACACAAATAGAACAACAAACCATATACCAAACATCAATTCATTATTTGTCCAAGAACCAACAAGATCTATTCTAAACCCTCACAAGTCTCTCCCCAACTCTCACATATTTCTCAGAAGGCCGTTTTTTGTCGAACCATTATCATCATTGAAATTTTGTTTTATAGAATCACTTCCTTATATATCCGATGTATTAAAGGAAAGATCAAAACATATATGTTTTAACCCACCTTTCATTCGGTTTACACAATCACAACTCAAATTGAATCTCAGTTTGGTATTTCGTGGCATTCAAGATCATTCAAGACACGAAATATTAGTCATCATCGATCCTTTTGGAAGATTAACTTCCTTTATTTCCGAATATAAAAGAGAAGAAAATTAACAATCTTGTTAATTTCTTTTCTTAATTCGTTCAACTACAAGCAAATCGAACAATAAGATGAGAAATACCTATCTGGGTTTAACGCCATACATCATGAAGTCAAGACCTTGTGGCCCTTGTGTGTTGAAGGAAATGAAATGGAGTTCATTCTTGATATAAGACTCGATCTGAGTTTGATGATGACGATGGGGGCGGATTAAACTAGGATGAGATAAGGATTTGGGTTAAGGTTTGATGATAATTATGGTTTGTGGTTGACTGCTATATGTGAAAAGAGATGGATTAACAGTTGATAGGCGATTGATAAGAGATTAGGGTTATCTTGGTTGCAGGGGGCATATTGGTTAATAAGAAATGAGTTAGGTTTGGGATTTAGGAGTGTTTTATACACATAATTTACTAGGGTTAATTGGTGATTAAGTGGGCTTGCTCCTGGAGTTATAATTTTGAATCCCATTGGGCCATGAGGTTGGGACTATTCTTTGGGCTTGAACATGATGGACTTAAGGTTTATTGATAGTGGTCACAAGGATGATTGGGAATAATTTTGACTTGGACCGAATGATGCAAGAATCTGAAATTGGTTAACATATTTTTTTTGCTTAAAAATAATTAACAAATGTATTCTTTGTACATGGTGTTAATTTATTTTTTTCAAATTGTTGACTAAAAGGAATGGTATTTCGGTCATTATTCTCATGAGGATACACATGTCACGACTGGTTATTTGGATTTATGAATTTCAACGTGATTTCAGAGTTGTGGATTTGTCAACTTTGTCCTATTGGTGTCCACGATTTTAGTGAGCCTGCAATTCGATCTTTGTTATTTGAGTTACATTTGACTAATTGTGATTTGGTTAATAGCAAATTGACAAGTTGCTACTTGATTTGTTGCGACTTGACTGATTGCGATTTGACCAGTTGCGATTGGACGTTGCGAGTTGACACTTGCGATTTGACTACTTGCAATTTGGTTGATTGCAATCTGACTTGCTACAAATTGACAAACTGTGACTTGACTTGTTGCAAATTGATCAAGTAGTGATTTGACTCCTGTGACTTGAATTTCGAAGATTATTATTGCACTTCACTCTGGGTTACTCTTGTTGATTTCACGGTTTCTCTTGTAGATTTTAGAAAATCCCGCGAAAGATTCTATTTCTCGGTTTAAATCTCAAGAGTTGTAAAATCCTGTCAAATTAATTTTGGACAAGTAGGCTGGACTTGGATTTAGACATAATAAAACTTACGGGGTTTGACTGTGTTCGGGATAAGTTTGTGCTACAAGATCGGCAGGAATTGGGAAATTATGGTAACTTGGCTGGTTTGTTAATTCACGGGTTGGTGTACTTAGTGTCTCAAACATCTCGGGGTTGGATGGATGCACGATGTTTGATGACCCTTGCTCGAGCGTATTTATGATGATTTGACTTGGATGTTCAAGAAGTGGATATATACAATAAAGGATGAAAGGTTGGGTATATATCACTACCTATATTTAAAGGAGTCACGATGTTGTGCTCAATATAGGTTCTAAATCACAAATTTAGTGCAAGTATAAGTCGCGGACGTGTCCTTTATCAAGCTTCATCAAGAGATTGTTGTTTCTCAAGCTTCTAACGGGATTGTTTTACAAGATCTTCTCAAAGGGTGGTCATACTTAAAGACAGGAGGTGATTTGTTTAGAGACGTGTTTTAACCTTCTACTCACTTTAAAGTTAAACGCATTTCATCAAGCGATCTTGGCATATTACGAGCTTCAATGAATTGTTAATCTGCTAAACCATTGATGAGGAGGAAAGCAAGGGGTTACTACAAGAGAGTCTTAATCACCATCTTTGTTGCAGTTGTTTCATTTGTCTCCTTCCATGTTTTGTGCCTGCCAAATTCACAATCATCACAGACTATTAACTTTGGCAAAAAGGTCATTTCATGCCCTATTTGAGGGGGAGAATTAGCGCGTGTTTCCTAGCAGTTCCGTCTCCAGCGATGTGAATTTTAGCAGTTCCGGTTACAGCGGGTCAGATCATAGCGATTCAGAATTCAGTGGTTCAGTTTCCAGCAGTTTGAATATTAGCGGTTCCAGTTTCAGTGGTTTAGCTTTCAGTGGTTTGGGTCTTAGCAAATTGCCTAAGATTTCAGCAGTTTGATACTTACTGTTGTGCAGTTTGTTCTTGAATTTATTTCTCGGTTAAATCTCAAGAACTGTAAAATCCTGTACACAGTACGTCAACTATTCCATGCACTGCACCTGATAACATCCAAGTAGCTGGGTCAGACAGCTTTGTTTGATAGGACCGACTATGAGTCATGGGCACTGCTAAGAATTAGCGCATGTTTCTTCTCCCTTTGACTATTCAACCACACAAAATGATCACGAAGTTAATTTGGTATTCTGTATTTGAGATTGAAGTTGAATTTCACGAAGGTGTCTACTTATTTTATCTTGAAGTCGGGGTTGGTTGGATGCATGACCTTCAATGATAACTTGCTCGTGCTTAAAATTTAAGTTGAAGACTTGGGTTATCTAGTTACCAGGTGTCGGGGTAACTATCACTTAAGAGTTATTGGAGTACTCAGTGTCACACGTCAATGACGATGTCGATAATCGCAAGAGGTGTTAATGTCTCATACTTTGGTTGGGTATTGAGCACTTAGAGATTTGCTTGGAGCTTTAATTCTCTACACCGTTCTTCCAACATTAGTGCAAGCTTAAGTAACAAATTTGGGGACTTCTGCTTCTATTTTCAATATTGGTATATCGGGTTTCCTTCATCAAGTGGTCACTAATCTGTGTACAAGGTTGGTTAGTTGGCCAAAGGTCTTAAAAAGTTGTGATGTGATCTGTAATTCTCACGAGATATTCTTAACCCAAACTGATGTTCACCAAAATCAAATCAGTCATGCCACATTCAATCTGTTACTGCCTCATGGTTTCTTCTTGATTTTGTAAAATCCCGAGAAAGAACTTATTTCTCGGTTTAAATCATAGATTTGTAAAATCCCGTGATGATGGACTATGCGCTCTTAACCATGATCGGGTTAAAACCATTATCAAAGATCAGTCGATATATCATAAATGGCTAGATTGGGGCATTTAATCGACAAGATGTGACTACGGCGTTAACTCATTATTATTTATTTGAGGCTGAAGTGAAATTTCATGGGTGCGTGTACTTAGTATCTGAAGATATCGGGGTGGTTGGATGAAGATTCTTCTAGATCCTTGTTCGAGTTTAACCTTTACAATGACGAAGACTTGGATATCTAGTTATTTTTTTCTTCCTCTCTATTACAAAATAACTATCACTTTAAGGAGTTACGTTGTAGTGCTCAGTGTCACACGAAGTTGTGGATATCCAAGAGGTGATGTACGTCTTATACTTGATGGTTGGTTGGTTGAAGAGTATAGAGTACTTAGGGATTCAATGTTGCACGAAGTCTCTACACCGCTCTTTGTCACGCATTAGTACAAGTTTAAGTCACAAGTTCGGGTTATGTTACTTCTGTCTCAAGTTCATCATATTGGGTTTTCTCCATCAGTAGTCACGACATCATGACGAACTTATGATTATGGGGTTGGTAATGAGTTAGATGAGAGAAGTTGAAAAGAGAGAGATATGACGTCTGTACACATCAGTTCAGGCCTCGTTCTTCAAAGAAAAGAAAAGTGTACGCTTGAGTGCACTTTATCTTCAAAAGAAGAGGAATCTTCTTATTTATGGCCATTCTCATCAACAAGTTTCATGCTCTTTCCGTGCTTATTCAGTCTTCAAGTGGATCGGCGCATATTGGAGTATATTTTTATTCACGTATTCAACCAAAAATTGCAGTTGACAGGCATATGCAATTTTTGAGGGGGGGGGGGGAAAGGGTGAATATTAATCTACATGTTGATTGATGATTGAGAAATGGTCATACGACTCCTGAATACGTCAGTTCAGGAGTCGTGCAAACCATGGTTCTCCAACACTACATCTTCCTCCGTCTATCAAGGTGTTGAAGAACATGGTCATGGAATGCTAATCGACATCGTCTCACGGGCTGGTACAATCAGCAACAAAGGGTTTCTAGTCAATGCTTCATGTACACGTCATTACGCTGCATGTACACATCATGATGATGATTCCGATTAATCGTAACCATCATGGGGGAGAGAAATGTGTACACCAAGGACGCACAACAGGTTCACGTGATCGGGCTTTATACTGCTTCTTAAGTTGAAGTTATTCCGGTATTGATAACCGCAGAGATGATCAGTGGTTCAACTTGTTACCTTGGTATTATCGTTTCGCTTTTACGTCATGGGCTGATTAATCGTAACCATCAGGGGAGAGAGAATGTGTACATCAAGGACGCACAACAGGTTCATGTGATCAGGGCTTAATATCCAAGGATGGATACATACTATAGATGATCAGTGGTTCAACTTGTTACTTTGGTGTTATACTAAAGACTGAAGAAGGTCGAGTCGTCAGTCTATTCTTCATTCTCTGCTGTGTGTTATCGTCTCATGTGTAGGCTGCGGGCTGATGGGTTATATGTAAGGTTACTGGAAGGCATTTGGTAAGATGAAGATGGTTGGTATTCTGTTCCTCCATATTGGGCAATCTCGAAGAAGGTCGAGTCTACAGTCTTCTCTACATTCTCTGCTATGTGTTAGAAGACTAAAGACGGCATGCATTTGGTTATCAAAAGACTTCTTCATATTATGGGCGTTCATCCAAAGTCTTCTTTCTATTATGGGTGTTCATCAGAAAGGTTGTCAGATTGGGGGAAAGCACTAATTAGGGGAGAGTGAAAAGTCTGAATTAATCCCTGATTAAATGTGCTCACATTACTCTTCAGCAAGTAAAGCGATGGCAGCGGAGATATTCTGGAAGCTGAGGAGTAATGGTTTTCGGTTCGTATCCTTGTATATATTTTGCTTCTTACATTCTTTTTCATATCTTATACCATTTTTGTAAATAGATATATAGAAATCTTGCTAATTGTAAATAGAGAAACGTAAAATCAGAAAAACCATAAAAATTAAAAATTTAGAAAAGACCAAAAATAGTTTCACCTAGGCATGTCTTCTGTTTATCGATAACATTTACGGACTTAGAAATGTCATTCAATAATGGCACGGGTCTTTAAATGAAGCTCGAGCAGAAGTTAAAATGGATTCTGAAAACATGTCTAAATGGCTTGCTATTACTTTAGATAGCAACCCGCGCTTCACAATGGGGAAAGCACGTCGCCAAAAAGACGGCTGTTCCTCCAACTGGGTGATGTTCACCTGGGCATGGATTACTTTATATCCATGTTTCTTCGATCTGATGTACGTTTCAGTGCATCATTTCTGGTAAAGGAAGAGAAATCTTCTTTGCATACAAATAGTTTTCATTCTATGATTCTTCTGAAAATTATTTGTGAGACACTTGGTGAATATGTGTTGTATGAAATTTGTTTAAACTTGGATTATGCATATAATTTGTCACTCAATCAACGACTACAAATCTTTAACTAGAATACGAGTCATTGATTGAGGGGGAGAGTGAATTCAAATTTTATATCATCAAACGGATTTATTGGTTAAATCATACTTGTTAGAAATGGTTTTGTAGTTAATGGGGTATTAGTTGAAGAGGATCTTGCTAAAACTTTATATCAAATGGCCAAACGTGTTAGTTGCTAGAAAGTTTAGGACATTATGTGCAATTTTCTTATAGTTTCCTAGCTTTATGTATCTAGAAGGTTCATTTGTGTTACTTTGGTATCCTCGTTTAATCCCCTAGATACATCAAAACTCAAAACCTAAAAGAAGTAAGAAAACCAGCTGTGTTTGATGTTCTTGAATACTCCTATGACATTTGTATGATCTGAATGAATGAGTTTCAAATGTTGTCTGACTTCTGTTAGTCGATTGCTGCATAATCGTTGTTGAAATAGTGCATATGTTCTCAGGATTTCCTTAGGTATATATCTATCGTGTTAGAATCTTGTTCCTAAGATCCTGAATTGAATGATGAAATATGAGTGAATTGCCATGTTCATGATTGCTAATTGCTCTTCATGCTAGATAGTAGTTTGACGTATTTCCTGACTGTGGTTAGATTAAATGAATTTGGTATTATAATGTGGCAAGCTGCTGAAGGGTAGCTATTAAGGAAAAGATTGTTGCTCTAGGGTTGTTATCTTCGACATTGGTCATATGCCTTTTATATGCTATGATAGGGACTTACATGCAATAAAATGCTAACTGTTTCCTAGGTGTATATCAACTTGAGGACTAATTATGCCTTAGTTAATAGTTGAAACTCAACCTAGAAAAGACAGGGACCAAACTTGCCCACTTTCGAAAGTTATGCCTTAGGTATAAAATGACCCTTTTGTGATTTGATTAACCATAAAAATCAAACTCGGTCAAACCTTGGTCAACCAACACTGTTCATCCTCTCTCTAAATCTGCGATTTGCCTGATCTCTGTCAGAATCTGTGGAATCTACCCTAGGTATCTTGTGAGTTGTGCTTAAATCAGTAGGTTATTTCATCGAATGTAACTCGATTCTAATCAATCTCCACTATTCCCTAGGTGGTTCGATCGTCTCATCATCCGCGCCTTGGTGAGTGCATATTTCAGTAAATTGTTTAGTGGGAAATGTTGAACATCATGTGTAGATGTTATCCTTAAACGTTAATTTGTCACTCATATCTTCTCTGTTTATGCCTTCGATTTTTGTATGTATATTGACTTGAAAAAAGTCAAATCATGCGCAATGTTTGTATATTCAGTAGGTTAAGATTGTGCCTTAAATGTCGCATATGGTGTTGTTTAGATTTGCTGATTATGCACTTGTATGTATCCCAGTTGAGAGTGGCCCAATTTTGTTCTTCGTTCTTAATAGCGATTTGAATCTAGGCTTATTGAATGTAACTTAACATCTTAGAGTCAGTTTGATAGAGGATCTGATGATTCTAGACTGTGTGTTATGGTTCGTGTTAGGTAATTGACTGCGTTTTGGGGATGATATTCTTGGTTGCGATTTGCCAGTTAGCCTCTAGGAAGTGTGTATAATGCTTTATTGTGACTTGCTCATTCAGTGCGTGGCTGAGATCTGGCACATTTGCAATTGATTGCTTTGTAGATGTTAATACCTGTGGTTGCGGTTCGAATTCTGATTTCTTGAGTGATCATGTGTGGTTGCAATTTGTTCAACTGATCTTTAGTGATATTTGATATGATGTTAACTGGTTGAGATTTGTTGGTTAAATCTTTAGTGTTGTATTTTGGTGTCTGATGAAATTTGCCCAAATATTCTTGATTGCGATTTGATCACCTTAATATTTTATTATTGCGATTTGGATATATCCAGCATGTTGCGATTTGAGTATTGAGTGTCTGGTTGCGATTTGACTATATCTAACTATCTGCGATTTAACTGTCCCATATTGCGATTTGAGTACTTTTGCTTTGTTGCGATTTGACTGTCTCAAATTGCGATTTGAATATTCTGGAATATCTTAATGTCTGCTATTTGATTGATGTGTGTCATGTCTGCGAGTTGATCATAAAACTAAGTCAAATCGCAATGTCTGCGATTTGATCTGGTCAGTATTTTATATTCAAATTGTAGGACCACATGTGTTGCGATTTGCTCTCACATGGTTGCAATTTGAATATTTAATACCTGCGATTTGACTCACTCTGTGATTGTTGCAATTTGATGTAACTGCGATTTGAACATTATGCTTTATGCGATTTGGTTGTTGAGTGTATGTGCGATTTGATAATTTACCGGTGCATTATAGCGTGAATGTTGTAATATCAGTTGCGATTTGAGTACACACTTCTGTCAAATCATTATTCAATCTGTGACTGTCTGTGATCCAAAGGGCGCTTCCTGCTTCTAAACTGTTGTCTAACCTCGAGCATTGGCTCTTGTCTAACATTGCATCTGTCTGTTTGCTGTCTTGTGAATGTGTGTGTGTAGATTTAATGGCCAATGTTAATGCCAATGTTCCTGCTGAACAAGCATCCGTGATCCCACCTCCCGTTCGCTCAGACAAACAAATCTTACCGCGTGACAGATGGGTTCCTATTGGAAGAAGCAACTGTTATATAGATATGGAAAAGACTCAACCAAATCCTATCTACAAAATAGCAGTGGACATTCTGAAGGAAACTACTTTCTTCAGTGCATTCACAGCCAGTTCAGCTATACCCTCTATATACATTCAGCAATTCTGGAACACAGTTAGCCTTAACAAAGATACCGGTTGCTACCGTTGTCAGCTAGATGAACAGTGGTATGAGCTCACTAAAGACACCCTCAGAGAAGCACTACAAATCTCACGAGTCATTATGAACGAACCATTCATTCCGCCACCGCCACCCGAAGACCTCATCGATTTCATAAATGACCTAGGGTATCCGTCAACAGTCAGCACGCTGTCATCAGTGATCACGAATGACATGTATCAACCATGGAGGGCAATTGCTACCATCATCAACGTGTGTCTTACCGGAAAGACTTCGGGATATGAAAGACCAAGGGCCCCAGTGTTACAAATCTTATGGGGAATCGTGAAGAGGACGAACATTGATTTTTTTGAACGAATCTGGGAGGAATTCACTTACTCTATTCACACGTTCATTGAAGACAAGATGAAACTAGGTTTGAACCAAGCTAGTAAGAAAACTGTCAACAAAATGGTGATTCTAAGCATCAGATTCACAAAGAGAATAATTCACCACCTTCAATGTCAGCACAGGTTTCATCCTAGATTAGACTCACCTCTCCACTTACCATCAGAGGAACATGTTCTGGGAAATCTTAAGTTCTCTGCCAAAGGAACAAAGCAGGAGGTCTTTGGGATGATCATACCTGAAGTACTGCTCTCGGATAATATTCGAAATGCTCCCTATTACCCTGACTATCTGAGCAGATTGGTGGCATATCAAAAGTACCTCTCAGATAAGCTGGGTGGTGTTACTAGTTCTCCTGCACCAAAATCACAGAAACAACCCAAGCAAAGCAAACCACAAATGAAGAAAAGAAAGGATGCATCCCCAACTGAGGTAGTACCTAAGAAAACTAAGAAATCCAAAGGGAATGTGGCAGGTAAGAAACCAGGGTCCAAGAGAAAGACATTAGAAAAACAAACAGGAGATGAAGACGTTTTGATATCTGAACCAACTTTGAGGGATGAGGAGGATGTTGACCTCCAAAAGGCTCTGGAACTCAGTTCACAAGAACACGCAGAATTATTGGGACGCACTGCTAAAGGGGTGGTCCTCAGAGAACCAGACTCAGGAAGACGTGAACCGATGCCAGTGGTGGAAGGAAAAGGAAAGGGGGTTGCCACAGCAGAACAAGAGGCTCAAACTCTTCTGGATATCTCCTCTCCTCCCTCCATGTCGATCACCACACAATTCATTCTTAAGAAACGTGGATCAGAACCTTCCAAGGCCGTTGAATCTTCTGAAACTGCAAAAGAGAACTCTCCAAGTCTAGAATGCAATCTAGAATCCAGTGACACAGAATCTGACAAGCTTGCAACGGTGGAGAAGAATGCAGAGATGAAAACTGCACACACTCAAGATGATGTCGAACCTGAGCCCGACAAAGTTGAAAAGGAAATTCAAATGCCACTAAAGGAAGTCACAGCGGATCCTCCACATGAATCATTACATGATGAGTTTGTAGCTTCAGCATACCCGAGTGTTCAAGAAAACCTGAAGATGAAAGACGATGATCCGACACACTTGGAAGAACCAGCTGGGTCAACGGGCACTTTGTCATCTCTCAAAACATTTGATCACGACCCCACTTTTGGTGATCAGTTCATCAATGACAAAACTGATGATGCTGATGCTGAGCCTGGAAAGTCAAATGAAGAAAAGGAGGTTATATCAATGGTATCGGTACCTATCGAACAAGACACATCTGCATTTTGAACAATGGCAATTCCAGTACCTACAACAACTCCAACAATCATTGTCTCCTCACCTGAAGCAACCACAATTGCAACCGGCACACCTACAATACCAATCTCACCATCTCAATCCACCCTCACCAACTTAGAATCACAACTTGCTACGGCCCTCAAACGTCTTGCTGATCTGGAATGTCTAAATCTGCCACAAGTTGTAACAAATTACGGCCGTAGGTTGTCAAAGCTGGAAGATCTTAACATTGAACATAAGGCAATTATTGCGGTTCATGAGCATGCTAATGAAGCAGTAAAATGGGCAATGGAAGCACCAATGAGAGCTCGCTTCAGAGATCTTCCCACCATTGACATGAAGGAAATTTATACGTCAACGAATGTATGAGACGAATCAGCACAAAGGTCATGAAGATCACCAGAAGCTATACGAAGCATTGGAAAACTCAATTGACCGTGACAACATTGATCATGTCATGAAAGAACTGGATGAAACGCGAAAAAGGAAGAAGAAGAGCCAAGAAAAACCCAGTACACCACCCGGATCTCCACCACCTCCTCCTCCACCATCTGGTGCATCTGGAGCTGCAGGGTTTTCTGGAACTTCAGGATCTTCCCAACCTCAACAATCCCCCTTCGATAGACAGGTGGCAACTTGACCTCTAAGTAAGGACAGGAACGCCCGTGACAGCCTCATCCTTCGGCAACATCCACTGAAAAGGATCAATCTAAGCAATCCACTGTTCAAGTTCTTCAAAGAATGTTTCATCTTCTGGATATGCTGCTTGGACGACGGTTGACACCAGATTCAGGCCTTCGATATCCTCTATTCCTGAAGAATTTATTATGCATGAAGAATCAGCTGTAGACAACCAAGATTCTTATTCAGATGATGAAGAAGATACCGCAAATACTCATATTCCAAAGGTAAATCCTGACAAAGAGTGGTGGAGGAAATTCTCAAGGGGAGACACATCTGAAGCCTCAGCTTCTGCTAGGACAATTCCTACAAGTGAAGAAATGAAAGCATGGTTGAAGTCGTTGACCGATGAAGACCGACCTCCTATTCCAGAACCGGCTTGGTCCGTGCCATCATCAGCTACACATTTTCCCGATAACAACTGGGCAACTGTGATTGCATCTCACCATGAATCACCTCCTGAGAACTCACTGCTAGCACAAACAGGTGATATGGGTACCTTTATTGATTGGTTCTGCAAGAAGAAAGGAATCTCGAAGCTCACACCCCAAGATTTGGAAGGTCAAGCGTATGAAATAGTCAAAGTCTTCCATCCTGATGTGCATCATCTTCAATACCAAATGGAGGAATGTCACAAGCTCCTGATAGATCAAGTGGATGACAGGATTCTCACATACAATGTCAGCAGGCCTCTCCCTATTGGTGGGCCACCAGGTCAAGTCACCATTCAAGCTGATTTTTTCTTCAACAAGGATCTGGAATACCTCCGGTTCGGTGACAAGGGTGGCAGACTCGCATTGTCAATCACCAAGATGAAGGCTGCGTATTATCCTGATGATGGTCTGGAACAGATGGTACCCGATCAGATATGGATAAATGAAGAATGCAAGTATGATATTGCTGCCTCTTATGGTATCTCTCACTGGTGGTTCCACAAGAAATGATTCTACATCGAAAGACATTCAACAGATGGTAATTGTCGGGCAGTAGGCACTCATATGAGAATCCAAAGTGTTTTCAGAGTTGAGATCCAACCCATGTATGGGTATGACTATCTGAAGAAAATAGTGCTTTATTGGGCTGATCTTAAAGAACATGTCATAGCAGAAAGTGATTTCAAGCACCTGTTTCCAAGTGACTTTGAGGATATTTACTTACTGAATCTTCAAGGACATCTGAACCATCTACCTCCACGTGATAAGAAGATTCTCTCTGCAGCAGTCAACTTATGGATCAGGGGTCTAGTGATCAGACAGCGTGTAGGAGACTTCCAGCTTAGGATTTAGAGCTATCAGACTCAACTCAATCTCACAAAGCCTCGATGGGAAGCAAAGGGATTGGAGTTCAAACACGACTATTCAGTCATCGAATCTCCAAGAGCTGTCAAGTTTACAGACAAATATGGGACTCCGATGATCATGAGGTTCAATGAGATCCACAAGTTTAGCGACGGAACTCTGCGACTGATTGATGAAGCCTTAGATTACCGGGTGAAGGAATTTAAGATCAACCTGAATAATTCGGGGTTGAAGACTAAGTTCTGGACTGAAAAAAATGTGCTGATGAGTGAAGAGTTCATGCGGTCTATTCAGAGAAGAATGAAGACTCGAAGGATCTTCCGCAATTTGGAAAGCTTTGTTGGGGGTAGAATACGTGAGGGTGACTACAGACTCCTACAGAGAACAGAATGATGATATCTTTTCTGTAATGATTAGTCTTATTTTGTGATTGTGTACTCATGTAACATAATAAACTTTGTACTCATTCAGTAGTGATAACTATGTGACGTGGGTGTGTGTGATAGTTTTACCTCCCTCTTTTATTGAGGGGGAGCATTGTTCAGTTGCATCATTAGAATACATGTTATAACCTGACCACATTTTCTCCCATAATTTCTAACTTATTTAAATCATTTGGGATCACAAATCTCAAATGGTTTGAAATTTTTGATCGGGGGAGAGAATGTGATTTAAATATGAAATTCTGATAAAAATGTGATCTTTTGGAACTCAAGTGTAGGCTCTCCTATATGTGCTAAACCTTTTCGCATATCGATGCACATATTGAGGGGGAGCGGATGATTTATGATGGCAATTGTGGAAGAACACCAAAGACCGATCACTTTATTTAACGTACTGGAGTTATAAGGATGGTAAGGTTAGGTATATGTTCCCACGATCCCGCCAGAACCGGAGGGATCTACCCAAGGACAATCCACTAGTTAGTGTAGAAGTCCTTAGGTATGATGAAAAAAAGGAGATAAGTGAAATTAAGGGAAGAGTGCCGACTGAGATGGAGCTAGTACTGGAACAAACTCAACAAGGTGCTAGTGATGAAGTCTCGGTAAGCGCTGAAGGGGTTGAAGAATGAAAAAGAAAATTAAAGATAAAGGGTGAAAAGAAAGAAGCCCTCCTTACACTTTAGGCAGAAACCGGGTCAATACATATGCTGTCAGAATCACTAAGTTAATTGCTGACATTTTAGACAAAGTATCATGGACCCAGTGATACGCTGCACAACCCTCCCTAACCACTCAATGTACCTCAAAGGACTCTTGTTTCATCTGTCACGGAGATAAATATATGTCTATCGTCTCACTCACTCCGAGTTAGATGATATTGAAAAGGTGGCAGTCCTCTCCAGCCTCCGATCACTAAATCAAAATGCACAATTGAGTCTAGAGCCAAGAGATCATCAATAAATCTCAATAGGACACACTTCCAATATGCTTGCTGTTTCACACACCGTGAAAAGTAAGAAAATATATGTTAAGAGTCCTACGCATTATCCTTGTGGTATTTCCAGAACATCCGAGTGATATGAAAAGTAATCACGATGAAGATGGAAATCCTTCTAGAGCCAACATCAAACAAGCTCTTGGTGGGTAACATGTGAGATCCTTCATGGATCAAACCTTTGAAAACTGGAAAGAAACGATGGGGCGATTCACACTTGAATCAAACTTGTTCCAGGAAACGAATTGACGTTCTCATTAATCAGTGAGTCTTAATTCACTGATTCACTCTACCGTGTTGTCTGCTTTGGGACGTTCCGGTATGAGAACATGCTTGTATGACAATTCCAACGTGAATTCGTTGGATGAATCATTACGACAAGCTGGAAATTCCTGTTAAGGAGAATTCTCTTTAAAGGGAATTCTACCTGATCACAGGTCGGTCCTCACGAAACCGAAGGTTAATCCAACCACACCGAGTGAATGACAAAGCCATATTCGCTCTCCAACTTTATTGCTAACTTTTTTATTTCATATTCATATAAAAATGGTGATGGTGGTTTCTGATTCCAGAAGAGACGTGTAAATCCATACTCCATGCTCACACTTCCAATTCATTATCAAAGACATCATGACAGCTGAAAGACCCACAACACAGCTTCCGCAACTCTGATGAAAGCTATCTTGATCCAGAAAAGTGTGAGCATGAAGTCCAAAGGTCACAACAAATCACATGGAGGCAATATCACTGCAGTGGATAAGCTCAGAGATCTACGGTGACTGATGATCTCAAATAATGCTCAAAGATCACAACGTCATATGGAAACAATGGCACAAGATGACTTGAAGACATATGTTGGATGATAACCTCAAGGAATCCACAAAGATCATCCAAAACAAAAACATCAGTCATCAAAGATTCGCTGCTGAAAGTACAAAGTTTCAAATCATTGAAGAATCAAGAACTACGAGCTAGGAAGTCATTCTCATATGATAGAATGCTAGAATTCAAATATATTATTTCCGGGGTGACCTCCCTTAGGGGGAGATTGTTAGGAATATAAATATTCATATGAAGACTCGGTCACCCCGAGTATCTATTTTAGCATTTGTATATCTCGTAGGATTATTAGTAATATTGGTAATAGATTAGTTATTAAAGTAATTGTGGAGTGGGTCGGGTCTTTACCCACTGTCAGCTCACTCTACAGCCCACTAGGGGTACATATGTATGTAAGTATAAATACCCCTCTCCACCTAGGGAGAGGGTTGGATGTTCTCACACTTCTCAAGCTAATACATTATAATTTCTCTCTCTAGAACATCTCCATTTTCTCTCTCTATTCTCATACAATCGGCCACATACAAGATCCGTCATAGTGTTATGATATCCAATATCTTACACGTAGTGTGTTGATGATTGTCTTCCATAGGAAAGTCTTTCCTGTTCCGCCGTGACCATATACAAAAATCAATTCTTGCTTCTTAACATTTGATGATTGCACGATAAGGTCATAGATTATTTTTTTTGCTCTTGATTGAGTTTAATGACAGCAGCTGCTACCTCTTCTTTCAACTGATCGCGGTTGTAATTTTTTCCATTAGCAACCTGTTTTTTAAGTTTTCAAGCAGATGGTCTGGAGGCGGTGTGAAACCGAAGTCTGTAATTGATTTGCAACAGCTGTTCAGAATTATTTCTAATTCATATAAAAGATATCCTTTTATTTCTGGGTCATTTATGTGAAGATTTCTAATATGAACCATGGCTGATGCTTTTCTTGGAATATCATCGACCATGTGTTGCCAGTGTCTTTCGAAAAGCTGAAGAGGATCCGCGACTTCACAGTAAATCAAAATGTGAGCAAACAAAGTCCGTAGCTCTGATGTTGTGGCTGATACCTCTGCTTCTTGCAAAGCTGTGTCCCATTCTCTGTCATCATCAAGTAGGCCCAACGTTTGGCATGCTGCACGGTATGTTGGCAGTATTCGGTTGTTTACTTTACGGACATCAATGAATGATTGACAACCTTTTTGATGAAAGAGGAGCATTCTAAAGTAGAATAGGTCACCAGCTGAAGGATGCACATACGCCAATCTTCCAATCGATGACTTACTTTTGTATTTTCTTGGCTTCCATGTTTTTAAATCTTCTTTCCAAACAAATTCGGATGGAAAATCCACGTATGTTAAATGGCGGCCTTCTTCATGCAATGTGTTAAACGTAAACCATTCAGTTAGTGTTGTTAGCTTTCTTCCGTCATCACTAACTACATATGGCAACGCCTCTTTGTCACGAAACTTGATTTGTTGCATGTCTTTTAAATGGACTGCAAGAATCTGTGCTGCTGGCTCTCTGTGATGAATCGGAAAATTTAGTATTCTCCAACATGCTTCATGTGGACATATAAATCGGCCATCTATGAAATTTTTTATTTCATCTATTTGTATCTTTGGAGCATTTGTTGATGCTGTAGATTGACCGAGAGGCTTTATAATACGTGCTGCAATCCTGTCCGTGCCTTTGGATATATATTTAAACAAATACTTTATCAGCATGCTCCATCCACAATATTCGACGTTTATGTGCGCATTGAACATAAGATAGAGTAGACGGTTGTATGGGACAATGTAACTGTTGTCCAACCGTATACTCCCTTTGACAGCGTAACCATGCTTCTTTCGTCTCCGGTAGTGCACATGGCCATTTTCGTCAAAAAAGGTTTTTTCATTGTATTTTTTTGGAAAATTCTTGCTGCAGCTTCCCTCTTCCATACATGGTGCTTTTGTGTTGGCAGATCCGCAAGGCCCGTGAACCATCATATCTGCAACAACCTTATAACCTTCTGGGTTACTTGATTTTTCTGGTAATTCTGCAGAAATGAATTTGTCCACATCCTCAGCTGATTGTATCTTGTTGTCAGAATGTACCCATAATAATGTATGACAGTGCAGAAGGCCTCTTTTCTGAAAATCGATTGTATATAGAACTGTACAATAAAAAAGCATGTAAATTATATGGTTATTTATTTTTGTCAATTATAAAATGATAGAAACATATATAAAATGGTAGAATGCTGATGTAAAAATTAAAAGTTTTATAATGTATTAGTACCTCCAGTGACGCGACCAAAGATTTTGTTGTCTTTCAGTACTTTCAGAAATTCGTTGAGCTTTTGCTCAAAAACACGATCTACAATATCAGCCCTGTCTGCAGTTGTCAGATCTGGATACTTCTTCATGTATCTACGTATTTCTGGCCAGCTGACGTTGCATGTAAATGTAATGAAAAACTGTGGATTCCCAAGCACTCGGCAAATGGCAAGAGCATCCAAATAGTGGTTGTACACGTATCTTGGGCCTCCAGTCAAACTTGAAGGCAGAATAATCATTTGACCTATGTCAGAACCACAACTATCTCCCTTGGAAATGGCGTCATAAATACCTGCTAGGTACTCAGCCCGAATATTGTTTTGCTTAGCTCTAATAAAGTCAAGCCGATCTTGTTCTATTTCACAGTAGACAGAAACAACATATTGTTGGAAAATTCTTCCGCTTCTAAATAGTAATCCATGCAGATGAGGCCGTTCGTGTAGCTGGTACATGTAGTACATGTTCATTGTTAGTTTCTTTTTTTGCCCATTTGCAGCAATTCCTTTAAGAGTCATTTTTGTATTAAAGCCTGGCTGTTAGGAATATAAATATTCAGATGAAGGATCGGTCACCCCGAGTATCTATTTAGCATTTACATAGCTCGTAGGCTTATTAATATTAGCATAGTAATATTAGTATTAGTATTAATAGTATTAGTCGTATTTATATTTGTGGAGTGGGTCGGGGCTTTCCCCACTGTCAGCTCACTCCACAGCCCACTAGGGGCACAATATTAGTAACTATATAAGACCCTCCCACACTTGGGAAGGGTTGGAACTCTTGTCACTTCCACCATGAACATCATAATCTTCCACAATCCAAGACCACCCGAATCCCACAATAATCAACATGTTTCGATCCTACAATTGGTATCAAGAGCAAGGGTTTGATCTTGGGTACTACTATTAATTTTTTTTTCTCGGTCGATTCATTTACTCGAACTCATATTTAAGATTCGGTTGGTGATAAACTCAGATCTGTGGTTTTTTTTTAAAAGATTGCACCTTTTAATAGATCTGTGGTTTTTTAAAAAGATTGCACCTTTTAATATTTGGTTTCAAGATTCATGGTCGAGTATCTTTTTTGATTTGGAAATATAGGGTATAGTCTTTGGGCTTTAACAGCCCAACTGGGTTAATGAACACAACAATTTTTGTTTGGTCTTTTGGTTCCATCTGTTCGAATATCATTTTTTTTGTCCAATTCTTGTTGAGCCAATGACTCATATAATACTGGTGGTTTGTTGCTGGTGGCTTGTGTTTTAAAAGTACTTGTGTCTAATTCGTTAGTGGTTTTCAAGTAGCAGCAGATTGTTGTTTGTGGTGTTCTAAGTAGAGATTTGTGTGTTCTAAGTGGCGTTTTGTCCAATATGAGTTTTCAGTTTGGTTTTTAGCCAAAATCGAGCATAATGCCAAATCTGGGAAAGGGACAGTTGTACTATTATGATAGTGACAGACTGGCGTTTTGTGGTACTAGCGATTTGTCTATTTGGCGATTTGTCTATGTGGCGATTTGTCTATGTGGCGATTTGTCTAAGTGGCGATTTGTGTCTGTGGCGATTTGTGTCCTTAGAATATTAGCGTTTTGTGTCTATAAGTCTGATTGCAAAACTGGCGATTTGTCTTAGACTTCAGTTCTCAACATCATACTTTACACAAATCGTTAATATAATCAGTTAATGACTCGACACACCTCATCCTACTAACAACCTCACAACAAATAACAAGTCTCGACTTTAATATCAAGATGACACAAATAGAACAACAAACCATATACCAAACATCAATTCATTATCTGTCCAAGAACCAACAAGATCTATTCTAAACCCTCACAAGTCTCTCCCCAACTCTCACATATTTCTCAGAAGGCCATTTTTTGTCGAACCATTATCATCATTGAAATTTTGTTTTGTAGAATCACTTCCTTATATATCCGACGTATTAAAGGAAAGATCAAAACATAAATGTTTTAACCCACCTTTCATCCGGTTTACACAATCACAACTCAAATTGAATCTCAGTTTGGTATTTCGTGGCATTCAAGATCATTCAAGACACGAAATATTAGTCATCATCGATCCTTTTGGAAGATTAACTTCCTTTATTTCCGAATATAAAAGAGAAGAAAATTAACAATCTTGTTAATTTCTTTTCTTAATTCGTTCAACTACAAGCAAATCGAACAATAAGATGAGAAATACCTATCTGGGTTTAACGCCATACATCATGAAGTCAAGACCTTGTGGCCCTTGTGTGTTGAAGGAAATGAAATGGAGTTCATTCTTGATATAAGACTCGATCTGAGTTTGATGATGACGATGGGGGCGGATTAAACTAGGATGAGATAAGGATTTGGGTTAAGGTTTGATGATAATTATGGTTTGTGGTTGACTGCTATATGTGAAAAGAGATGGATTAACAGTTGATAGGCGATTGATAAGAGATTAGGGTTATCTTGGTTGCAGGGGGGCATATTGGTTAATAAGAAATGAGTTAGGTTTGGGATTTAGGAGTGTTTTATACACATAATTTACTAGGGTTAATTGGTGATTAAGTGGGCTTGCTCCTGGAGTTATAATTGTGAATCCCATTGGGCCATGAGGTTGGGACTATTCTTTGGGCTTGAACATGATGGACTTAAGGTTTATTGATAGTGGTCACAAGGATGATTGGGAATGATTTTGACTTGGACCGAATGATGCAAGAATCTGAAATTGGTTAACATATTTTTTTTGCTTAAAAATAATTAACAAATGTATTCTTTGTACATGGTGTTAATTTATTTTTTTCAAATTGTTGACTAAAAGGAATGGTATTTCGGTCATTATTCTCACGAGGATACACATGTCACGGCTGGTTATTTGGATTTATGAATGTCAACGTGATTTCAGAGTTGTGGATTCGTCAACTTTGTCCTATTGGGGTCCACGATTTTAGTGAGCCTGCAATTCGATCTTTGTTATTTGAGTTACATTAGACTAATTGTGATTTGGTTAATTGCAAATTGACAAGTTGCTACTTGACTTGTTGCGACTTGACTGATTACGATTTGACCAGTTGCGATTGGAAGTTGCGAGTTGACACTTGCGATTTGACTAATTGCAATCTGGTTGATTGCAGTCTGACTTGCTGCAAATTGACAAACTGTGACTTGACTTGTTGCAAATTGATCAAGTAGTGATTTGACTCCTGTGACTTGAATTTCGAAGATTATTATTGCACTTCACTCTGGGTTACTCTTGTTGATTTCACGGTTTCTCTTGTAGATTTTAGAAAATCCCGCGAAAGATTCTATTTCTCGGTTTAAATCTCAAGAGTTGTAAAATCCTGTCAAATTAATTTTGGACAAGTAGGCTGGACTTGGATTTAGACATAATAAAACTTACGGGGTTTGACTGTGTTCGGGATAAGTTTGTGCTACAAGATCGGCAGGAATTGGGAAATTATGGTAACTTGGCTGGTTTGTTAATTCACGGGTTGGTGTACTTTGTGTCTCAAACATCTCGGGGTTGGATGGATGCACAATGTTTGATGACCCTTGCTCGACGTATTTATGATGATTTGACTTGGATGTTCAAGAAGTGGATATATACAATAAAGGATGAAAGGTTGGGTATATATCACTACCTATATTTAAAGGAGTCACGATGTTGTGCTCAATATAGGTTCTAAATCACAAATTTAGTGCAAGTATAAGTCGCGGACGTGTCCTTTATCAAGCTTCATCAAGAGATTGTTGTTTCTCAAGCTTCTAACGGGATTGTTGTACAAGATCTTCTCAAAGGGTGGTCATACTTAAAGACAGGAGGTGATTTGTTTAGAGACGTGTTTTAACCTTCTACTCACTTTAAAGTTAAACGCATTTCATCAAGCGATTTTGGCATATTACGAGCTTCAATGAATTGTTAATCTGCTAAACCATTGATGAGGAGGAAAGCAAGGGGTTACTACAAGAGAGTCTTAATCACCATCTTTGTTGCAGTTGTTTCATTTGTCTCCTTCCATGTTTTGTGCCTGTCAAATTCACAATCATCACAGACTATTAACTTTGGCAAAAAGGTCATTTCATGCCCTTTTTGAGGAGGAGAATTAGCGCGTGTTTCCTAGCAGTTCCGTCTCCCGCGATGTGAATTTTAGCATTTTCGGTTACAGCGGGTCAGATCGTAGCGATTCAGAATTCAGTGCTTCAGTTTCCAGCAGTTTGAATATTAGCGGTTCCAGTTTCAGTGGTTTGGGTCTTAGCAAATTGCCTAAGATTTCAGCAGTTTGATACTTACTGTTGTGCAGTTTGTTCTTGAATTTATTTCTCGGTTAAATCTCAAGAACTGTAAAATCCTGTACACAGTACGACAACTATTCCATGCACTGCACCTGATAACATCCAAGTAGCTGGGTCAGACAGCTTTGTTTGATAGGACCGACTATGAGTCATGGGCACTGCTAAGAATTAGCGCATGTTTCTTCTCCCTTTGACTATTCAACCACAAAAAATGATCACGAAGTTAATTTGGTATTCTGTATTTGAGATTGAAGTTGAATTTCACGAAGGTGTCTACTTATTTTATCTTGAAGTCGGGGTTGGTTGGATGCATGACCTTCAATGATAACTTGCTCGTGCTTAAAATTTAAGTTGAAGACTTGGGTTATCTAGTTACCAGGTGTCGGGGTAACTATCACTTAAAAGTTATTGGAGTACTCAGTGTCACACGTCAATGACGATGTCGATAATCGCAAGAGGTGTTAATGTCTCATACTTTGGTTGGGTATTGAGCACTTAGAGATTTGCTTGGAGCTTTAATTCTCTACACCGTTCTTCCAACATTAGTGCAAGCTTAAGTAACAAATTTGGGGACTTCTGCTTCTGTTTTCAATATTGGTATATCGGGTTTCCTTCATCAAGTGGTCACTAATCTGTGTACAAGGTTGGTTAGTTGGCCAAAGGTCTTAAAAAGTTGTGATGTGATCTGTAATTCTCACGAGATATTCTTAACCCAAACTGATGTTCACCAAAATCAAATCAGTCATGCCACATTCAATCTGTTACTGCCTCATGGTTTCTTCTTGATTTTGTAAAATCCCGAGAAAGAACTTATTTCTCGGTTTAAATCATAGATTTGTAAAATCCCGTGATGATGGACTATGCGCTCTTAACCATGATCGGGTTAAAACCATTATCAAAGATCAGTCGATATATCATAAATGGCTAGATCGGGGCATTTAATCGACAAGATGTGACTACGGCGTTAACTCATTATTATTTATTTGAGGCTGAAGTGAAATTTCATGGGTGCGTGTACTTAGTATCTGAAGATATCGGGGTGGTTAGATGAAGATTCTTTTTGATCCTTGTTCGAGTTTAACCTTTACAATGACGAAGACTTGGATATCTAGTTATTTTTTTCTTCCTCTCTATTACAAAATAACTATCACTTAAAGGAGTTACGTTGTAGTGCTCAGTGTCACACGAAGTTGTGGATATCCAAGAGGTGATGTACGTCTTATACTTGATGGTTGGTTGGTTGAAGAGTATAGAGTACTTAGGGATTCAATGTTGCACGAAGTCTCTACACCGCTCTTTGTCACGCATTAGTACAAGTTTAAGTAACAAGTTCGGGTTATGTTACTTCTGTCTCAAGTTCATCATATTGGGTTTTCTCCATCAGTAGTCACGACATCATGACGAACTTATGATTATGGGGTTGGTAATGAGTTAGATGAGAGAAGTTGAAAAGAGAGAGATATGACGTCTGTACACATCAGTGCAGGCCTCGTTCTTCAAAGAAAAGAAAAGTGTACGCTTGAGTGCACTTTATCTTCAAAAGAAGAGGAATCTTCTTATTTATGGCCATTCTCATCAACAAGTTTCATGCTCTTTCCGTGCTTATTCAGTCTTCAAGTGGATCGGCGCATATTGGAGTATATTTTTATTCACGTATTCAACCAAAAATTGCAGTTGACAGGCATATGCAATTTTTGAGGGGGGGGGGAAGGGTGAATATTAATCTACATGTTGATTGATGATTGAGAAATGGTCATACGACTCCTGAATACGTCAATTCAGGAGTCGTGCAAACCATGGTTCTCCAACACTACATCTTCCTCCGTCTATCAAGGTGTTGAAGAACATGGTCATGGAATGCTAATCGACATCGTCTCACGGGCTGGTACAATCAGCAACAAAGGGTTTCTAGTCAATGCTTCATGTACACGTCATTACGCTGCATGTACACATCATGATGATGATTCCGATTAATCGTAACCATCATGGGGGAGAGAAATGTGTACACCAAGGACGCACAACAGGTTCACGTGATCGGGCTTTATACTGCTTCTTAAGTTGAAGTTATTCCGGTATTGATAACCGCAGAGATGATCAGTGGTTCAACTTGTTACCTTGGTATTATCGTTTCGCTTTTACGTCATGGGCTGATTAATCGTAACCATCAGGGGAGAGAGAATGTGTACATCAAGGACGCACAACAGGTTCATGTGATCAGGGCTTAATATCCAAGGATGGATACATACTATAGATGATCAGTGGTTCAACTTGTTACTTTGGTGTTATACTAAAGACTGAAGAAGGTCGAGTCGTCAGTCTATTCTTCATTCTCTGCTGTGTGTTATCGTCTCATGTGTAGGCTGCGAGCTGATGGGTTATATGTAAGGTTACTGGAAGGCATTTGGTGAGATGAAGATGGTTGGTATTCTGTTCCTCCATATTGGGCAATCTTGAAGAAGGTCGAGTCTACAGTCTTCTCTACATTCTCTGCTATGTGTTAGAAGACTAAAGACGGCATGCATTTGGTTATCAAAAGACTTCTTCATATTATGGGCATTCATCCAAAGTCTTCTTTCTATTATGGGTGTTCATCAGAAAGGTTGTCAGATTGGGGGAAAGCACTAATTAGGGGAGAGTGAAAAGACTGAATTAATCCCTGATTAAATGTGCTCACATTACTCTTCAGCAAGTAAAGCGATGGCAGCGGAGATATTCTGGAAGCTGAGGAGTAATGGTTTTCGGTTCGTATCCTTGTATATATTTTGCTTCTTACATTCTTTTTCATATCTTATACCATTTTTGTAAATAGATATATAGAAATCTTGCTAATTGTAAATAGAGAAACGTAAAATCAGAAAAACCATAAAAATTAAAAATTTAGAAAAGACCAAAAATAGTTTCACCTAGGCATGTCTTCTGTTTATCGATAACATTTACGGACTTAGAAATGTCATTCAATAATGGCACGGGTCTTTAAATGAAGCTCGATGATGCGCGTGATGTGTCGTTGCGGTTTAGCAGTTTTAATGCCTACTCAAGTTTTAAATTTATATTTAGCCGACTTATCAATAACACACACACTTAACGAGCAGTGTACCCGGTCAGTATGAAGATAATGGTAAGTAGAGTGTCGATCACTAAGAGTGGAACGTATTATCTAGTTATTCTAATCAGTATTTTAATATCCTAACGCAAGGGGGTTTCAGCCTGAGAGACTGGCACAGTTTTGTTTACAATTAAATAATAAAATAAACCAATAGGCACGAATCAGCAAGTAGCACACACGTACACAGATAGATACTCGAGACAATAAGAGGGCTGTCCTTATAATTAAGTAGATTGTCACTTGTTTTATTGATAGCTTTATATGAAGTGTATTTAGTTAACCCTTTCTCGTTGGTCCTATTCTTATCGGCGAGTAAACCCTTAATGATTACTTATGTCTAAAAGTTATTCCTAAGTGATCAATTTAGAAACAACCGTGGGAGCCACATCTTGTCCCGCAGTCAAATGCCCGCAAGCCACTAATAAACACAGAGGTTATCAATGCACTAATAAGTAGTAACCAAAGACATCAACATATAAACTTTAATTGATGGGAAAGCAAGTATTAAAGGGAGTGCAATCTTTCGTTGTCACATTACACAAGCCACCAATCCTGATGAATTAAAGTTTGCTAACACAATAAAACAAAACTACTTAATGAATTAAATACATGCAGCACCTTCTTACAGCTCTTGTATCTTCGATTTGGGTGTGTCTTGTGCTGCCTCCTTGACTGAATTCGTCCTTTTGCTCTGCTGTCCGAACTTCGGTTTTAGGGTTTCGAACTCGAACTCTTAAATTCGTCTGGTCCACGGGGTATTTATAGTTTCTGTCTGAGGGAAGATGCGGCGCATCTACTAAGTAGATGCGGCGCATGTACTTAACTTCGCGTGGGGTCCAAGATTATAATATTCAGGAATATTCGTACACCGCCAGAAGATGCGGCGTAACTCCGTGATTAGATGCGGCGCATGTCCTCTTGTATCTTGGATCGTATCTGGTGATATCTTGATAGAGATGCGGCGCATGTTGATAGTGAGATGCGGCGCATCTGGAGCAGAATTGACTTGATCTTGTCCATGTCAGTAGACTTTCGCTTTATGCACGTTTTGCTCCATAATTAGTCCAAAATAGCTAAGTTTCACCAAATGCTTGTTTTTACCTGAGAATTACAAAAGTAAACAATTAAGTATCAATCCTCATACATAATATAGTAAAACAAGTCAAATTATTAGGATAAATGATAGTAATAAAATGTACTTATTTGAGTTCATCAAATATCCCCCCACTTGAACTTTACTTGTCCCCAAGTAAACCTTAGAATTTCATTTATGAAAATGTATCCTAAAAGATGTATTAGGATTTATTTTTATATTTAAGCATGTATTCGTTTATTTCATAATCACACAACTAAACACTTAACGAATTAGAAGTAAAATAAAATAAGTCGATAAAAGCAAATCTAATCGTTTAACTGTCCAGTCGCGACGAATATTCTATCATAAGCTTGGCAAGTATACACATCTCCACCACTAAAGCTAAGGAATAACAAGTCTAAAGCGGTAAAAAGGGTTTTTTAGGCTAAAGGGTTAATTATTCTTAATCACTATCGATCTCAAATTCCAGAAAAGGCGACAAAATCACAAATACATGATCGAATCCACGAACACGATACTTGCAATTGCTCAAATCCTTAACTCGAATAGGCTAAAGATAGGTCCAAACTTCACCAATAATAATATATCAAAAAGGGCGACAAAATCATAAATACATAGCCGAATCCACGACTACGATACTTAAGATTGCTCAAATCCCTAATCTCAATAAATCAAAGGTTCGGTTGGATAAAGAACAATACAGGGTATGGATAACATTTGGGATATAAATTGGTGTAAAAATAAAAATAAACAAAACAAAACAAATAAATTAAAATCCTAAGTGTGGTTAATCACTATCCCAACCATCCCATGAATAAGACTCATATCATTGAATAACTCACGCTTTAACACTTGAAACACACGCTTTAGGTAGACACGAATTATACTCAACAAGATCTTAATCAAAGAATAAACCTTAATTGGCGTTCCCATAACTGCCAATTCCCATTCAATCCATAGATATAATACAACAAATAGTGGTGATATCGACCACTTACATAATTCTACATCGTTGGCTTAAAATAAACATCCAACTCTTTTTTCTTTCTTTTTCTTTTCTCATTTTTTTCCGTTTTTTTTTTTTTTTTTTTTTTTTTTTTTTTTTTTTTTTTTTTTTTTTTTTTACTTGAAACATAAACATAGATGTGTAAAATTTCACCACATCACTACAACTTTCTTTCCGGATAATTTTTTCATACTTTTCATACTTTCAGAAATAACGGTAATAGTGAAAGTAGTAAACACACGAAAAATAAACTCAAAAATATACAATATTTACTTTCACTCCAATTTGCATTGTGCAATTTCCCGACCTAACCATAGATAATGAATTACGCACGCGAACACAGGTAATGTAAGGAAACACACTCTGCCTATAGCAATTAACCAACCACGGATTCTAATCTACAGGGTAGGCTAAGGTTTAAGGTGTAACGAAACATTTTAAACATAGGTGTAAGAAACGAAAGGAATGGCTCTGAGGGTTTTTCTAGGGGTATCTTACTCTAAAAATGAGAGTAACAAAAGGTTTTATACGGGGGTTAACTAACCAGTGTAGTTAGCTAATAACACATAACATATAAAGGCTATTTGGTGTAATCCTAGAATTTTACCAAGTTAGACAAGTCATTCCAATTATATAAATAATACTCATTATGGTGGTCTCGAATAGTATACAAGCCAAGTTCTAAAGTTTACAAGTCACCGGCACACTCATAGATTTGTGAATTTTGAAAAATCACAATTTTTGAAAATAACGTCATGTGTGCAGTTATGTAACTTAGATCTTAAACAAAAACATGCCAAAAATTTTTTAAGTTTGATATATTAAGCACATTTTAAGCATAATTTTTGAAAAAGTAGGACAAGTAATTGTTAAGTGTTCTAATTCTCCTATCCCCCCACTTAAGTTAAACAACGTCCTCGTTGTTTGTATAAAAGGTTAAAAACTGGAAATAAAAGAATTAGAACGGAAAAACTCCCCTGAGATTTGCTCGGTATGATCCTCCATTTGTATATGAGCAAAAATCAACTTCTTGTGGATTAGAACGTTAAAGCTTCATACTTGATGTATCCACAGGAAATCCAGGAAACTATAATACCACCAACACTTTAAAACACACCTAAGATAAGAAAGGTTCAACTTGCATAACACATTAGTAGTTAGAAAAAATAAAACTAAAAAAAAAATTAAAACTGAAATTCATCAGGTCAGTCGATGCGCCGTATCTTATTGAAGAAGATACGCCGTATCGAGCCTGGAATAAATACGGATCAGAATAAAGATGCGCCGCATCCTTAACCAGGGATGCGCCGCATTAAAATAAACTGATAAATAGTTTTAAAGTCGAAAATAAAAATGCAGAAAAATAAAATAAGATATGACCTTTGCAGAGGATGCGTCGCATCTCAGGATTGAGATGCGCCGTATCTTCGTGCGGCCTGGACTGACTCGACACAGAAAACAGAATAATAAAAGATAAATCCGGGTTGTCTCCCGGTAAGCACTTGTCTTTATTCCAGAGTCTTCAAGTTAGACTCACGTTCAGCTCAGCAATAAGTCCTTGTCACGGTACATCCTTCGTCCTTCATCCGAAAGATTTTCCCGTATATCTCTGCGACGTTTTCTTCCGTTCGACTTAATCTTATATAACTCTTTGTTTTCACCGCAGTATATTCTTCATCAGGACCCAAAGAATATTTGATGATTTTAAATTTTTCAGAAATAATCATGGGTGGCTCATTGTATGGAATCCCAAGTAGTTGACACTTTCTTTTGGTGAATTCTTCCTCGTCTTTATCAACAAACTTAAAATAAGGATCCTTAATCAAATAATCATCTAGTTCTTCAATTAGTGACTTATCGTCTTGAATCGCCTCCCATTCTCTTTCCAAATCATATTGTAACCGTCGACTAAGCTTTGTGAAATCATCAAACTGTTCATGCACCCATTCCCAGAAAGTAGTATCCGATGTCCCCTTAAGTCCTTTCAAGCGTTCAATTCTGCCCTTTTCTTGTAAAGCCTCCGCCTTTTGTGGGCAGTCTTCAATATTATCGTACCATTCATAATCTTCAAAGGTTACATCGTTGCCAACCCGTTTCATCCCAATTATACTTCCCCCATTACAGGTTCCGTCACTTTTATAATCGCAGGTCGGCCAAACACTACTCCCGTCCTTGAAAACGAAGGGTGTACAGGTATGATTAATGTGCTCAAATTCCCATGGTTTATCCGATACCCATGGTACTTGGTCATTCCATTCATAGTACCAGGTGTTTTTGAAATCGTCATAAGTCTTAAATCCTGGTAGATCTCCAGTAAGCACATCATCGTCGACTTGAAGAAGGTAGTTAAATTCCTTGAACTGCTTGCACAAGGGTGTCTCATATTCTAACAAATCAATGTCAATTCTAAAAAGTTCTTCAATGCCCTCATTGATTGTTGAATCATGATGTGACGACCCATAATCGCTTTCTACTTCTTCGTCTTCTCCCCTCATCCAATATACCCATAATGCATCCTTAGTAGCACGATCCATGCTCTTGTGGTTATTAAACTTACTAGCTAACCATTCTGAAAAATCAACATCGTTAGGATCATGGTTAACGTCAAAGCAAACCTTCCCAATCATATTCTTTTTTATCTCCATGAACTCGTTAAATTGCTTCTTAAAACTTCGTGTCAACCATGAAGTCATAATCTCCTTGACTTCATTTACAGGGGCAAATTCCGGACTACCATATTTGAGTTCTAGCCAATCATTGAGGGAGAGGTCTATCAATCTTACCAATCTGCCATGAAACAGTAATTCCGCCAAAGCATAATTCATGTCATTATCCTGATAGTTCTCATTTAATCCCCAGTACCATTCGGAATAAGGCATGTAAGAGTTTTGGGTATTGCCTACACCACAGTTGTTGTTGCTTGAGTCCATGTATGCAAGATAGAATTTCCCATCATCTTCTTCGATAGTAGTCCAGTTCAATCCTTCGGCTTCAATCATAGGCCATAAGAGCGACAATTCTTCTCTAGTGTACCTCACAAATACATCATAAGAGAATACCTCTTTGTCAATATTGCATAAACGCATAAATTCCTTAAAAGCAGCTTCAAGAGGAGTCTCCCAAGAGAATAAATCTGCATCGATCATGAGTACATTGAATGAATCTGAAAACAAGCATTCCATAGCAAGATATCCGTTAACTGACATGTCTTCCATAGCAAAATCTGTCATCCAAGGTAAAATCATCAGTAGGATTTGTTCGCTAGAAGAGAATTTAATGAATATAGAAACGGATATAAGAATAAAAATAGCTGATATCTGCAGATGATGCGCCGTATCCAAAAAGTTGGATACGCCGTATCTTATAATCGTTAAAATTTAATCAGACTTTATTCAGAAAATAGATACGCCGCTTTGAATTTATGAATGCGCCGTATCGAGTTAATTAATCAAAAATCAATTTATCTAATTAAAATTAAATGCGTCGTATTAACGAAAGTTAATGCGCCGTATTTTCGTTACGTTTAAAAATTAAAGATTTTTGATTTAATAAGATGCGCCGTATCGACAGAGATCGATACGCCGTATTTGTTTAATAATTCGCAAACTGTTTTTAATTAAAATAATAGATACGCCGTATCTTCAAAAGAAGATGCGTCGTATGGCGTTAATGTTTTAGAAAAATTTTTTATCAAAAACAGATACGCCGTATCTGCAAAAGCAGATGCGTCGTATTACTTTATCGCTTAGAAAAAATTTTCTTATTAAAAACAGATACGCCGTATCTTGGGGAAAAGATGCGTCGTATCGAATTAATTAAACGCGTTGTATTTTTAAAAAAATTAAACGCAATACGCCGTATCTGAGAGATCAGATGCGCCGTATCGTTTGATTTTGCACAGTACAACGATAGCAGAACAGAAAAATACGAAAAAATAAAAACAAAAATTAAACACACAAACGAAAATAAACACACAAAAATAAAAGAAAACAATTAACACACAATACAACAAATATGCAAAATAGTACAATGATGCAATTAATCTAATAAAAAGAAAAACCTAATTAAAATACTAATCAAATTAACAGATAATAACAATTCACTCCCCGGCAGCGGCGCCAAAAACTTGATGCGCGTGATGTGTCGTTGCGGTTTAGCAGTTTTAATGCCTACTCAAGTTTTAAATTTATATTTAGCTGATTTATCAATAACACACACACTTAACGAGCAGTGTACCCGGTCAGTATGAAGATAATGGTAAGTAGAGTGTCGATCACTAAGAGTGGAACGTATTATCTAGTTATTCTAATCAGTATTTTAATATCCTAACGCAAGGGGGTTTCAGCCTGAGAGACTGGCACAGTTTTGTTTGCAATTAAATGATAAAATAAACCAATAGGCACGAATCAGCAAGTAGCACACACGTACACAGATAGATACTCGAGACAATAAGAGGGCTGTCCTTATAATTAAGTAGATTGTCACTTGTTTTATTGATAGCTTTATATGAAGTGTATGTAGTTAACCCTTTCTCGTTGGTCCTATTCTTATCGGCGAGTAAACCCTTAATGATTACTTATGTCTAAAAGTTATTCCTAAGTGATCAATTTAGAAACAACCGTGGGAGCCACATCTTGTCCCGCAGTCAAATGCCCGCAAGCCACTAATAAACACAGAGGTTATCAATGCACTAATAAGTAGTAACCAAAGACATCAACATATAAACTTTAATTGATGGGAAAGCAAGTATTAAAGGGAGTGCAATCTTTCGTTGTCACATTACACAAGCCACCAATCCTGATGAATTAAAGTTTGCTAACACAATAAAACAAAACTACTTAATGAATTAAATACATGCAGCACCTTCTTACAGCTCTTGTATCTTCGATTTGGGTGTGTCTTGTGCTGCCTCCTTGACTGAATTCGTCCTTTTGCTCTGCTGTCCGAACTTCGGTTTTAGGGTTTCGAACTCGAACTCTTAAATTCGTCTGGTCCACGGGGTATTTATAGTTTCTGTCTGAGGGAAGATGCGGCGCATCTACTAAGTAGATGCGGCGCATGTACTTAACTTCGCGTGGGGTCCAAGATTATAATATTCAGGAATATTCGTACACCGCCAGAAGATGCGGCGTAACTCCGTGATTAGATGCGGCGCATGTCCTCTTGTATCTTGGATCGTATCTGGTGATATCTTGATAGAGATGCGGCGCATGTTGATAGTGAGATGCGGCGCATCTGGAGCAGAATTGACTTGATCTTGTCCATGTCAGTAGACTTTCGCTTTATGCACGTTTTGCTCCATAATTAGTCCAAAATAGCTAAGTTTCACCAAATGCTTGTTTTTACCTGAGAATTACAAAAGTAAACAATTAAGTATCAATCCTCATACATAATATAGTAAAACAAGTCAAATTATTAGGATAAATGATAGTAATAAAATGTACTTATTTGAGTTCATCAGATGCCTCGAGCAGAAGTTAAAATGGATTCTGAAAACATGTCTAAATGGCTTGCTATTACTTTAGATAGCAACCCGCGCTTCACAATGGGGAAAGCACGTCGCCAAAAAGACGGCTGTTCCTCCAACTGGGTGATGTTCACCTGGGCATGGATTACTTTATATCCATGTTTCTTCGATCTGATGTACGTTTCAGTGCATCATTTCTGGTAAAGGAAGAGAAATCTTCTTTGCATACAAATAGTTTTCATTCTATGATTCTTCTGAAAATTATTTGTGAGACACTTGGTGAATATGTGTTGTATGAAATTTGTTTAAACTTGGATTATGCATATAATTTTTCACTCAATCAACGACTATAAATCTTTAACTAGAATACGAGTCATTGATTGAGGGGGAGAGTGAATTCAAATTTTATATCATCAAACGGATTTATTGGTTAAATCATACTTGTTAGAAATGGTTTTGTAGTTAATGGGGTATTAGTTGAAGAGGATCTTGCTAAAACTTTATATCAAATGGCCAAACGTGTTAGTTGCTAGAAAGTTTAGGACATTATGTGCAATTTTCTTATAGTTTCCTAGCTTTATGTATCTAGAAGGTTCATTTGTGTTACTTTGGTATCCTCGTTTAATCCCCTAGATACATCAAAACTCAAAACCTAAAAGAAGTAAGAAAACCAGTTGTGTTTGATGTTCTTGAATACTCCTATGACATTTGTATGATCTGAATGAATGAGTTTCAAATGTTGTCTGACTTCTGTTAGTCGATTGCTGCATAATCGTTGTTGAAATAGTGCATATGTTCTCAGGATTTCCTTAGGTATATATCTATCGTGTTAGAATCTTGTTCCTAAGATCCTGAATTAAATGATGAAATATGAGTGAATTGCCATATTCATGATTGCTAATTGCTCTTCATGCTAGATAGTAGTTTGACGTATTTCCTGACTGTGGTTAGATTAAATGAATTTGGTATTATAATGTGGCAAGCTGCTGAAGGGTAGCTATTAAGGAATAGTGTATCTGTATGTATGTATATCTGTGTTGATATTCTTATGCAGATTCCATAGCCAAAATGAATGTGCCAGTTCCCATTCTAACCATTTGGTCAGACGTTCAAACTCTATTGATTGGCTCAGAATTCACCACAACAACAACGTCGGCAGCAACAACAACAACAACAACACTGTCATCACCACCACCACCTTCACTTCAACAAAGTAGTTCGTATTTTGATCTCACCAAGTGGAGATCTTCAACGTGTGGGAAAGTTTTGTTGGTGGATGGAAAATCGATGTTGACCACTGACTCACTCAGAAAAGCGGATGATTACATCATCTGTGCGAAAAGGTCAATATCATTTGTGTCATAAAAGTTATCTTGTGCAAAATGAGCAGTGAATCTCCCTCTTAGATTAAGGGGGAGCAAAGTATGTTTCATCATCAGAACATGTTAAACCTGACCACATTTTATCCCATGTTTTCTAAATTATTTAAATCAATTGGGATCACAAATCTCAAAAGGATTGAAATTTTTGATCGGGGGAGAGAATGTGATTTAAATATGAAACCTGATGAAAATGTGATGTTTTGGACTTAAACGTTAGGCTCTCCCATATGTGCTAAACTCTTTCGTATATCGATGCACATATTGAGGGGGAGCAAATGGACAAAAAGGATTTGGCCTCGCATGCGATCGTGACTCAGACTTGACAAATGAATTGACGATAGCTAAAGTCAGTTGTCGAAAGGACATGTCCTGGATGGGTAATAATTTCAAGCCAGTTTATCTGGTGATGTAAGCGTGTCTCGCAAAGGACGTGTCTGAGTAGAATGTACCGATTTCGAGCGATTTTTCTTGAATATGATCTGGACGGGTAATAATTTCAAGCTAGTTTACTAGTGATGTAAGCGTGTCTCGCGATGATCATGTTCTTGGAAAATCAATCAATTCAAAAGTGCGAGCTTCACCTGACATGTGCAAATTTATAAAACAATCAACCGAGCACATGTTGAGGGGGAGCATTTGAAAAATATAAAACTCTCAAGTGTTTGCAAAAATGTGTTTCAGAATCATGAACACTTTGAGAGATTTTTCAAAGATTTGGTTTATGGCTATCGTGGAAGTAGACCAAAGACCGACCATTTTAATGAATGTATGGAGTTATAAGGATGGTTAGGTTAGGCTCAAGTTCCCACGATCCCGCCAGAGCCGGAGGGATCTACCCAGGGACAATCCACTAGTTAGTGTAGAAGTCCTTAGGTATGATTAAAAAAGGAGAAAAGTGGATAAGGGAAAAGTGCCGACTGAGATGGAGCTAGTACTGGAACAAACCCAACAAGGTACAAGTAATGAAGTCTCGGTAAGCACTGAAGGGGTTGAAGAATGAAAAAGAAATGTAAAGATAAAGGGTGAAAAGAAAGAAGCCCTCCTTACACTTTAGGCAGAAACCGGGTCAATACATATGCTGTCAGAATCACTTAGTTGATTGCTGACATTGAAGATAAAGTATCATGGACCCAGTGATACGCTGCACAACCCTCCCTAGCCACTCAAGGTCCCTCAAAGGATTCTTGTTTCAATTGTCACGGAGTTCAATACATTTCTATCATCTCTCTCACTCCGAGTTAGATGATATTGAAAAGGTGGCAGTCCTCTCCAGCCTCCGATCACCAAATCAAAACGCACAATAGAGTCTAGAGCCACGAGATGCATAATAAGATCTCATAGGAACACGAATTATTTCTACACTGGTTGTTCAACATTAAGGACACCAGTTGTAAACTCATGAGTCCTACGCAGATCTTAGCAATCTGCCACAACATTTATGAGAGAATTTACAAATGTAATTCTCAATGATTGAATGGAAATTCCTGCCAGGGTCAACATCAAACAGCCCTGAAAGCAGGTCACTTCGGTAATTCCCTATGGATTACGCTTAGTGATCACGACGGTTCCAAACGGTCTACATTCGTGGAGTGATCTCCAGCGACTCACCTAATCGTTGATTTACTACGGTAAGATCTTAAAAAACCCTTTGTGGGTTTTTGATTTAGGAACGGTCTTGGTAAGGATTAGAGAGAGTTTTCACACTATGCTGTTAACAATCTCGAAATCCGAACCTGTAAGTACCGGACGTTTTATTGCTAACTGTCGTATGCAGGAACATCTGGCGAGTGTAGCTGATTGCTGTTGTAGCTGTTTGCGGTTGTAGCTGATTGATGATGCAGCTGATGCGGTTGTAGCAGATTGCCGAACAAGATGCCAGTCCACCACCACATGTTCACACTACATCATCATTATAATCAAAGAAGTCTTGATAAACTAAAAGACCATCAACACAGCTTCTGCAAACTCTGATGCTGAAAGATCATGACACTAAATAGTGTGAGCATGTCGGTTCAAAGAATATCTCATCACATGGAAACATACTGCTGAAAGATGACCTGAAGACAAATGTTGGATGATAAACTCAAAGAATTCTCAAAGATCATCCAAGACAACCGATCAGTCATCAAAAGATTACTGCTGAATGCACAATGTTTCAAGACAATGAAGAATCAAAGACTACGAGCTATGAAGACAACTTCAGAAGACAAAATGCTAGAATTCAAGTTATTATTTCCGGGGTGACCTCCCTTAGGGGGAGATTGTTAGGAATATAAATATTCAGATGAAGGATCGGTCACCCCGAGTATCTACTTAGCATTTATATAGCTCGTAGGCTTATTTATATTAGCTTAGTAATATTCGTATTAGTATTAATAGTATTAGTCGTATTTATATTTGTGGAGTGGGTCGGGGCTTTCCCCACTGTCAGCTCACTCCACAGCCCACTAGGGGCACAATATTAGTAACTATATAAGACCCTTCCCACACTTGGGAAGGGTTGGAACTCTTGTCACAATTTACACACACTAATCTAATTGATACAAGTTTCTCCCAACTCTCTCTCTCTCTCTAACTTCATCTCTCTAGTTCTTCCACCATGGATCTAATCTTCCATAACCCAAGACCACCCGAATCATCCACACAATCAATATGGTTATATCCTACACTGGCTGACCAAAGACAAACAACAAAGGGAATTGCAGCGACATGTAGGCTGAATGCAACTTGTTAATGCGTTGTGGAGCTCCACCCTTTTTCTGTATAATAACATCGTAATCTGTCAGACTGTTTGGGCCATTTTCAAAGGCTATAGCACCAAGAATGTCTGAAGATGGTAGCTGGTACTCGCGAGAGCCAACTACATTATAAAGTCGAATCTTGAAATCAGGTACATGCTGATTATTACATGTATCTCTTGCAGTCCTGAATAATTTCACAAATTCATTATGTTCATCAAGAATTTGCACCAACCGTTCAACAACTTCTGGTTTCAGCCTACTTGAATCTTTCCCCCCAAAATGCTTCATCCTGTTTTCAATCTCATTTTGTGTATCATATATATATATAGTTGTAAGAAGCATGGGTCTTCACCATTAGATGGACATAATGATCCTATACAATGGTAAATTTGACCATAAATTTTGAAGACATACGAGCCTCTGCCGTCATTAATAGTTTCATCTATGTTTGCACCAAACGATGTCATGCTGAACATCTGATTATATGCTCGAATATTTTCCATAAAGTGTTTGTCTTTGAATAATTGTTTAATATTTTCTGGTGGATCTATCTCTTCTTCAAGATGTACTTTCCCTCCTGTGCAACATCAATTATATCTGGTTCTTTCTTGCCTGGAACCACTTTTTAGCCTTTCACCATACCAAAAACAGGCACCACAATATTCACATGTCCAATCACAGTCTCCCAAATCAATGTATGAAGATGATGTATCTGGTATTAAATTAGCATTTACAGATTACTTTGTGTACATAGGTGCAAACAGTGTAAAATAAATTAAAATAGGGTAAAAAAAATTAACCTGTAGCAGTTGGTGGTGATGTATGATTGGACATATCATGAATGTTCAAGTCTGTTTGTCTTTGGCGCTTTGTTGTCCTATTTTTTGTCATAAGAGTATTTGATAATGTTAATTTTCCTGTCATCATTGAAATATATTTTCCAGATTATAATGTGGTACTTTGAGGGTAGATTAAATAAATGTAAAGCGTATTCAATGTTTCTATTACCATTTCAGATTTCATTATTTTCATAATATCACTGAATTTCCGTTTGTTGATATTCTTTTGTCCTGAAACCCCTGTAATCAAATATTAGGAAAATTATAATAGAAATTTAATTACATTTTTTTGATATAAAGTTGTTATATGGCTAGTTTAAATGGTTGGGCAGTAGTTATAAAATGCATACCTTGCATTACAAAGTCTGAAATTGTTTGTTGCGGTTGACTATAATAGGTGCTAGCTACGTCAATGTTTTTATAAAAAATTGTTGTGCTGTAAGAAGTCTGACCATCATTTGCTGCATAATGTAAATTGATTATTTTTATGTTGTAAACAACGAACAATAACAATAATAAATGTTGTAAAAAGATTGTGTACCTTCATATTGTCCATCGTTTGGTAACAATGTTTCTGCTTCAACATTTTCATTCAATTTTTTTGGCACGTCTTATAGTACTACCAAAGGGCCCCTTTATATTATTTGCATAACCATCTTGAAATTGCCCTTTTTTTTTTTTAGTCACCTACAACCAAAAATATTAGTAAGTATTAAGAATGTGTATATATATATACATTTTAACATAAGAATGAGTTAAAAAAAACAATCCATACCTTGAATGTTGATGCTAAAATTTTGTGCACCTACATCTCTATCATCTGTGGTATAACACTGAACATTTTGGGCCACTGCTTTTAATCCATATGGAGGTTGTTTTTCGAAAGGACATGATGTTTTATTAGCATATGGCTGGGTAAAGTTGTTGGTGTAACATGTTTGTTGTATGATGTCATAAGATGCTTCGGGGAGTTTGCCTAAACGCTGATTATCTTCAATTAATTGTGAATTACTGTCAATTCCAGCTACTTGAAATATTTCTGTGCCAAAAAAATGAAATCATAGATATTCAGTTATTAATTAACGTGACACTTAAAATTAACAAAAACAATTATGTTAAGATGTTTGTACTTACCTTTAGGGACAATAGCTGAACTATGGTTGGTTGCTAAAGATGAAGATGATATGTTGGCAACCTGCAATTCTGCTTCACGGAGTTTTTTCCCAGGTGCGGTTTCTAACATCCCATTTGTGTGCCTTTTTTTTCATTTGGTAAAACGATGTTTGGATGTTGACCATTTGTATACTGATAGTAAAATACCCACGGCTCTTGTTGTTGGTATACAACCGGATGACATTCACCTACTTTTGACAAACATGGTATGAAGCAGCCTGTCGTAACAGGTCTGCTGGTACTGGGTGAGGAGTCACATGTTTGTGAAATTCCAGCAAGGTTTTGTAATAATTTTGAATCTCCATTTCTATAAGCCACCTGGTCTGGGCAATCCTTTATAGTACTCAAAGGATGTTCTTTTCTTAAGAAACCATCACGCATTTGACAATAACTTTGTTTACTACTAACTAATGGCTTTCTGATGCATTCATTAACTGAATGTTGTTGTTGTTTTTTTGTTAAGAAACCTTGATCAAACTGACAATAATTATTTTCAGGGGTTCTTAATTGTTTATTTCTACTGTCATAACCAATTTTGGAAAAAATTCCATCCTTGTCCATGGTACACTGACTTATATGTGGATTATACTATATATATGCAACTAAATTTTTATGGTAGCAGTATATGCACAAAACTAATTTAGAAGTACCTGTGGATGCCTTTCTTTATGTACTTTTAATTCTTTGTTGCACAATCAAAAAAAGAAAGAAAACATAATTAGAACAAATCTACCATAAATAAACAACATTGATAGTAATTATGGTAGGCACAAATATATTCAATGCATGCATAGTGCATAAAAATGGAAAAAACCATAATAATGTACAATAAATATTGAATAAACATGGATGCATATGAACTATTACAAAATTTTACCTGAGTTGAAGCTGTTTTTTTTTTTTTTTTTTTTTTTTTTTTTTTTTTTTTTTTGCTTTTGATGTGTTTTCTAGGGATTTATTTCTTTTTTTTTCTTTTGCAGGTGAACAATGGTTTACCAGGTTGAAGACAATGGTTTACCAGCTTGAAGACAATGAAGAACTTTCTACATCAAACCATACTTGCATACGATTAAAATTAAAATACATGTAATGCATAAGATCAATACATGTGTTATACATTGCATTTATTGCATTGTCAGGTAATTAGAAGGCTAATGCATGAACAGTAACTATCCAATCACATGTGGACCAATAAGAGAACCGATTAAGTGTAATCGTTGTGAACAGTTCCAACCCAACCACAGACGGACCAATAGCAACGCAATTTAGTGTGGTTCACTAAGGAAGGAGCCAATGAGAAATAACCACATGTCCCTTAATCACCCCTTAATGACTTATTTAGACAGCCGGGAGATTTTGGTGATTAGTATATATAATAATATATTGATTGACATCAACGTTAATGGGGATGAGCATAAAACTGTGGTCTATAACTCTATATACTTATTAAGTCAAAATTTTGGTCTAAATACCTTTTAGTTGCACCAATCTTGTGTAATTTACAAGAACATACAAATGTTGTTATATTTTTGAAGATTCTCAAGATCTGTTATGTTACGATCTCCTCAAGAGAATCAAAATTTATCATAACCTCATGTTATGATTATAGTTATTTATTATAGAACCTCAAGTTCTATTACATTGAATATAATCAAATACATTAACCTCAAGTTATTGTTATTATATTTCTTAAAGAACCTCAAGTTCTATAGTGATCCCTTTCGGTGAATCACGATAACATAACCTCATTGTTATTGTTATCATATTTATCGTTTATATGAACATCAAGTTCTATTATGATTCCTCAAGTGAATCACAATAACATAACCTCAAGTTATGATTATTTTGTTTAATAGCCTTATGTGCTTTGATGATTCTCTCAAGTGAATCACAATAACATAACCTCAAGTTATGATTATTTTGTTTAATAGCTTTATGTGGTGAAATCTCTATTATACTTTACAATAACAATGAATGTTCTATTGTGACTACAAATAGTGAATCAAAATGTATCATAACCTCATGTTATGATTATTATAGAACCTCAAGTTCTACTATGCTCAATAGAATCAAAATTCAATATGTTCAATCATGATTCCCACAAAAGAATCAAATATAACATAACCTCAAAGTTATTGTTATTAAATTCGTGTTCATATCTTTTAAAGAATCTCAAGTTCTTTTGTGATTTCTTTACATGAATCACGATAACATGACCTCATAGTTATTGTTATCCTATATATATTCTTTTATGAACCTCGAGTTCTAATTTGATTTAATTAATAGAATCAAAAGCATAACATCATGTTATGTTAGAAAGAAAAATAATAATAAAACCTCAAGTTTTATTATGATTCCCTAAAGAGAATCAAATAACATAACCTTACATTATTTTATTTTTTTAGAACCTCAAGTTCTATCATATCTATAATATAATACACTGTTAAAATTAAAATCACTGCGATTGGGAAGTTAAGTTGTTGTTTATTATTTTATAATCAATAAGGGGTAAATTGCAAATTTAGTCACTAAACTTGTCCAAATGCGCAAAAAATACACCGAGACAAAAAGTTGTGCAAAAACGACATTAATGTTTCTATTTTTTGCAAAACGGCCACCGAGAGCGACTTTTTGCTGACGCCCGTTATTTTCCTCGTTAAGTGCCACGTCATTGAGGGTATTATCGTCATTTCGCTGTTCACAGTCTCTCCCGCCAATTATACTTCAAGGACTATATTTGTAAATATAAGTAAACTTCATTAAAGCAACTAGATTACTAGAGTAGGCTTTTTCAGAAAACATTAAGTGCCCAAAACAACCCCATTTAACTTCATTTCAGACATTAAGATAATCAACCATTGATGACGTATAGTCCGTATTCGGGTCACGAACCCGGCCCATACTTAAGTCCATCACGAATGGACTCAAGCCCGTCACGATATGGGCTATTGCGATAACGGTTTGGGCTCACGATGGCCCAAACCCAACGCTATTTATGGCTGCGATAATATATCTTTTATTTATGGGATATATATTGCCTAACCGCCCTACGCGGGATACACCGAAGATTGGGGAACACGAAACCAATAAGGATTTCGTGTCCATATATAGAGGGCATCTCAACCCTCACAAAGGTACGATTCACAAAACCCTAACTCTTCTACAAACCCTAAAACCGATTACTTACTCTCACGCCGGAGGATAATCGTGGGAGACAATCCCACGATAAGCCTAACGGTGTTTTTCTGTTTTCTTAGTGCGCAGGTCTCAAGCATTAAGATCGAATTGGTACGGAATCAAGGAACGCCCAACTTTTGTATCAACAAGTGGCGCCATCCGTGGGACCCTACACTAAGAGCTTTGCTAAGAACTAGAATGACGAAGCACGGAAAGGAGCGGACTTCGCATGCGAAGAAAACGCATGACGATTTACTAGGGAAGAAACAGCAAACTGATGCGGCCTCCAAGCAGACCTCTGGAACAACCAGCGTGCCTAGAAGCTTTGGAGCGTACTCAGATCTACTCCTTACTCCAGTAGAACCGCTCACTATGACTACCAATGCTACTACAACAAGTACTAGCGCGGTAGACCCACAGCGCACTCCCCTTGCCATGCCAGAAGTGAACTTCTCTGAGCCACCAAATGCACCTATCCGAAGCAAGGATTTTGCCTTGGAAACGGACTCCATCACGCTAGAAGGAGTTACGCCTGAACTAGCGCCAAGTGACTTCTTATCTCAAAACTACGAAGCCTTGGCTACGCTCATGCAAGAGGAGGCAAAGAAGAGGTCAAGCCAAAGTCTGCACGCCAGACTCAACTTCGACCTTGAGTACGAAGAATCCCCACCGCGTTACCGAAAGGAAAGACTCGAGAAGGATAACCGCAAACAACCAGTGTTTACCAGGATTGGAAGAAAGGTTGTGGATGATGAAGCAGCCGACTTTCAGCATTTGGAGGAGCATGAAGATGGGGAACGGTGTGCCAATGTCCATGCTAGGCTTGGCAGTCGCAGAATTCAGGATAGGCTCGGGCGACGGTGCTCCCCAAGTGAAAGCCCATCAAGCTCCGATTCTGAGGACAGTCGGCGCAAGTGCCACAGAGGAGCAAGCTCAGATTCTGATGATAGTCGACGCAAGCGTCGCAAAAGAGTACGCTCATCTTCAAGTGATTCCTCGGACAACGAGGACAAAGAAACTGGACACTGGAAATCAAGAGGGAAACACCGCGACCAGGAAGACGAAGACATGTCTCTTCCCTGGCGTCGCCAAAAAGTTGATGCGTTTACTAGGCGCATCAGCGATTTTTCAGAGAATAAGAAAAGGCACATGCCTGCTAACGTTAAAACATATGATGGGACAGGTGATCCTGATGATCACCTAAAAATTTTTGAATCAGCAGCCACTATCGAAAATTGGCCACAACCTGTGTGGTGCCATATGTTCAACTCTACATTAGTAGGGAATGCGCTCAACTGGTTTAGTAAGCTTCCACGCAGAAGCATCGGTGGGTTTGAAGAGTTGCGCAAGGCGTTTCGTTTAAACTTTACTCAAAGGAAGAAGTGCGCCAAAAACCCTGTCGAACTCGCTAGGGTTAAACAGCGACAAGGGGAATCCACAAGCGCTTTCATGGAACGCTTTAAGGACGAATGCATGCAAGTAAAAGCGTGCCCAGAGATACTAAAAATATCAGGTTTTATGAATGCAATCAATAACCCAGATTTGATAAAAAAGTTAAATGATAAGGTTCCCCTAACTTTTGACGAACTCATGAAGCGCACAAGGTCCTTCGTCCAAGGAGAAGCAGCCGCTGCGGATAGCAAGAAAGGCTACTCGAACCATAGGTCACAAGAAGAGTCAAGGAGACAATCCAATGACCAGAGTGGCAATCGTAACAAAAGTTATCGCAACCAAGGAAGCGGAAGGGGAAACGACAAGTACACCCCATTAACAAAAACTCCAAAGGAGATATTCGCGACGGAAGGTGCGAACTTTCCAAGACCCCCACCTATGCGCACCCCTGAGGATCGGCGCGTAGGGAATGGATACTGCGAGTATCACGCACAGAAGGGCCATACCACTAATGAATGTGTCCAGTTATGCCAACTAATCGAGAAACTAGTGAAAGAAGGCAGGTTGGACCACCTCGTTAAAAATATTAAGGAGGGGAAAGACAAGCAGAGAACCGGAGGCAAGAAGGAAGCGCCTAAGGAAAAAGCTGATACTATCTTCATGATACAATCATGGCAGCGAACGATTAGGCAAAAAGTGAGCCAGAAATTCTCTCATGAAAGCAAAATTTCCTTCCCCACCTTGACTGCGGACAACGCAGTGGCAGAACCACTTACCATTGAAATAAATGCGGGGGGTCACGACATCCACCGCATGTATGTCGATGGGGGCGCATCAGCGGATATAATGTATGAACATTGCTTTAAGAGATTGCGTCCTGAAATACAAAGACAGTTAAGTCCAGCCACGACTCCACTTACTGGCTTTACAGGAGAGAAGATATGGCCTATGGGGCAACTGCGCTTACTAGTTGCTGTCGGTAACAAGGAACATTCCACGACAGCCTGGATGAACTTTATGGTGATCAAATCCCCTTCGCCATACAATGGCATCATTGGAAGGTCAGGAATCTCAGCGTTGCGCGCGGTACCATCCACAGCGCATGGGATGCTCAAATTCCCAGTAGAAGGTGGCATTGTCACCATTTACAACAACGCTGCGCCACCAGAAGAATGTAACACGATTACATGTGAGACGACGCACGTCCCAGAACAGAGCGCAGCTAAAGTTCCAAATTTGAAGGTCGCAATTCACCCTGATTACCCAGAGCAAGAAGTATCAATCGGAGGATTGCTGTCTGACAAAGGCAGAGCAGCTGTGTGCACACTCTTACAGAGGAATCTGGATATCTTTGCCTGGGAACCAAAACACATGACTGGCGTACCACGATCGATAGCAGAACATAAGTTACAAATCCGACAAGGATATTCACCGGTAAGGCAGAAAAAGCGCGGCCAGGCTCCAGAGCGCGCAAAAGCCATACTAGAAGAAGTACACAAACTTGTGGACGCTGGCATCATGCGGGAAGTCTATTACCACGATTGGCTCTCCAACCCAGTGATGGTCAAAAAGAGCGATGGTAGTTGGCGAATGTGTATGGACTTCACTGACCTTAATAAAGCATGTCAACAGGACTGCTACCCACTACCAGAGATTGACTGGAAAGTGGAATCGTTGTGTGGATATCCCTTTAAGTGTTTCTTGGACGCATACAAAGGGTACCACCAAATCAAAATGGCCAAGGAAGACGAGGAAAAAACAGCTTTCCACACAAGCCAAGGGGTCTACTGTTACACAAAGATGCCTTTTGGTCTGAAGAACGCGGGCGCCACCTACCAGCGATTGGTAGATAATGCATTCGAAAAGCAAGTGGGCCGCAACTTAGAAGTTTATGTGGATGATCTTGTCATAAAGAGCCATACTGAGGACGAAGTGGTGCGCGATATAGAAGAAACATTTAGAACGCTACGGGCGATCAACATGAAGTTAAATCCCAAGAAGTGCACTTTCGGTGCTACAGAAGGAATGTTCTTGGGATATCTGATAGAACCAGATGGCATTAAGCCTTGCCCAGAAAAGACAGACGCTGTCCTCCAACTTTCTTCACCGCGCACGTTGAAAGAAGTTCAATCTCTAAATGGAAAGCTAGCCGGTTTGAACAGATTCCTGTCCAAATCAGCGGATAAGTCACTTCCCTTATTCAAAACACTCAAGAAGTGCACTAAAAAGGGAGACTTCCGGTGGACTGCGGAAGCGGAAGAAGCTTTCACCAAGCTTAAGCAACATATAGCAGCGCTTCCTAAGCTAGTCGCACCCCGACCAGGGGAGGAGTTAATCATCTACTTATCCGCCACCCAGGGAGCGATCAGCGCAGTGCTGCTGACGGATAGGAATTCTGTACAAACACCAGTGTATTTTGTAAGTAAGGCACTCAAAAAGACAGAGATCAACTACAGCTCAATGGAGAAGTTGGTTTTGGCGTTAGTATTTGCTGCAAAAAGACTGCGCCGATACTTTCAAACGCACCCCATAGCAGTAATTACTGACCAACCTATCTAACAAGTTATCTCTAAACCTGACGCATTGGGCCGATTACAAAAATGGAGTGTGCTATTAGGAGAGTATAACATCTCTTACAGGCCACGCACTGCGGTTAAAGGGCAAATACTAGCAGACTTCATCATCGAAAAACCAGATACCGATGACGCACCCCCACCGAGCAAGGTAGAATTACAAGAACCATGGGTCTTGTTCACAGATGGATCTTCATGCGTGGATGGATCGGGCGCTGGCCTTATCCTCACTAATCTAGAAGGAATGGAATTCACTTACGCACTGCGTTTTGAATTCACAGCCACGAATAACGAGGCAGAATATGAAGCCCTAATCGCTGGATTACGCATTGCAAACCGAATGGGTGTACGTAACCTAGAAGCAAACGTGGACTCCCGATTGGTAGCCAACCATGTGTTGGGCGAGTATGTGGCTAAAGAGGATAACATGGTCCAATACCTCGACAAAACCAAATCGCTAATACAAGGCTTCGACAGGTTTACAATTAAGCAAGTTCCCAGAGGTGAGAATAAAAAAGCGGATGCGCTCAGTAAGATCGCATCCACCAGCTTCGCGCACCTGTCAAAACAAGTTTTAGTGGAGATCCTAAAGAATAAATCCATCTCGGAGATGGAGATATCCACGGTAATAGAGGAAGAGAATCCTACATGGATGACTCCTATTATCGACTTTATAAGCAAGGGTAACTTGCCCGCTGAGCAGAAGGACGCTAGACCCATACGGCGCGCAGCTCAGAGGTTCGAACTTAGAGATGGTATTCTATATCGACGCTCATTCCTACAACCATGGCTTAGATGCGTTGGACCTCTTCAGGCAGATTACGTACTCCGAGAGATCCACGCTAGTTCATGCAGTATGCATTCAGGACCACGGTCCGTCGTAGCGCGAGCATTGCGCTCAGGATACTATTGGCCTACTATGCACCGTGATGCGCGCGATGTGATAAAGAAATGCAACGACTGCCAAGTTCATAGACCCATACCGCGCAGACCACAACAAGAGCTAACGCCTATCACTTCTCCATGGCCATTCTATAAGTGGGGTATCGACATCGCAGATCCTTCCCTGTCGCAGCAGGAGGACTTAAATTCCTTATCGTTGCAATAGACTACTTCACTAAATGGATTGAAGCAAAGGCAGTAGCAACGATTACAGGTAATCAAGTAAAACGCTTTGTTTGGGAAAATATTGTATGCCGCTTTGGATTACCTGGGGAGATTATTTCGGACAATGGAAAACAATTCCGCGATAACCCATTCAAAGACTGGTGCGCAGAGTTACATATCACACAACACTTCGCATCAGTAAAACACCCACAAACCAATGGTTTAGTTGAGCGCGCAAATCGCAGCTTAGGCGAAGGAATTAAAGCGCGCCTGGACAAACACAAAGGAAGATGGGTGGACGAATTATCGCATGTCTTATGGGCGCATCGCACGACAATCAAGGTTAGTAATGGAGAGACTCCTTTTTCCCTTGTCTACGGGACAGAAGCTGTCATACCAGCTGAAATTGGGATGCCAACTATCCGCACAGCGGAAGTTAATGTCGCGACCAATGATGACGAACGACGGATAGATTTGGACCTACTGGAGGAAAGGCGCGAGCGCGCAGCCATACGGGAGGCAAAAACCAAGTCAAAGATGAAGGGATACTACGATGCTAAAGTTCGAAGCACCTCATTCAGACCTGGCGACTTTGTGTACCGCGCTAATGATGCAAGCCACGTAGAAGACAAAGGTAAACTTGGACCAAAGTGGGAAGGACCCTATGAGGTCGTTGAAGCACTAGGACAAGGCGCGTACAAGCTGCGCGACATGGAAGGCCGTGAGCTACAACGCACATGGAATATCTGCAACCTCAAGAGATGCTATCTTTAGGAAAGGTTACAACCCAATGCATGGACACACACGCACTTTAGTAAGTGCCAAATAAATATCCATGTATTTACATTCTTCGTTTCATTTAGACAAATGTTTTTTTTTTTATCTTTTTTACAAAAACTGGCAAGTATTAATAAAATGTTGCGGTTTCTAGCTAACTCCGTGACACACTTTACTTTATTGCTTACATATAATTTATGTCTCAATATTGTTTATTATATTATCTTTTGCCTACATGGCGTGCATGCACTAATTAAAAACCCACGATGGTAAAAGGATGAGTAAACCTAACAAATGACTCGTTGAGTAAGAGGGTTGCAAACTGATGAAGCGAAAAGTGTACCGCTTTTAAGGGGTCATTTAAGCCCTAAATCGTATTTATTTGATCAAATATCGCCCTAAATCGTTCCTTTTGTCATTTTAGGTACTTTTGAGAAGAAATCTGGAAAAGAAAGCATTTTGGACGTTTTTGGAGCATAAAAGTGAAGAAAACGACAAAGTCTCAAAAACCGGCTGAAAAGTACCTTGGACGGCGTCAGGATTTGTTCTTGACGGCGTCATGGCTTGGCAAAAGTGGTGGATATGAAAATTACTCATGATAAGCCAGAGAAATTTGCATGGGAATTCTGACGGCGTCACCCTTTGGAATGATCAAGGTCGTCACGGTATAAGTTAAAGCCAGACGGCGTCACGCCTAATTTTGACGGCGTCAAGCCTTGATAAGCCAGAACGGATTTTGGAGAGCTAAAGAGGGACGACGTCAAGAAGGCCATCCAGGAACCCTAAAAGCGGCGAGGTGACGGCGTCACACTCCATAACGTGACGCCGTCAGATCTGAAAGTCTATATATAGTTTTGCAATTTTTTGTCATTAGTGTGGAACTTATTGGGGAACTTTGTGTGTGAAAACCCTAAGACGATTTTAGCAGCTTTTTCAAGGCTTTTTGCCTTGAGATCTTCCATGTTACATTGAAGATAAGTTATCAATTAATCATTCAATATGTCTATGTGTTGTTTGATTCTATCTTGTTCTTGTCTTTTGTTTAACATGCTAGGCTAGATTTATCTTGTGTTTGCTTAGATCTAATGAAACCTAGCTATTGATTATTGGTTATTAGTGTGTTATTAGTTGTATTGGATGATTGTTTATCTATGTTAGGCTTAAGAAAACTGGCTAACTTCCTATTCGGTAACTTGCTTGAACGTCTTAAGAAACATGAACCAATGCGTACTAAAGGTTTTTATGGTTGTATTTAATGCATGAGCGAATTCTAGTGATCCCATGTTAGGAGCTTCCTAGCCGGCTCGACATAGGAGTGAAGTAGGAGCTTGTAGAGTTGGGGAAGTACGTACGCCACCCCACGATTGGTATTAAGGAATACACCCGTCATCCACGCAATTAATACACACTAATCAACCGGTAAAAGATAGTTAGGGAGTAAGGAAATCTAAGTAAACACATTTTTCTCCACATAAGTTTTACCACCTTTTCATTTTCTGTTATTTTATTTTATTTGCATTCGTAGTAACTTGGGTTAGTTGACTAGCAACTAATTCCGCCCACTCTTTCAAACCCGAGATTTTACTTGCTTTCATAAAATTATAAAAACACAAAAAGAATCTTCTCTCACCCTTAGACCTATTAGAGTAGTTTTTCATACCTAACGAATACTATTCCCTGTGGAGAACGATCAATCCCCCGTACTTACCACTACACTATACTACATCGGTCAGGTACACTGCCTGGTGAGGTTGTAAGCCTCTTGAGATCCCTCGAGAGGTAAAACCTGTTGTAAGGTTGCAAAACCACGCATCAAGTTTTTGGCGCCGCTGCCGGGGAATAGTTATTGTTTAGGTTGAATTTTTATTTTATAGGTCTACTCACTAGATTCCTTTCTAGTGAGATTTTTATTTTATTTTTCTAGGTTTTCTTTAGTCTATCTTTTTTCTTCGTTTCTTTGTTCGTATCCATTACCATCCGACATCATGGAAGGTGGTAATATCCTCGATCCCAACAACCCACCACAACAACCACCACCTCCTAGAGCCCGTACTTTAGGAGAGTACTCCCGTCCTAGCCACCATGGCTATCGAAACACCATTGAGCTCACTCAAGGAGCCAATGTCACTCCCTTGCGATCTGACACCATCCGGTTGGTGCAAAGCGGATGCGCATTCCATGGACTTCGTTCTGAAGATCCTAATCAACATCTCAAGGACTTTCTCAAAATCGTTGATTCTATAGACCTTGATGTTGCCAATCGAGAGACGACCCGACTGCGTCTCTTTCAATTCTCTTTGCGGGACCAAGCTAGTCAATGGCTAGAGCGTCAACCCGCAGGATCCATCACCTCTTGGGATGATCTCACCACTCGTTTCCTTGCTCAGTTTTTCCCACCGGGAAGAACTACCAAGCTAAGGAATGATATCTTGATGTTCCAACAACGTCAAGGCGAAACCCTCTACGGGGCATGGACTCGATTCAAGGACTTACTCCAAAAAGTCCCTCACCATGGCATAGAACTTTGGCTCCAAGTCCAAATCTTTTATGACCATATCAATCTCTACACGAGGCAAACCATTGACCAATCGGCCGGTGGCAAGCTACGTGATCTAAGTGTGGAACAATCATGGGCTCTCCTAGAATATCTTGCTCTTTATGACAACGAAAGTTGGAGTGACCCCCGTGATTTGAATAAAACGGTCAAGGCAATATCTTTGCCTTCGAACAATTCAAGCACTTTCGACCGTAGGATCATAGAACTTGAAGACCAAGTCAAGTTTCTCATGAAATCCTACGAGGCTCCTAAACCTTCAAGCCAAGTGAACAAAATCACTTCTTCATGTGAATTATGTAGTGGTCCCCACGACACTCGTGATTGCATGGAACTCCCCGAACAAGCTTTTGCGGACTACGCATCCTCGCGTACCGACGGAGCGGGAGATAAGTGGTACACTTTCAAACCCGAGCCAAACCACTACGGTGATTCATACAACCCCTCATGGAAAAATCACCCAAACCTTAGGTGGAAGCAAAACCAAAACACACAACAAACCAATTCTTCCAACCCACCTAATCGTTTCCAATCAAGCGGTTCCAACTCGAACCGTACTTTCAACAACAATCCTTTCGGCAATGGTAGTACCAATAACTTTGAAGGATTGATGTCCCAATTTATGGCATCTCAAGAAGCTCGGATAGCTAGATTCGAATCCGAATTCAATCAACAACAAACGGAGATGACCAATAAAATTGACAACTTGTTGAAAGCCCTCAATAACCAAGTGTTATCACCTCCACATAAGGACGCTAGAAACACAAATAGCGGACCCCAAGTAAAAGACCCCTCTTCATCCAAACACGTCCACTTCGTCAATGTTGTCACTATCAAACCAATTGATAGGAATGAGGATAATAGTGAACCTGAGGATGAGGTTAAGAAAGTCGAGGTTGATAAAGAAGTTAGGAAAAGTGAGATTGAAGAAGTAGATAATGATGAGGACCACTTCAATAGGCTACCCACTAAGGAAGAGCGCGCATATCATACAGACTTATTCGATGACCCCGAGACACCATACTTCCTAGGTAGACCAATTATAAAAATAGGCGACCCTTCTAATCTAAACATACCATGCAACATCGGAAATTTACATGTGTGGAAAGCCTACATCGACCTTAGATCACCCATAAACATCATGACTAGAGCCCACTACAACTTGATAATGAAAAATCAACTTGGGTATAGGATGTTCCCTGACAAGGGTTGGATGAGTAACTTCACGGGAAGAGTTAAGGGATTACCGGTTTATGTAGGAAACTTCACCTATGTCACCGACTTTATAATTGTAGAAGATATCCGCCCAATAGTCGATGCATCCTTAACTCAAGTGGTTTTTGGAAAACCATTTGTTGAGGTCTCTAGAATGACTTATGAACCTTCCTTAGGGATAGTTAGATTTAAGGATGAGACCGATGAGGTAAACTACCAAATGCCATATAAGATAGAACAATTCCAACACTTGTCAAATGTTGAGAAGGAGCTTAAGCAAGCAGTCTACTATAGGAATGATAGAGATAGAAGTAAAGGAGTAGACTATGTTATGGGAAGGATATTCGGTTTCTACAAGGATTGTTTGAAATTAGGACCGAAATTTAGAACCGGACATGAGGATGACCTAGAAACCGTGACCAATGATGGAGTCACGTAATGTACGTGACTTTGAGTCTAGCTACAAGACTCGTTAATAAAGAAAAGCGCTTCTTGGGAGGCAACCCAAGTTTTATTTGCTTTGTGTGTTTATTTGGTTGTTTGATTTTATTTGTTTCCGAATGTGTGTTTAAGTTTTATTATTATTGATTCATGTTAAAAAAAAAACTAATTTGTGAAAATGCTTTATCTTGTTTTTAACTTCGTCTTAACTACATATAAAGGTATTTTGCAAAAGTTAAGTGTAAGGGAAATCTAAATCGGTTTATTAGAACACAAATGAACATGAATCGTAATAATATTAAATGAACATACATATTAGTATTTGTTTGAGTCAAATGCTTGTATCGAGTCATAATGATGTTTTGCAGGATTTCCAGGAAGTAAGGTATAGGCTTTTCCAAAAATTTTCTGGAAACGTAACATGAGAATTTTGTCAGATCATTTCTGACGGCGTCAGGATTTACAACCTGACGGCGTCAGGTTTAATTTTTTGGAAATTTTAGAAAGTTTTGTTTTCATAAAAAGTTTTTATTAAATCTCTAACTTATAATCTCCAGGAATCTGCAAAATTATCATTCCACAAGCATTATATCCTTATATATAGAGTTTATCCCGCCGATGTTATGCAGGTTTTCGTGTTTGTTTTCTCAGGTTTAACAGGTTATTTTGGACAAGGAAATGTTTCGGATCAAGCTTTTGGTGATGCATTAGTCTTGGAGCTTTTACATTCTCTTGGAAGAAGATTTAACCATGTTACTTCATTATCCACCGAGCGAATCAGGGGAGTATTTGATTTCATTCTTTTATTTTTTTTTACTTTTACATTTGTTATTTGAACATTGGGGACAATGTTCATCTTAAGTGTAAGGGGGCTAAAAGTACGATTAGAGAATGCTATTACGCTTGATTTTTGTTTGTTTAATAGTAAATGTGTAATAAAACTGAGATAAATACCTGTTAGGGTAATTTTAGTGCCAAATTTAAAATTTTTTACAACATTTAGGAGTGAAACTTTAGTTCTAATGAGCGTCTCACGGATAGGAGTTATATGACTAGCACAAAAACCGTACCACTAAAAAATTTTCCACTCCCAAATATGTGAGGTTCACCCCTAGAATTGGTAGGAAAAGCATTTATGCTATGATGTGTGTACCGGTAGCACTTAGATTCTAGAACTTGCGTTAGGACCATTCCGAGGCCACAAGTGAGACTACATTCGTGTAGTTAGATTTACTACATGATAAGAGGCATTAGGATTAACCCATTGTTTTACACCTGTGATTTTGTTATAATTACTTTGGCTACATTGGTCAAGTAATTCTCCCACACCCTTTGCGTTGTACTCATTTTTAGTACACGATACCCTAGTACACCCCTCAGAGCCTATCTTTTCGTTTCGACCTTTAAGCATTTTACTTAAAGGAAGAATTTGTTACACCCCACTAAAATGTACATCCAAATCGCCTTAGCCTACCTTGTATGCACTCATTTTTTGTGCATTATTGTGACAACATTTGTTTAAACCCAAGTTAATTATCTAGTTGATTACATGGTTGCTAAGTCGAGTCATATCCTTGTACATATTGTTTTGGGACGATTGGGACTCATGGGTAAAGTACTAGTGTAATGGAGTAATGGGGAAGAACATCATTTATTACCCCCATATGTGCTAAATATTTTAAAAGTACTCCAAGTTTTTCAATTATCTTAATCCGAGTCATTAGATTAGTTATTTGTAAAGTTATGTAAAAGTTCAAGTGTAAGGGGAATGCAACGCCCCTATGATTTATTATTTTGGATGGTAGGGCAAGAGTGTTTGAAAAAAAAAAAAAAAAAAAAAAAAAAAATCAAGAAAAATACAAAAAAATGAGAAAAAGAAAAATAGAAAAAAACATACGGACTACCATCCCGTTTCATTTTATGTTTATTTTATGTTTTTGTTATTTTCTTTCATTAGCTTAAATCGAGTCGAGTCTTGGCTTAGCAACATTGTATAGTACATGTAATTAATCAAGATCTTTAACTCGCCACCAGTAAAATATCCCTTATCCAACAAAACCGTGTTTATCATATCCCTACACCTAACGTTATAACCCATTTAAAAGCTCTCTTTGATAGTTTATCTTAGGTGCTTACGCCTAGTGGAGGAGGTTTTCGATCCTTTCCCAAGCCTATGGTAATCTATTTGCTATGACAGGTAGTGAGAGATATTATCCGTTTTCATTTATGAGATTTATTTTGATGACACTTGAGAGATGTGAGTATCTAAACACTACTTGTGATGTGCTAGTTTGTAATCTCCGTGCTTATTATGATTAAAGTGGAACGAATATTTGTTGTAATTACTTTTATGTTAGCATTAAATGACCCCTAACTTGTATTTTGATTAGAATAAAAGCGCATTTGCTTGAGGACAAGCAAATCTCAAGTGTAAGGGTATTTGATGAAGCGAAAAGTGTACCGCTTTTAAGGGGTCATTTAATCCCTAAATCGTATTTATTTGATCAAATATCGCCCTAAATCGTTCCTTTTGTCATTTTAGGTACTTTTGAGAAGAAATCTGGAAAAGGAAGCATTTTGGACGTTTTTGGAGCATAAAAGTGAAGAAAACGACAAAGTCTCAAAAACCGGCTGAAAAGTACCTTGGACGGCGTCAGGATTTGTTCTTGACGGCGTCATGGCTTGGCAAAAGTGGTGGATATGAAAATTACTCATGATAAGCCAGAGAAATTTGCATGGGAATTTTGACGGTGTCACCGTTTGGAATGATCAAGGTCGTCACGGTATAAGTTAAAGCCAGACGGCGTCACGCCTAATTCCGACGGCGTCAAGCCTTGATAAGCCAGAACGGATTTTGGAGAGCTAAAGAGGGACGGCGTCAAGAAGGCCATCCGGGAACCCTAAAAGCGGCGAGGTGACGGCGTCACACTCCATAACGTGACGCCGTCAGATCTGAAAGTCTATATATAGTTTTGCAATTTTTTGTCATTAGTGTGGAACTTATTGGGGAACTTTGTGTGTGAAAACCCTAAGACAATTTTAGCAGCTTTTTCAAGGCTTTTTGCCTTGAGATCTTCCATGTTACATTGAAGATAAGTTATCAATTAATCATTCAATATGTCTATGTGTTGTTTGATTCTATCTTGTTCTTGTCTTTTGTTTAACATGCTAGGCTAGATTTATCTTGTGTGTGCTTAGATCTAATGAAACCTAGCTATTGATTATTGGTTATTAGTGTGTTATTAGTTGTATTGGATGATTGTTTATCTATGTTAGGCTTAAGAAAACTGGCTAACTTCCTATTCGGTAACTTGCTTGAACGTCTTAAGAAACATGAACCAATGCGTACTAAAGGTTTTTATGGTTGTATTTAATGCATGAGCGAATTCTAGTGATCCCATGTTAGGAGCTTCCTAGCCGGCTCGACATAGGAGTGAAGTAGGAGCTTGTAGAGTTGGGGAAGTACGTACGCCACCCCACGATTGGTATTAAGGAATACACCCGTCATCCACGCAATTAATACACACTAATCAACCGGTAAAAGATAGTTAGGGAGTAAGGAAATCTAAGTAAACACATTTTTCTCCACATAAGTTTTACCACCTTTTCATTTTCTGTTATTTTATTTTATTTGCATTCGTAGTAACTTGGGTTAGTTGACTAGCAACTAATTCCGCCCACTCTTTCAAACCCGAGATTTTACTTGCTTTCATAAAATTATAAAAACACAAAAAGAATCTTCTCTCACCCTTAGACCTATTAGAGTAGTTTTTCATACCTAACGAACACTATTCCCTGTGGAGAACGATCAATCCCCCGTACTTACCACTACACTATACTACATCGGTCAGGTACACTGCCTGGTGGGGTTGTAAGCCTCTTGAGATCCCTCGAGAGGTAAAACCTGTTGTAAGGTTGCAAAACCACGCATCACAAACCCATCAACACCGGATCACGCATCCTTGTTAAACACCTTATTCTCAAGACGTTGGAGTAAGTTCCATGCGTACCCTACGACAGGTACACATCAATGCATACTGTGCGCGTTTAACAAATCAGGAGTTAAGACAACTAACCCCTTAGTATGGCCCTAGTAGCACGCTGCAATCCATACACTTGTGCACCCCATGATGGGTACACAGCAACTTGTAAATTTCATACACAATTATGTTATATACAACCATGTCATACACGACTATGTCATAATTTTCATACAAGATAAGTGTAAGTGATTATGAATCCTTGTAAAACCTCTTCAAATGTGTTTATACAAGCGATTTGACTCTTAGACATCTTTTGTGCAAAAATAACTAAGTACAAACGTTATAAACCATAGCCAAATTTGATATAATATGCATACAATGGTATTATTCAAAATCAACGCTTCATTATAACAAGTCCATCAAGAGTACACATCCAACAAGCATATGTACAAGGAAAAAGTGGACATATAACAAAATACCACTACACCAAAACTACCAAGACATGCTACGAGTACGCCTTAGCCCTGAGCTAACTGACTGGTGCGCTACACGACCAGCATCTGTAAGCAGCTGCAACAACTTAGCATCCCCAGGCGCTACTGTTGGTACGCTCACAGGCACCCCATCAGACCTAGGAATGTGAGCTGCGCCAAGACCACACAGGATAGCCTTCCCCTTCTGACCCCTCTTCTTGGCAAGTCTCATCTCGTGAGCTTCCAAAGATGTCTTCAATGGAATCTCTTTCTCAAGAGCAAAAGGGTTTAGGATGTCACGAGGGCGAGCAAAAATGGGCACCTGTAGCTGAGACACATCCGGCTTCAAAAAATAATCAAGCTGCTCCTCAGCATTCGCGGATGAATGTCTAGGCAAAGTCAAACCCTCCATAATCACACTAATAGGGAAGTCCTGGTCCCGCTCCAGCTGCGCTATATGAGGAAGCTCAAAAAGTTTTAACTTCTCCATAGCAGAAACAAGCTCGCCATAAGCATTCTCATTATAACCAGGCACTTCTAAAGGAGACATCGCCAAAACCTTGGATGCGCACAGTTCCTCTACCGCCTCCGCCCTACCACGCGCTAGGGTACATTGAACCACATTCCCGAAGGACTCCTTAACCTCTCGAGACTCCAGCGTGGTCATGGCGGCCAGACGCAAACCATGGCTGATAAGCCACCTGCGCTCAGCTATAGTCGACATCAAATGAGGATACAACTCCTCATCATACTCAATGCTGAGTTTGCGCAGTTTGCCCTCCTGATTCTCCAGTAAGCTCTCCACAGCCTTGCGGAACGCATCCAGATCAGACATGAGCTTCCCCTTATTCAGCTCCATATATCTCATGGCCCACAGGCAGGAGGCCTTGTACTCTTTCGCTCCAGTGCGCTCTTTAGCCAGATCAGACATGAGCAACATCTTCTCATCAGCAACCTTCTGGTCATACATAGCGGATGCTCTCAATTTAGCCTGCGCCTCAGCCAACTGCGCCCTTAGAAGCTCGATTTCCTTATCCTTTTGAGCAACCAGGCTGCTCTCACCAGCATACTCAGCCTGTAGCCGCGCCACCAATGAAGCCTGGTGCGCAGCAGACAATGCCAACTCCTCAAGAAGGTTACTCCTTGGCGCATCTCCAGCAAATTTTTCTTCAAACACTGGACTCTCAGGCCCAAAATCACCAACATCAGCCTTGGGGGGCGAACTCTCCACATGCGCATCATCATCAACAACAGCTTCAGCCCTACACGCAAATACAAAGTTACTCTATAATACTAATAGCGTAATAAAGGACTGAAGACCTAAAGACACAAATGCTTACGTGGGGGGAGAAGTCTTATGCGATGACGCATCCTCTTTGGCGGGACGCTCGACAACAAGCGCAGGGCACTTACTTGATGTCCCTGCGCCATCATCACCATACGCCCTCTTGCGCTTCCGCACCAAGCCTTCATCTCCAGACACGTCCATAGCACTCCCTGATGAGTCTACATGCACCAACTCAACAGGGATCTGTGTCTCAGCAGAGGGAAAGCTACGCAGAGGAGTTGCCATGGTGACACCTGCGGGAACCTCGCCTATCCCCTCTGTCTCCTCTGTTTCCTCCTGCGCAATCAACATTGTGCGCCCAGCAGTAGCCTGAAGCAATGGCTGCTCCTCATCTCTCAAGGGGCGCACCCCTACGATCACCTTTGTAGGCTTCGCCAAGCGAACAACATCAAACAAGTCCATCTCTGCGCAACAAAGCAACAAACAAATAGCAAATGCGTTAGTAAAACTACAAAGGAAAGAATGCTTACAACTACCAAGTGAGGGGGAAGGAAGAGACAAGCACCCACCCCGGCCGTCTTCATCCAAGAATGTTGGCACCTCTTCCGGACTACCAAAGTAGTTGTGACTGATGCCCATGTGCACCAAAAAATCTTCTGGATACGGTTCAATAGGTATGAGATTGGTGTTTATCGTCTCCGCATCCGCCACATTATACAACCTGGGGTCTGGGCGCTCATCTCTCGGCAACGATTCTTGAGTATAGAACTCAAATGCCCAGGGAAAAAATGCACTATCAATCCAGAAAAATTTTTCCCTCCATACCCTTAGTGCGTCTAATTTCTTTGCATAACACTGCAGAGACCCCGCGCGCTTAGCAAAAGTGACCCACCCGTTCAACCACGACGTGTGTTAAAACGCGCGGAATAGATGCACAGTGGGTTCAATCGCCAACAGGCGACAATTTACCTCAAAATTAGTAACTTTCGCCGCACCTATACAGTGCAGTTGCGAGATGTGCAAGCGATAATGGTTTAAGATATCGCACAAAAACAGGGAAATGGGAACACGCTGGTTCGCAAACTCGAAAAATCGCGTATAAACCCCCACCTTCCCTTGCGGGAAATTCGCTATCGATGCATTTGCGCCCGGAACTACCGGATGCAATGCGAGAGGGATATAATAGTCTGAGGTGAACTGACGAAGTTCATCCTCAGACATATCGGAACTAATCTCAGATAATTGAAGAACCATGATACCTATTATCGGCGCACTCGCTATTATCTTCGCTTTTGTTGATTTGTTTCTTGAAGGTTTAACAATGGCGAAAAAAATGATGATTTCTTTTTACTGTGGTAACCACAGTCAAATGACGGCTAAAGTTTATATAGGGTACACATATTCGTGGATGTACAACATGTGTAGTGTGTACCCCACTTGCTCTAATCGTACGGTTGGGAACCCAAAAGGTAAAGCACTTTTTCACCCACCACACATGATTTTCGAAGAAGATACTTGGACTAGGATTAACACGCTACTTTTGGCGGGAAATACTTAAAGCTTCCCCGCTACGCATTGAGGAATTTTTTTTTTTAAGTTGTTAGTCTAGTTTCCGCAACCACGCATTGCGCACACTAGACTGGGGGGACATGATGACGTATAGTCCGTATTCGGGTCACGAACCCGGCCCGTACTTAAGTCCATCACGAATGGACTCAAGCCCGTCACAATATGGGCTATTGCGATAACGGTTTGGGCTCACGATGGCCCAAACCCAACGCTATTTATGGCTGCGATAATATATCTTTTATTTATGGGATATATATTGCCTAACCGCCCTACGCGGGATACACCGAAGATTGGGGAACACGAAACCAATAAGGATTTCGTGTCCATATATAGAGGGCATCTCAACCCTCACAAAGGTACGATTCACAAAACCCTAACTCTTCTACAAACCCTAAAACCGATTACTTACTCTCACGCCGGAGGATAATCGTGGGAGACAATCCCACGATAAGCCTAACGGTGTTTTTCTGTTTTCTTAGTGCGCAGGTCTCAAGCATTAAGATCGAATTGGTACGGAATCAAGGAACGCCCAACTTTTGTATCAACAACCATCAAACCCTAGCTTTAAAAAAATCAAAAATCAGAACAACCAAACCCAGCTATGGCGAATAATGATAAGGGAAAGTCTTTGTTGATTTGGGGGAGGGGGAGGAATCATCGAAAAAGTTGTGGGGGAAAGTTTTATTAAATGATGAAGTCTTTGAGGAAGTTTTGGATACATTTGGTGATGAAGTAATTGCCAAGTATGGTTCGTATGAAAACATAGGGAATGAGATGATAGAAGTTATTCTTCAATGGATGTGGAACAAAACTTTCAACGAACCAAATATGGGTGGTAGTGGTGTGATATCTCTTCCTACCCTTGGAAGTGGTAGCGGAACCGACAATGAGGTAGTTGCAGAGACAAAAAGAGGGAGAGGAAGGCCCAGAAAAAAGTAACCTTTTCTGTACCAATCGATAATCCGAGTACATTGTCACCAAAAAGGAAGAGGGGAAGGCCTGTTGGGAGTGGGAGGAAGAGGGAAGGGAGTCATAATCCGAGTACAATGACACAAAAAAGGAAGAGGGGAAGGCCTGTTGGGAGTGGGAGTAAGAGGAAGGGGAAGGAAGAGCATACGGATCGTGGTATGTTAATGTATTATACTTCATTTACTTGTCATTTTTAATTTGCTTATGTTGGATGCTATGATATTTTTGATATACTTTTATATGCATCCCCTTTGAGTGGCATGATTGAGTGCCCTGATTGGTAGGTTTAGGATAAACAGAGTATTATGGTTCTAAGTAGGCTGTTAGAATGGGAAATGTAGGAGTGTTTGGCATAGCAGTTGTACTGCTATACTAACTAAGTCTTCACATTGACTTATTAGCTAAACTACAACTATTTAAGATACATAATCAATAGGTTTGTGTCTTTAGTAAGTAGGATTTATGTCTTGACTATTGACGTTTGAATTTAAACGGTGGCAGGTTTAATTGCTTATCAGGATGAAAATGTGTTCAGCATGCACAATAATGGATTCTTTGAATTTGCTCCATTGAGGTATGTACAAGGGAATGTTTCTACACTTTGTGCCTTTGTCTCTGATAGACATATCTTTAGTATTGGTCTGGATGATATGTTATCACGCATTAGGGGAGAAAAATGGGCATTGTTCTTTTGTTTGCCTGGCAAATCATTAGAAGAAGGTTTGAAGTTGATACACACAGACAATGATGTGCATACTATGTTCAAACTAGGTTGTCGAAATGGTTTTGTAGATTTGTTTGTTGCTCACAAAAAACTGAGGTTATCTGAATACTATTTAAAAAACATTGATTTTGAGGGTGAAGGTGGGGAGGTTGTCGGATGGGTAGAAGAAGATGCTAGCTTGCGGTGCTCTAGTACTTCAACTCCTTTTAGGACTAGTACTTCAACTCCTTTTAGGGTTGTGGATGATGTCGATGCTGAATTCGGGAAGCATAAAAAGAGGGCGAAGAGGTTTGTGGATAAGGGAAAAGGAAAAATGGTTGATGAGGATGATGTTGTTAACAGGAACAAACCGGCTGGTATTGTCATTAGAGAGGGTGGTTCTATGAAGACGACAGCAGGTGTTGGTTCAGTGAATGTGGGAGTTAGGGGTGCGGGTTTTTTGAGACCAAGAAGTGATGTTATGTTGGGAATTAAACTAACAGTTGGTACTGCTCACACATAAATTAGTACTGCTGAAGATCGTTCAAGAATACACTATCAGTACTAAGTCAGTTAGTACTGTTGGTATAAGAAGTCAGTACTGTTTATTAGATAAAGACTGAATCGTGCATGGATAAATATAGAAAAGATATGATGTATATCTTATTTGTATAGGTTTATATGTGTAACAACCGAGAAATTTCCAAGTCATTATTTTACTAATTTTATTTGCTTATTTTGCTATTTTAAGTAAATTGGCTTTTGCCGGGAAAGTTGCCCGCGTACGTCGTGACACGTACACTGAAATTTGTAATTTGAGTCAGGCTATGCTTAGAGTACCCATTAATATGATTTATGTATCCCCACATACTTGTTTTCATATGGAATAATGTAATTTTCCATTTCCACGCGAAGTGTGCACATTTTACGTTTTACTCGTTTTCGGCTCGCGTTTTAAGCTTTAAAGGCATTATAACACTACGAAAGGCTCGGAAAATTTATGAAACATTAATTTAGGTCATTTTAAGTTAAATGTGATAGTTTAATGAAAATATTATCCTTGTGAGATTTATTTTTACAAACTATGCATAAAACGTTACCGGTATGGCTCCGTTGGCCTTGAAACTCACTCCGTAACCTTAGATACTTATACAAAATCAAAATAAATCATCCCCATCCCCACTATCTCAAAACCCACGAAATTTTGATCATTTTAATGATGGCATGATGTGTTGTTAAAGGTTTGCTAACATAGAGTACACTTGTCTATCCCATTTGCATGCATTGTTCTTATAAAACACCAATAACTCTTTCTTTCCTCATTTCTATCACCATTTCACCAATTTTATTGTTTTCTCTACCTTTGGAACGAAATGAAACAGCTCCAACACCCTTGGTCTTTAATTTTTACTTGATCTTATTCATCTCCAACCAAAGATTAAGTGTTCTTGTTGGTTTCTCAATATTGGTAAGTCCCTTGCATCTTTTTAATCTCATCTCTATGATTACTAGAGGTTTTTCTAGATCTAAGATAAACAACTCTTGCATGTATTATTTGGATGATTTGATCAAGTTTTCATAGGATCTTTAGTTGATTATGTTAGTTAGTTAGGCTTGATTTTGTTGTTAGATGCAAGAGTTGTTAGGATTTTGTGATTTTGATCTCTTCTATCTTGGTATTCCATGAGATCCACCATTGTTTTTCCTCTAAAAATCAACTCATGCTTCTGTAAATAATAGATTTTTAGGAGCTCAAGGTTATATACTTGAGTGGTTGTGAAAAGATTTAATCAAAAATTAAATATAAAAGCATAAAGCATCTTGCTAGTTATTGGTCAAATCTGCCCAGAATTTTAATAGACAAAACGACCATCCCATTTTATCTCAGGGACTTTTTGAACTAAAAGAAAAATATAGTGACTTAGAACTATGTCTTAGGATCATTTCCACGAAAACCTTACATCTTAATTCATCCCGGTAATTTTTAGAGAAAATCCACACTAAAACTGGTCCAGGAATGCATATCAGATTTGAAAGGCTAATTACTCTAAAATGTTGTAAAGAACATTAGGTTGGTGTAAACATGAAAGTTGTAGCCAAGACCTGTAGAAAACTTTTCCCACAAGCCATGTGTCCATTAGACCTGTAGATAAGAAGATACACTCTTTTTCCTAAACCCATTTGGATGCTGAGTATAACTATCTAGAGACACAGGGGTAAATTTGTAATTTTACCCATGTTCTGAAGTTCTCAGTAATGTGAGGCCTTGATTTTCATATTTTACAGAGTCATACCTTTCTAATAATATAAAGTTCATAATTTTATCCTTCACGGTTTAGAAATGGCGACCCAATTGGTGCGGCAATTTTATAAAATTTCCATCAGCATTGCATTTTTAAACCATATAAACTTTATTAAACGTCTTTCGACCCATGTCTTGCTATAAGACTTTTAAATAAATGACCATGTGATATTTTGAGTTCAAGTACTGAGTTAAGTCATAAATAATAAATATTATACTTTAATCCCCGAGCCTAAGTCGTGTTATATTTTATTTAGGTCACTTGTGATCTTGCGGTTTTCTCGACGTGCACACTTCTCCGGTTTTCGTTGCTACTACATCGTTGGTGAGTTCATAGCCCCAATTTTTACTTCAATTGTTTTACAAACTCCGTGGGGGAGATACATGCTACAAATATTTATGATCACAATGCTTTGAAAACTGTATGCTATCCTGACATTGTTATTGCCTAAGTTTCCCAAAGCCTGAAAGTCCCTTCTTTATCGTGAACCGTTAATCACTTGCGAGTGAACGCGAGTGCCGTGAATAGATCTATTGGGAATGACTTTCCCCATTTTGGACCGCTGCCCTGCATGGGCAACCATATGCACTGTATTTGAGGTTGCTAGGTAATTAGGCTATTACCTCTTGTTGAAGGGCAAAATTATATTCCGCTAGAATATCTGACCAAGTTAATGTTCGGGGTCACGAGCTTAGTGCAATAATAACTGAATTAGACTCTGCATTTGTTGCTTAGTCGTTTTTATAAAGTGAATTATATTGTGATCAACTGCTTATTACTAAAACTCTATGGATTCACTCAACCTTTGTGTTGACGTTTTAGCATGTTTTATCTCAGGTTTAAAGGCATGAAGGTCTTGGATGGAGTCGCACGGATATATTTTGAGGACTCGGCATATTTTCACATTTGAAGTGTCTATATTTTAAAGATTTATGTTATGTTTAAAACATCTGCAATCTTTTGAAAACATTGTGTTTTATGAAAACTGTTGGGACCTTTGCAAACTCTGAGAATTTAATGTATCAAATGTGAAACACTTTTAAAACGTCTCTTTTCAAGGGTCGTTTTCCATGACTTGTACTTTGTGCTAGGAAGTAATACCCAGTGATCTATCTTCCGCTGTTATAATTTTGGGGGTGTTACAATATGATTGATAGTTTACTTGTAAATGACTCCTTGTCCTATAAAAGGAGATCCTAGGTTAAGTTTTATATATGCATTATAGATATAGCTTCACGATCTCATTGTAATTCATATAGTTATTGAAGCAAATCGTTTGGTTAAACTGTGTGTTATCATTCTTACTGTTACATTCATACGATCACATACAATCACCAAACACTAAATCTTCTAAGTACTTGGTGGTAAATTTCGCGTGCTATCAAGTATACACTCAAAGTATCTCCAACACAATTCGTGTGTTTAGATCCGATCAAGTGGTATCAGAGACAGGTTTTGGTTTGGATAAAGAACTATTTTTCATTCTACTACTGCTTGGTTTCAAATATTATTGTAGTCATTTTTCGAAAGCTATTTGGTGATCTTCATGGCTGGTACTACATGGTATTTGTTTCTATGGTGGTTGGTTATTCGACAAGTTCTTTCAAATGGTTAACATATAAGTTTCAGGGGAAGCTTAACTATTAAAATGCTTAACCATTTATGTGCTACATCGAGGTGAAGGTTTTTGTGATTGCTCGTTGGTATTCTTACTGAAGATTTGGGATTTTTATGTCTTGAGTTCATTTAATAAGTAAGCGTTTTGGTGTTCTTAATGGTGGGTAATTCAAGACATTAGAAGACTCGATTGGAAGTATGGTACTTGTTGGTGATTATGACGATCAAAGTTGCATATTTCTTTTTCTTTTCCTAGTTGAGTGTGACAAAAAGGGGAAGAAGATATTGAATATTGCAGCTTGAAGATCCTTGATGGTATGCATGGCTTAAGGGGAAGACGACATCTTTCATTCGTGCTTGGTTTTGTCATATCAACTAGGGGAAGATTGTTAGGAATTAAATATGAGTTGATATTGACGAAATATGAAAGATGGAGGAAACTTATAAAGACAAAGATGAAGGACTAATTTTGTATTATTTAGAGTCTTTGTAACCCTAATCTCTAGGTTATAAAGAGATGGGGCGTGAGTGTTATTATGTACAGGAATTAGAGATGTAATTCCAGGAAAAGGGGTGTGTGTGTTCTAGGCATCAAGTTCCTACAATGGATGCCTAAGTTTGTAAGTTTGTTAGTTGGTAGTGATGATGACGAGGAAAACCTTAGCAATAATAATGATAGTTTGATTATTCCGCTGCGTAGTACAATATTGTTATTCATTATTATTGTGTTAATTCCTAGATGAGGTCTAACAAACCTAGAGCACAACGATCTCCACAAGTGTTTCCTCATTATTATTGTGTCAATAGACAATCTTCATCATCTTCATCTTCAGAACCTGCATTATTGTTAGTGTTTGTACCTGTAACAGGCACATAATTCATGGAATCTGAAAGACTGTCAATATCAAAGATCCAATCTGGACCAACACCTGCAACATTTGGTTTATTCTCCAAAAATTCTATGTGCAGATTTTCTTCTACATGCTTGGTGCTTGTATTGTACACCCTAAAAGCCTTACTGTGCAGAGAATAACCAACAAAGAAACCTTCCTCAGATTTCCCATAACATGACAACCAAAAAGTCTCATGAAGCTTAAAGTAAGGGTTCTACCTCTAAGAAGCTCATAAGCAGTCTTATTGTGAGGTTGCACAACTAAAACCCTATTCAACACATAGCAAGCAGTGCTAACTGCTTCAGCCCAAAATGAAACTGGTAGCTTAGAGTCAGCTAACATTGTCCTAGCAGCCTCTATAAGAGTCCTATTCTTTCTCTCAGCTACTCCATTTTGCTGTGGGGTTCTAGCTACACTAAACTCCCTCTTAATACCTTTTTCTCTGCAAAAGTCATCCATCACCCTATTCTTAAATTCAGTCCCATTGTCACATCTGATTATTTTAACTTTCTTATCAACTAGGTTTTCTACTTCAACAATGAAGGTCTTAAGGATTTCACTTGTCTCATCGTTAGTTTTCATAAAGAATACCCAAGAAAACCTACTGTAATCATCAGTAACAACAAGACAATATCTTTTAAAATTCAAGCTATTCACAGAAGTAGGACCAAATAAGTCCATATGCAACATATATAAAGCTTGAGAAATAGAGTTATGGGCCTTTGACTTACATGAGGCTCTGTGTTGCTTACCTTTAAGGCAAGAAACACAGGTTTGGTCATTCAGAAAAGTTTTGTTAGGTAATCCTCTTACCAAACCATTTTTAGCAATTTTGTTAATGGTTTTAAAATTAACATGACCAAGCCTTCTGTGCCACAACATTGATTCTTCTAATGTGGCTTTTGCAACAAGGCAAGTAAGACCTTCTTTAGGAACAAGGTTGTTCATCTCAATGCTGTATGCATTACCCTTTCTGGGGATTTTAAGCAAAACTTGATTTTCATCAGGCAGCTTGAAATCAGGAGAAAGAATAAGGCAGTTAGTATCAGTAAACAGAACCTTATTCTTTTTATCACATATCTGTGACACACTAAAGAGGTTGTACTTTAACTCTGGTACAAAGTACACATTATCAAAATCAAGATTACCAGTTTTAATTACACCTTTACCAGTAATCCTTCCTCCAACACCACCTCCAAAGATAACAGGTCCTCCATCCAGAGCAATGAAGTCTGAAAGGTATGACATGTTACCAGTCATGTGCCTGGAACATCCACTATCTGAGTAGCCTCTGTCTTCTTCACCATTTGAAGATTGTTCCTGCACACAAAATAAAGGTTTTAGTGCCTTTTGGGGACCCAAACCATCACTGGCTTGGATCTGCCTTGTGCATCAATATGAGAAAATTCATTGAAGGTCATTGATGCACCATAGGGTTTGTTAGATTTTCTAACCCAATGTGCTGAGGCCTTGACAGCATTGCCCCATTTACCCTTAACAGCATTAAAGTTTCTAGTAGTAGGAACTGCTGAACTAGCAGTTTGAACTGCTGACCTAGGAGTTTGAATTGCTGACCTAGCAGTTGGAACTGCTGGTTTAGCTTTAGACGCCCATTTTTGATTTGTCATTGTTATTTTCTTATAAAAATGCCTTTTAACTGTTTGTGCATGATTTGAAACTTGTTTTGCACTGGTAACAGTTTGTTTGTTTTTAAACCATCTGTTTGGTCTAGCAGTTGAAACTGCTTTGATGCCAGACCTTAACATAACTGCTTTGTGTGACATTTTATGATTCAGATTAGGGTCAGTTAACCTTGTTGGACTATTTTGAGTTACCCTAGCATTGTTATTCCTATTCACCCTTGAATTCCCAAAAACATTCTTTTTCCATGGGTTAGAATCACAATAAGCAGCCACATGGTCAAAACTTCCACAGACAAAACATACTTTTCTAATCATAACAAACTCATCATTCAATTGATTAGATTTTGAGTGGTTCCAGTTCCTCTGACTACCCTTAGAAACTGGAGATCTGTTCTTAGTCCTATACATCTCAGCATATTTAACATTTTTCCTAACTGGTTTTATGTTTTCAGTTTTAACCACTTTAGGAGCATGTTTAACTTCTACCTTAACAATATCAGGTTTAACCTTAACCTGATCATCCTCATCATCAGATGTCCAATCCTCAATAATTGGAGCATCTGAGTTCCTATCAGAGGACATCTTTTCCTCAGAAAGAGATTTATCACTAGCACTAACATAAGAATCCTCAGCCTTAACAAATTTAACAGGATTCTCACTAATTTTAGTACCATATCCAGGAAAATCCATATCTTTAAACTCTTCTAAACCTGTATGAGCTAAATCAATTCCTGGAAGGACAAACATTCCTCTATTTGGGGGTGCAACAGACTTATAACCTAAACCAGACTTAGCTTTATTAAGTATTTGACTCTCTACTATTTTCTGTACCCCTTTTGATATGTACTCTAGAGTGTCAACACTTAACTTTATATTTTCTTTTTCTTTCTTAAGTGTCTCTAGTTTATATACAAGTCCACTCATCTTGTCATCTTTCAGTTGCAAATCTCCCTTTAACACAGTTATATCATCATTAAAGTTAGACTCATTCTTTCTATAAAAATCAAGTTGTTCTTCCAAAACAGCTAGTCCTCTTTTATGATTAGACAGACTAAAATTCACTTGATTAAATTCTACTCTAAGATCATCATACTGTTTCTTAAGAGTTTCATAATCTTTTAAAGCATGACAAGTGTTTGAGCATTTTTGAACTATATGTACCTCAAAGTCTGAAAAGGCCATCAATGCAATGTTGGCTGACTCCACTTCCTCTTCCATAAAGCTCCAATCAAAACCAACTCCATCCACAGCAACCATTGCCTTTGAGGAAGAAGTTTCTTCCACATTCACTGTCCTCCTATTCTGACTCTTGTTTCCATTCCCATTGCTTTGTTGTCTAGGACTTCTACATTCCCTGGCAAAGTGCCCCATCTTATGACAATTATAGCACTCCACCTTGGACTTATCATACCCAGCTACATCTCTTCCATTGAAGGTGATCTTGTTTCCAGTTCTTTGATAATACTTCTTAGCCCTAATACTTATCAAGGCCAACTGCCACTTTAAATCCATAGCTTCCAAATCATCTTCAGCAATCTGAAGAAGATCTTCATTGTAGATTTGAGACCCACCAGATTGTTCTGACACAAATGCATATATGGTCTCCTCAGTCAAGCCAGCAGTACTAGTTTTTACACTAGCAGTGCTAACTTTAGGGCTAGCAGTACTAACTGCTTCAACATCATCAGAACTGTTATTGTTGGAAGATGATAAGAATGTTGTGTTTCCAGAACTTGAACTAGTACTTCCTCCTTTCTTCACCTTTTGTTCAACAATCTTGAGATTGTTGTACAATTCATTCAGTGACATCTTTTCCAGTTCTGGGTTATTGCTCCAGACAACCACATAGGTGTTCCACTCAGCAGGTAGACTATTGAGAAACTTCATATTGAGATCTTCTTGTGGAATCACAATTTTCAGAACATTTAGCTGGCTGACAATCTTTTGCAGTCTATTAAAGATATGATCAAGTGATTTAGAGTTTGAGGCACTAAAGTTCTCATAACTCTGCTTAAGTAGGGTTTTCTGTGCCTTCTTGGTGGCTTCATTGCCACCAAATCTCTCCACAACTGCTTCAAAAAGTGTCTTAGCAGTCTCATAGTGGCTAAAGTTTAACACTTGATCATTAGGAATTGCCATGAGTAACAAATTCCTAGCCTTCTGATCATTCTTCTTTTTTACTCTTTCATCGTTTGTGACTGGCTCAGTGTTGAGCTTTGTGGTCTTGGAACCATCTGCACGTGTTTCCTCAGAAGTAGTTGGTTTGAAGGAATCACCATTGATTATGATATCCCATAGTGCATAGTCTTGCACCATGAAATATTGCTCAATTCTGAGCCGCCATAGATCGTATTCATTCTGTTTCAGCATGGGGAGTTTAGCAAGGATAGATGTTTGTGGTGTCTCCATGTCCATCTTCTTGGTAGCAAGAGAGTAAATACTTCTGGATCTTCTAAATCAAAGTATCAAAAACTTGTCTCTGATACCAATTGACCGGATCTAAACACACGAATTGTGTTGGAGATACTTTGAGTGTATACTTGATAGCACGCGGAATTTAATACCAATGTTAGGAATATGAATATTCAGTTGAAGACTCGGTCACCTCGAGTACTTATTAGCACATCATAGCTCGTAGGATAACTAGTAATATTAGTAGTAGCTCAGTTATTATTATTAGTATTGTGGAGTGGGTCGGGTCTTTACCCTTTGTCAGCTCTCACCACAGCCCGCTAGGGGCATATTATGTAAGAACTATAAATACCCTTTCCCTCACAAGGGAAAGGGTGGAACTTCTCATATTTTACAAGCTAATACACACACTATTTCTCTCTCTAAGTTCCCATCTCTCTCTCTCTAAACTCTCATCCATTCGATCCACTAACAAGCCTCAAACTAGTGTTTATGTGTTAGTGAATATCCTACAATTGGTATCAAGAGCCATGGTTAGGTCCATGTGTGTTGATATTCACAGATTCGAGTAGATTGGGGATTGTTTTTGGGTCGAATACTTTAGCTCCTAAAAATCCATTTTGTGCTTTGTTTAGTGGTTAAAAGTTGTTAAATCTTGTACTTTATAGCTTAGGGATTACATAGGAGTAGTTTTTGGTGTTTGGAATCACAGATCTAGGCTTTGTGTGGTGAGTTTTGGAAGATTCAAAGCTTGTTCTAAGTGGCGATTTGTCTCTCTGGAAAACCTTCTTCGCAGCGATTTGTGTCGTGTGGGAAAGAAAAAGTAGCGATTTGTGTTTTCTCGAGGTAGCGATTTGTCCCTTTACCAGATTTGGCAAAAAACGACAAACCGCTACGATAGTGACTTGTTTGGCATTTTGTGGCTGGCGATTTGTCCCTGATAGTGACTGTTCTGTCCTGTAGCGACTTAGCAATTTGTGTCTGGAGATTTGTGTCAAAGATAGCGATTTGTCCAGGTTCATAAAGCAGCGATTTGTCCTTTCCAAAGCTAGCGATTTGTTTGTGGCGATTTGTCTGTGGTGATTTATCTGTGGCTATTTGTCTGTGGCGATTTGTCTGTGGCGATTTGTCTGTGGCGATTTGTCTGTGGCGTTTTGTCTATTGTGATTTCTAGTGGCAAGTTACTCTTTGTTTACGGTTTGTTTCTTGGTGATTTTAGAAAGTCCCGAGAAAGATCCAATTTCTCGGTTAAATCACAAGATCTGTAAAATCCCGTAGTTACTATGGCTACCACATCAAGCACCTCATCAGATGATATTCAAGCAGCAGGATCTGACACTCGTCCACCTATGCTAGATAGGACGGACTATGAGTCTTGGGCACAACGAATAAGACTTTACTGCTTGGGAAAAGACAATGGAGCAAACATCCTTAAGTCCATTGATGAAGGACCATTTCAGATGGGTACCACCAGAGATGCTGTTACTACTGGTGAAGATGGCACAGTCACATTTGGAATTGACAGACCCCGCGAGTATAATGATCTTAATGACGATGAAAAGAAAAGGTATGATGCTGATATTAGAGCTTCAAACATTGTCATTCAAGGACTGCCAAAGGATGTCTACAAACTCATCAATTTCAACACTGAAGCTAAAGCTGTGTGGGACAATGTTAAGATGTTGTTAGCTGGGTCAGAACTCACAAAGGAAGACCGTGAATCACAACTGTATGATGAGTTTGAGCATTTCAAAATGAACTCAGGAGAGAATATCACAGACTACTATGTGAGATTTCATAAGTTGGTAAATGATATGAGAATGATAAGAATGACTATGCCTAACGTTCAACTTAACTCAAAGTTTGTGAACAACATGACTCCTGAATGGGATAGATTTGTTACTGCAGTCAAACTCAACAAAGGTCTAAGGGACACCAACTATGAACAGTTGTATGCTTACCTGCAACAACATGAGAAACATGCTGCCTACGATCGGTGCTGAGAGAAAAGTTAAATCCTTCAACTCCAAATGATCCACTGGCTTTTATGACAAATGTTCTACCAACAACCCAATCATCATCCAACCCAAGCTATCATCAACTTCACTCACCAGTACCTGCTATGAGTTCTCAACTTGACTCAGGCTACTCTCAGACCGACAAAATGATTGACAACCTCACCAATCAAGTATCATTACTGGTTCAACAGTTTCAAGCATCACTCCCTCAGACCAACAATCAGTTAAGGAATTCATCCAACCCACGCAATCTAGCAATGGTGGAGGATGGGAAAATTGTGGTTCAGAATGTGCAAGGGGGAGCTGGAAGAAACATGGGTCGACGTTATGTGCAGAATAGAGCAGGGAATGCCAATCAGGGGCAAGGGAAACAGATCAAGTGTTATAATTGTGGAGGACTGGGACACATTGCCAGAAACTGCAATCAACCAAAACGTCCTCAGAACTCAGATTACTTCAAAGACAAGATGCGGTTAATGCAAGCTCAAGAGAATGGAGCTGTATTGGATGAGGAAGAGTTATTGTTCTTGGCTGGTGATGGGGGAAATACGTTTGATGAAGATGTGGATGAGAAACCAGTTCAGGATCTAGCACTTAACGATCCTAACATCTTCAAGGCAGATGATTGTGATGCATTTGACTCAGATGTAGATGATGAACCTTCGGCTCAAACAATCTTCATGGCCAACTTGTCTTCCTTGGCTTCATCACCTCGACAAGCTGGTTCCTCTAGTGCATCTGTGATATCTGAGGTACTAAAAATCTATGACACATATGATATAGTTGATGAACAAAAGAATCCCAAAGAAGTACAACAGGCAGATGTTTCTGACTCAAATAATGTTGACATGTAAAATAGCAATATTATTTCATATGAACAGTATTTGAATCACAACATCTCGCCTGATGTACCAAATGGTGAATCTTCTGTCAATAATGATGCTTGTGTTATAAGTAATGTGTGTGCCTTAGATAATGCGTGTAATATAGATAATGCATGTGAGTGCCATGAGAACAACTTGCCTGTCCCTGATGATAACTTGATCACTAGACTAAACATTTATAAAGAACAAGTGGCTATGTATGAACAGCGTGCTAAGTTTGAGCTTAATGAACGTGAGCAGAAATTAGAAGGTCGAATGAGTACACTTATTAAAGAGTCTAGAGTAAGAGAAGAAACATTAAAACAAGAGTTGAATTCTTTGAAAAATCAGCTAGAACAGTCTGTCAAACAGAAACAGGAAGCACAAAAGTGTATAACTACACTTAAGCTAGAATTCAAAGAAAAAGAAAAGGAACTCTTAAATGATTTTTCTAGACTCAAAACCTTAAAGAATAAGCTTGAGGATAAGTTGTACACACAAGACCAAACCAGACAGACTGCCCAAATGATGTATAAGCACAGAAAGTTAAGTGACAAGCATAGTGAAAGCAATGTAGGTAAATCTAAATTAGCTATTCATGAGATTGCTAAGATAGCCCAACCTGCATTAAATGATTCTAATGTGATGTTTATGCCTAATCATGACCCGCCTGAGCATATCTACACTAAAGAGGAGGATGAGATAAGTGAAAGAACAAGGGAAAGAATGAATGAGAAAATGAGGGATCCCGAGTGCATAGCCAGACGAATAATAATCAAGCCCCATGACTATAGTGAGGAAAATCGTTTGACTGTGTTTGCTCCTCAAAAGAAGTTAACACCTGAACAGATATTCTGGAAACAAGATAATGAAAAACTTAAGGAAGAAAAACTTAAGGCCAACACCCCTCTCATTAGAAAAGTTGCGTCCATAATGGTGTATCCTCCCAATACACCTAGGAATTTGGTGCCTTTGTCTCTTCCCACTGAATGCAAAACCTTTATTAGCTTATATGTGCTTTGGCAACTGTTTGCTGATTTGATAAAACATGTAAGAAGAGAATCACACCAACCGGCATTACTGAGGGGGAAAGGTGTTTTGAACATGCAAAAAGGTGTTACTTAACTGAGGTCATGCCATTCTTTAAACTACTCAAAGAACATTTTGAAGGACTGCAAACTGCCCTCAACACAGAAATAAAAGAAATGAAAGTAGTGTTTAAAGATATGGAAAATGAGGTGAATGAATATGCAATAGAACTTAAGAGTCGTGAGATTGAAAGAAAAAACATACTCATCACTAATGACAACTTGATTGTTAAATGTATTGCACAAGATGTATTTTACACTGCTACTGATTCTGCATTGTCTGCTTGTCAATTTTATGAGTATGCTATTGCATTAAATGTCACCCAGAATCGTGTTGTTGAGCTTGAGGGGGAGAATTTAAAATTGCTTGAAAAAATTCAAAATGATGACCATGATAATATGGTTAAACGTTTTTCAAAACTAGAAGTTGATTATCTAAATTTGCAAATGAAACATCAACATTTAAATGAAAAACACAAAATATCAAATGACAAGACATCCTTGGATGCTCCTGAATTTGATACTTATTTTGAATTAAGCAAACGAGATGAGAAAATTCAAGCTCACACGAACACGATTCGATTGCTGAGGGCCCAAATTGCCCAATTGAAATCCAACAAGTGTGATGAGTATGGCACCAATAAACCTTCGTCTTTAGATTCTCAGAATTTTCAATATCAAAACACCATAAATAAGTTACATCATGAAAATGAGTGTTATCGAGAAGAAAATTCTAAGGTCAAACAACATTTCAAAGAGTTATATGATTCTATTAAAGTTACAAGAAGCAATCACAATGATCAAATAACCTCTTTGACAAATGAAATTGAGAATCTTAAGGCTCAGGTGAAAGGTAAAATGTCATGCACCACTTGTAATTGTGATGCACCAAAGGCTACTGCTAGTAAAAAGTATGATGTTGATGTTGGGCGTATTCCATTTAACCTTAGAAATAATAGCTTTGCCCATCAAACATATCTCGATCATCTTAGAGAGGGCCTTGACACACTTCGTGAGGTAGTTGAAGAGGATAGAACTGAAAAGCCACTTGATAGGGCAGTTGTTTATGCCTGCAAACTCACAAAAAGGATTCAGGAAAACTTAGAATATGCCATAGGCTCAGTCCCTAAGTTTAACAGCCATAGAGATAGATTTGCTGCATCATCATCCACTGTTAAGAACAAACATGTAGCCTTTGATTTACCATGTACAACATCAGAACCCAGCACATCAAAATCAGAAAAACACCTGTTAGTGAAACAAACTAATGTTCCCATCGTTACTTCTACAGGAGTGAAAAGTGACACCCAAGCTTGCGGGTCAAAGCCTAAAGGCAATACAAGGAATGATAGGACTACGCCAGCTAAGAGTGATCACAAGAAGAGTGTAGAAGCCCAACCTAGGAACAATAAGTTTGCAAAGACTAGATGGAATCGTGTTGATTCTAGTATTAAAAGTACTGTAATTAATTCGAATTCTAATATGGTCTGTAAAACATGTGACAAATGCTTATTTTCTGCTAATCATGATGAATGTGTTGTGTCATTTCTGATGCCTCATGCACCACCCCATGTTAATTATGTTAGAAAAACTGAAAGAAGTAAGAAAGTTTGGAAGGCAACAGGAAAAACTTTTCCAAATGTTGGGTATTAATGGAGACCCACTGGAAGGAAATTTGCTTTAGGAAATAAACATCCATTACCTAAGGTGAATAAACATAAGAATGTAAAAGTTAAGGAATGGAGACCAACAGGTCGAATTTTGTCCTTAGGAACACAATGCCTTCATCATAAGTCATCTGCTGAACCTAGGGTAGATTCCACTATAGTAACCTCAGTGATTGATACTTCTGTAGCTCCTGAATTTGTGTGTGCTAACCAAACGGACCCCAACTACACGTGGGGATCCACATCTTTCAGTTATCCATCGTTGTCTGTTTTCAAATGCAGGTCGTACAAATCGTCCTTTGGTATTTGGACTCAGGCTGCTCTAAACATATGACTGGGGATCGCTCACGGCTCAAGAACTTCGTGAAAAAGTTTATCGGGACAGTTAGATTCGGGAACGACCACTTTGGTGCGATTATGGGTTATGGAGATTATGTGTTCGGTGACAGTGTAATCTCAAGGGTATATTATGTGGAAGGATTAGGGCATAATTTGTTTTCTGTGGGTCAATTTTGTGATTCAGATCTGGAAGTGGCTTTCAGAAAACATACATGTTTCGTCAGAGAATTGGATGGTATAGATATCCTCAAAGGCAGTCGGGGCACCAATCTATACACCATATCGATTGAAGAAATGTTGAAGTCCTCTCCCATATGCTTGGTTTCAAAAGCCTCTAAAACAAAATCATGGCTGTGGCATCGTCGTTTGAACCACTTGAACTTCGGTACCATAAATAATCTTTCCCGTAAAGATCTTGTTAGAGGGATGCCCAGACTAAAATATGAGAAAGATCATCTCTGCTCTGCATGTCAACTGGGCAAAAGCAAGAAACAAACCCATAAGCCTAAAACCATTAACACCAACTTGGAAGTTCTTTATACCCTCCACATGGACTTGTGCGGTCCAATGAGAATACAAACCATAAATGGAAAGAAGTATGTTCTGGTGATAGTAGATGATTATTCTCGGTTCACATGGGTAAAGTTTTTGAGAACCAAGGATGAAACTCCAGAGGTTATCATTAAACTGATAAAACAGCTGCAAGTAAGGCTCGATAAAACTGTCAGAATCATCCGCACTGATAATGGTACTAAGTTTGTTAATCAACAACTCCGCAATTTCTATGAAAGTATTGGCATCACGCATCAGAAAAGTATCCCTCGCACTCCTCAACAAAACGGTGTTGTCGAACGAAGGAACCGTACTCTGGTGGAAGCTGCAAGAACCATGCTTATATTTTCAAAGGCACCGATGTTTCTCTGGGCAGAGGCTATTGCAACAGCATGTTTCACCCAAAACCGATCTCTAATTCATCCTATTCATGAAAAGACTCCCTACGAGTTAATTCATAACAAGAAACCAGATCTTTCCTTTCTCCGTGTGTTTGGCGCACTTTGCTATCCGACTAATGATAGTCAAGACTTGGGAAAGTTAAGAGCTAAAGCAGACGTAGGTATTTTTGTTGGATATGCACCAGACAGTAAAGGATATAGAATCTATAATAAGAGGACCCGTAAAATCATGGAAACCATTCACGTCATGTTCGATGAGCTGAGTGAGCAACTTGCTTCAGGACAAATTAGTTCTGGACCCGATCTTAATCTTTTGACACCTGGACCCATTAGTTCAGGACTTGTACAGAATTCCACGGCTGTGGATTCTTTTGTACCACCTACATGTGAGGATTTGAAGAAGTTATTTGATCCTATGTTTGATGAATACTTTGAGCCAACGAATGGAACCATCCCAAGTGCAACAGCTGTACTTCCTATGGCTGAGGCTCAAGCCCCGCAAGGCACAGAAGGCCCAACAGCTTCAGTATCAGTCAGTATCAATGCTCCAGCTGCCAGTCAATCGCCTTCATCATCAATTACTCAATCCTTTCCAGTACTACAAGAATCTGCAGATAACCATTCTTTGGAAGTTAATCCTTTTGCTCCTGTTGATGAGGTTCCTTTTGAAAACATATTTGCTCCTGAACATTCATCAGACACATCCTCTCTTGAAGAACACAGCACTGCTACATCAGTTCTAAACCCTCAACCTCACAACCATCTCAGGAAATGGACCAGCGATCATCCAATCGACAACATCATAGGCAATCCCTCACGTCCAGTATCCACACGTAATCAACTAGCCACTGATGCACTATGGTGCTTCTTCAATTCTGTGTTGTCCAAAGTCGAACCTAAAGATGCCAAAGAAGCAATGACAAAAGATTGCTGGTTCCAGGCTATGCAGGATGAAATTCATGAATTTGATCGACTTGAAGTATGGGAATTAGTGCCTCCTCCAGAGCTTGCAATGATCATTGCTTTAAAGTGGATCTTCAAAGTGAAACTTGATGAGCATGGTGATGTATTAAAGAACAAGGCACGGCTAGTTGCAAAAGGATTCAGACAAGAAGAGGGCATTGATTTTGAAGAATCGTTTGCTCCGGTTGCTAGAATTGAAGCCATAAGAATCTTCCTTGCAAATGCTGCTAGTCGGAATATGATAGTCTACCAGATGGATGTCAAAACGGCCTTCTTGAATGGAGACTTAAAGGAAGAAGTTTATGTGAGCCAACCCAAAGGATTCGTGGATGCTGAATATCCTACTCATGTTTACCGCTTGAAGAAGGCTCTTTATGGGTTAAAGCAGGCACCAAGGGCATGGTACGATACATTGTCCAAGTTCCTTCTAGTGAACGGGTTCTCCAAGGGTGTTGTTGATCCCACACTATTCACCAGGAAGTCAAGAAAACATCTGCTACTTGTTCAGATTTATGTAGATGATATCATCTTTGCTTCAACAGATCCTAGTGAATGTGATAGATTTTCAAAGGAGATGAATTCCAAGTTCCAAATGTCCATGATGGGACAAATGTCATTCTTCTTAGGATTACAAGTTTCTCAAAGTCCCGGAGGCATATTCATTAATCAATCCAAATACGCCAATGAGATCTTGAAAAAGTTTAGATTCGATTCAAGTGAGCCTGTTGACACTCCCATGGTTGATAAAACAAAGCTGGATGAAGATCCTTCAGGGATTCCAGTGGATATAACAAAGTATCGAAGCATGATTGGATCTTTGATGTACATCACTGCTATTAGACCAGATCTTCTATTTGCTGTGTGTATGTGTGCTCGGTATCAATCCAAGCCAACCAAGAAGCATGTTGAAGCGGTAAAAAGGATCTTCCGATATCTTCAAGGCACTGTTCATATGGGTCTCTGGTATCCTAAGGACACTGCAATGGAGTTAACAGCTTATGCTGATGCTGATCATGCGGAATGTCAAGACACTCATCGTAGTACTTCAGGAGGAGCTCAGTTTTTAGGGGAAAAGTTGGTTAGTTGGTCTTCTAAGAAGCAGATGAGTACTTCCATATCATCTACTGAAGCTGAGTACATTGCCATGTCTGCTTGCTGTTCACAAATCCTTTGGATGCGATCACAACTTTCAGACTATGGATTCTCATACAACAAAATTCCCCTATATTGTGACAACAAAAGCGCCATTGCTCTTTGTTGTAACAATGTTCAGCACTCCAGGTCAAAACACATCGACATCAGGCATCACTTCATCAGGGAACAGGTGGAAAAAGGAATTGTGGAACTATACTTCGTGAGGACAGAGTTTCAGTTAGCTGACATCTTCACCAAGGCTCTCCCAAGAGAAAGGTTTCAGTTTATTCTCCCACGCCTTGGTATGAAGAGCATGACACCTGAAACCCTCAAGTGTCTTCAAGAAGAAAAGGAGGAGTAAAGGATTGTCTTCTTATATCCTTGTACATAGTTGTATATATCTTAAAACAAAAAGAAAATACAAAAATATAAAACCTATAAAAACCATAAAAATCGAAAAAATCAGAAAATACCAAAAATAGTCCTACCAAGGCATGTCTTCTGTTTATCGATAACATTTACGGATCTAGAAATGTCATTCAACAATGACACGGATCTTTAAATGAAGCTCGAGCAGAAGTTAAACTAATCAGTTAAAACATGTCTTAATGGCTTGCTATCACTTCAGATAGCAACCCACGTTATACATTGAGGAAAGCTTGTCGTAAAAAAGACAGTTGTTCCTCCAACTGGGTGATGTTCACCTGGGCATGGATTACTTTATATCCATGTTTCTTTGAGCTAATGTACGTTTCAGTGCGTCATTTCGTATATAAGAAGAGAAGTCTTCTTTGCTCAATTATCAGAAAACATTTAATATGACACATTTTCTCCCAGAATTTTCTAACTAATTTAAATCAATTGGGATCACAAAGCTCAAAGGGTTTGAAATTTTTGATCGGGGGAGAGAATGTGATTTAAATATGAAATATGATAAAATGTGATGTTTTGGACATATATGTAAGCTCTCCCATATGTGCTAAACCATTTTGTATAACAATGCACATATTGAGGGGGAGCAAAATGTTTTGGATGTGGTAGTATGCTCTCCCATGCATTGATTAAGGGGGAGCGAAGGATTTGGCACCTCATGTGATCGTGACTCAGACTTAACCAATGAATTGATGATATCTAAAAGTCAGTAGTCGAAAGGACATGTCCTGGACGGGTAATAATTTCAAGCTAGTCTAACTAGTGATGTAAGCGTGTCTCGCAAAGGACGTGTCTGAGTAGAGTGTACCGATTTCGAGCAATTTTTCTTGAATGTGATCTGGACGGGTAATAATTTCAAGCTAGTTCACTAGTGATGTAAGCGTGTCTCGCGATGATCATGTTCTTGGAAAATCAATCAATTCAAAAGTGCGTGCTTCTCCTGACATGTGCAAATTTATAAAACAATTATTCGAGCACATGTTGAGGGGGAGCATTTGAAAAATATAAAACTCTCAAAGTGTTAGCAAAATGTTTTTCATAATCATGAACACTTTGAGAGATTTTTCAAGGATTTTGGAAAATGGCAACATAGGAGAGTCATGAAGTTATAAGGTGGCTAAGGTTAGGAAAACCGTCCTATGATCCGCCAGAGCCGGAGGGATCTACCCAAGGACAATACCAAATATTTAGTATTAGAAAGTCCTTAGGTATGATATGAAAAAAGTAGTAATATGAGAAAGGAGAAAGAAGGGGTTGAAGAATTAAAAAGAAATGAAATGAGAAAGGGTGAAAAGAAATAGCCCTCCAATTATTCAACCTTAGGGCAGAAACCGGGTTCAATTCATATGCTACTGGTGGTTACTAAGGTAACACCGGTATTGAAGACAAGACGTCATGGACCCAGTGACGCTCTGCACTAAACCTTCTAAACCACTCAAGTTCTCTTAAAAGGACTTGTTTCATTCTCACGGGGAACCCTGCATAATCTATCGACCGCTCATTACGAGTTGTGTTGATATTGAAACAGGAGACACCGCTCCAGCCTTCGACTACCAAAAATGCACTATTCGAGTCTAGAGCCACGAGATGTATCATAAGATCTCATAGGAACACGTGTTACTTCTACACTGGGTGTTCAACATTAAGGACACCAGTTGTAAACTTATGAGTCCTACGCAGATCTTAGCAATCTGCCAGAACATTCATGAGGGAATTTACAAATGTAACTCTCAGTGATTGAATGGAAATTCCTGCCAGGGTTAACATCAAGCAGCCCTGAAAGCAGGTTACTTTGGTAATTCCCTGTGGATTACGCTTAGTGATTGCGGCGGTTTCAAACTGTCTACAGTCGTGGAGTGATCTCCAGTGACTCACCTAATCGTTGATATACTACGGTACGATCTTAAAAAGCCCTCTGTGGGTTTTCGATTAGGAACGGTCCTGGTAAGGATTAGAGAGAGTTTTCACACTATGCTGTTAACAATCTCAAAGTCCGAACCTGTAAGTACCGGACGTTTTACTGCTAACTGTCGCATGCAGGAACTTCTGGCGGCTGTAGCTGTTGGATGCTGTAGTTGGTTGCAGTTGCAGCTAGTTGCAGAAAAGATGCCATTCCACCACCACATGTTCACACTACAACATCATCTTTAACAAAGAAGTCATGATCAATCGAAAAGACCTTCAACACTGCTTCCACAACTCTGAAGCTGAAGATCATGATCCAGATAAGTGTGAGCATGCTGGCGCAACTTACACAATCCATCACCACATGTTCGCTCTACTCCATCATCATGTTCAATGAAGTCATGACAACCTAAATGACCTTCAACACAGCATCTGCTAACTCTGATGCTGAAAGTCATGACCCAGAATGGAGTGAGCATGTCGGTTCAAAGAGTACCACATCACATTGATACATACCACTAAAAGATGACATGGAAACACATGGTGGATGATAACTCCAAAGAATCAACAAAGATCGTCCAAGACAGAAGAAAAAGTCATCTGAAGATTTGCTGCTGCACAATGATCAAGGATTGTGAAGAATCATTGTTTAACGAGCTATGAAGTCAAGAGCCATGGATGAAGTGCAAAAATTCAGAACGTTACTTCAGGGGTGACCTCCCTTAGGGGGAGATTGTTAGGAATATGAATATTCAGTTAAAGACTCGGTCACCTCGAGTACTTATTAGCACATCATAGCTCGTAGGATAACTAGTAATATTAGTAGTAACTTAGTTATTATTATTAGTATTGTGGAGTGGGTCGGGTCTTTACCCTCTGTCAGCTCTCACCACAGCCCGCTAGGGGCATATTATGTAAGAACTATAAATACCCTTTCACTCACAAGGGAAAGGGTGGAACTTCTCATATTTTACAAGCTAATACACACACTCTTTCTCTCTCTAAGTTCCCATCTCTCTCTCTCTCTAAACTCTCATCCATTCGATCCATTAACAAGCCTCAAACTAGTGTTTATGTGTTAGTGAATATCCTACAACCAAGTACTTAGAAGATTTAGTGTTTGGTGATTGTATGTGATCGTATGAATGTAACAGTAAGAATGATAACACCCAGTTTAACCAAACGATTTGCTTCAACAACTATATGAATTACAATGAGACCGTGAAGCTATATCTATAATGCATATATAAAACTTAACCTAGGATCTCCTTTTGTAGGACAAGGAGTCCTTTACAAGTAAACTATCAATCGTATAAACCTATACAAATAAGATATACATCATATCTTTTCTATATTTATCCAAATAAGATATACAAATAAGAAATATGCAACTTTGATCGCCATAATCACCAACCAGTACCATACTTCCAATTGAGTCTTCTAATGTGTCTTGAATTACCCACCATTAAGAACACCAAAACGCTTACTTATTAAATGAACTCAAGACATAAAAATCCCAAATCTTCAGTAAGAATACCAACGAGCAATCACAAAAACCTTCACCTCGATGTAGCACATAAATGGTTAAGCATTTTAACAGTTAAGCTTCCCCTGAAACTTATATGTTAACCATTTGAAAGAACTTGTCGAATAACCAACCACCATAGAAACAAATACCATGTAGTACCAGCCATGAAGATCACCAAATAGCTTTCGAAAAATGACTACAATAATATTTGAAACCAAGCAGTAGTAGAATGAAAAATAGTTCTTTATCCAAACCAAAACCTTCTATGTGTGTGTGTTGTCCCATGTGTGTGTGTGTGTTATGGAACCAATGTGTTCCAAATTTCGTATCTCTTCCCCTCACTTTTGTATCTCATGCCCATAAACATCAATGAGCATCAGTAGCACATTAAACGAGCAGTACCACATAACATACAAGCAGCAGTACAAACAAATTATGCTAACAGTACAAAGTGAGAACCAAGCAGTACGAATATGTGTCAGAAACAGTACTAACTCCGAATACCAAGTAGTACAAACTGCTATGAGCAGTACAAACTGTTCATCGAACAGTACTAATTCCGAAGGCCAGCAGTAGAAACTGAGAGAGCAGCAGTACAAAAATTATTCTCATCTGATGCCTTTGCGTACAGACATCAATTACATCAGTAGCAAGCAACAAATTTAAGGGTCCTACTATGGTAACACCCCCTAGTGGGTGGGGCCCTCTCATTTTGATAGAATGTACAATCCGACAAAGCAGACAATACAAGCGGCGGCAGCATGGGAAAGTCAACACACCCCCTACAGGGGGTGTTCGGCTATAATCACCCCAAATATAATAAACCCACTTGACCAATAATATTCGGTTGACCACAGACTGACACTTGCAGAAAACAATGACCAAGTCCCACTTAATGAATTAAACACAATCGACATCAATGATAGAACAGGTAGCGACAAAATCTTTGTTTTAATAAACCACAAGCGACAAACACAGCAGCCAATCTCCAATTAATCAAGTCAACTGCTCTTCACGACCATAAAGACGACAGATTATTATCCACGTCAACATCAATCAGCCCCACAATCCGATTATAATAAACCAAAGTAATCGATTTGACCAATTGAGTAAGCAGTACGAGGATAACAATTTAATAACCCAACAGAATACGACAACGAGTGATATTAATTCAATATCAATCTTGCACTGTTATTATTGTCGCCATAAAAAAACGATTATACCTGAATAGCGACCTTCTTCAAATCTGCTCTTGTCGACACTAATGAAAACCTTGTAACATCCTAGATATCGAGAGCAACCTGGCTCTGATACCACTTGTGGAGATCGTTGTGCTCTAGGTTTGTTAGACCTCATCTAGGAATTAACACAATAATAATGAATAACAATATTGTACTACGCAGTGGAATAATCAAACTATCATTATTATTGCTAAGGTTTTCCTCATCATCATCACTACCAACTAACAAACTTACAAACATAGGCATCCATTGTAGGAACTTGATGCCTAGAACACACACACACCTTTTCCTGGAATTACATCTCTAATTCCTGTACATAATAAAACTCACGGCCCATCTCTTTATAACCTAGAGATTAGGGTTACAAAGACTCTAAATAATACAAAATTAGTCCTTCATCTTTGTCTTCATAAGTTTCCTCCATCTTTCATATTTTGTCAATATCAACTCATATTTAATTCCTAACATGTTAGAATCACTAATTGCGTACTGGGTCTAAGGGCACCAAGATCAATGGGAAACAAAGTGGTGTTATTTTGACTAGGTGAGTCTAATGAATTGTTTAGCCATTTTTTTGGATACATTGCATTGCATATTATACTAACCTCATTACATTGCATATTTTGATTGTGCAGGTATAGTTCAGCAGGTGTTGGTTCATCGAGTAGAAGCTTTTGAAGTTTGACAAAGGGTTCATCTTTTGGGATTATGTAATGTGTAGAAACAAAAACAGTTTTAATTTGGTTGTATATTACGTATGTAATTTGACTAATGTAACTTGAACTATATTACCTCTGTTTCGGATACACCAAAGGGTGTGTAGACGTATTGTGATGGGTTCATCTTTTTGGTACATGTCGAACGATATTATGTAACTTGAAGTATTACATATGGGTTAAATGTTTAGTGATGCTTCACTCCTATCAATACTCTGTTATTGCATCCAATTTCTTATGCATAATATGTTTGTGTTTCTGTTATATGCTTCGATTAATAGCATTTACAAGTTTGTGTTTGTGTATTATGGTTAGAATTCTATCAATTTCATGTTTGTGTTTGTGATACGAATCAAACACTGTATATCAAGAAAATTGGGATCAAACGACCCCTTCCATTCATGAACCATAAATTTACAAGCTTACGATAGGGGAAACCACAACCCCTATCTACATCTACTTTCAACATGGGCACCAAAAAGAACAAAAGAAACCACAAGTGCCCAACCCCTTACTACCTACATTCACCATAAACAACAAAACAAACCATCGCAGCCTCCAGCAACCAACCCCTTCACATGTATGTTTGCCTCACAGCAAACTCAATCTTGGAAACAATGTTGTCGTTAGTTTGCCTAAGCATCCTCATCAACCCCCTCATCTTTCTCATATCAGCTGTCTGAATCCTCCTAAGCTTGTTCACATTGGACCTTGAAACTCTCGAACCCCTTAAGTTTTGGAGCTTAGCAATCAGGTCCCCCCTAATTTCGATCATATTAGAGAGCTTTCGGCACCTATTCATCAATTCGAGTGCATGCTGAATGTCTTCCCCAACCTCCCGTTGGTAATGGGCTAGTATCATTTTCGATATGACAAATGAGTTACAGGCAATCACGAGATCAAGACAGCGAGACATGTTACTGGTTAAGGGAATGATAATTTTTTGGTTAAGGGTGTGTGTGTTTCTGTTTGTATGTGTGTGTGACGACTGAAGACTTTGACAATTTAATATGCAAACATGAAAACTAATTTTGCAAATTTAGCCATTTAGGTCATGTCACATTTATACCAAAAGTTTGGCGGCAAAATGAACAACGAAATGACGATAGTACCCTCAATGACGTGTCACTTAACGAGGAAAATAACGGTCGTCAGTAAAAAGTCGCTCTCGGTGGCCGTTTTGCAAAAAAGCGAAACATTAATATCGTTTTTGCACAACTTTTTATCTCGGTGTGTTTTTTGCGCATTTGGACAACTTTAGTGACTAAATTTGCAATTTACCCATCAATGGGAGAGTGTACAAATCAGTGTAACAAGTATATGTATATTACTTGAACGAATGTGTTCCTTACGTGTATCAAATCTAAATACTATTATTTTTTTTATTTCTACTTGCAATAACTGTATAAGGCTGGATGCAGTAAGGCGACCAAGTTCCCCCATTTTTCTCTGCCACGTCAGCTTTCTCTCTCCAGCGACCTACAGGCGATTAGGTTCCCCAGTAAGGCGACCAAGTTCAATTTTTATTTTATTTTTTTATTTTTTATTTTTATTTTTTTTTTTAACAAAAAAAAATTTTAACACAAAATTAAATTTCATTAAAAATTAAAACATTACATAGATAAAAAAAAAAAAAAAAAAAAAAAAAAACATTAAATAAACATAAGCTTCATACATAAACATAAACGTAAATTTCAGTAATTCGGGTTATCCCAAGTTTCTGAGTTGTCGGAGTCGTAACTATCGTCGTACGTAGAGTAGTTTGCAAACTTGCTCTCCTCGTACTCTGCTTCCAATCTGCTAAACTCCCACTCCTTATCATCGTCCCAACCCGAATTGTCTTCAGAACCAGGCGCAACGAATCTTGGTGCAACAGATGAAGTAGATGCACCTTGGTCAAAGTTTCGGTTCTGTTGTGATACAGAACGAGCTTCAACATTTTCCTCATAACTCCAGCGGATCTTGTTGCTGATTTGGCCCTGAATCTGTGAAACGCAACCCCACAACGTCTCACTAATGGCTCCATCTTTGCGAGCTTCATCGTTCAAAAACTGGTCGATCACAGCTTTTCTGTCTTCAGATATGTCTTTGCAGTCCACATATCGTTGTCTCAGTTTTTGTTTCTGTGCCTTTGCAACTTCAAATTGCTTTATAACCTCGACAAGAGCTTGTTGTCGAGCATCATCTTCTTGTTCGGCTTGTTTTTTGATATAGTTTTGCAGTTCTTCGACGGTATGGAGGAGACGACAAGCCATTTGAATATTGTTAGATTTGTGGATTGAAATGTGTGTGTGTTGTGTGTTTGTGTTGTGTGTTTTTATTAGTGTGTAAAAAAGTTTACATTTAAAAGAATTTTTTTTTTTTTTTTTTTTTTTTTTACTTTGCAGCATATATTCACTTCAAAAAAAAAACGGTATAAAGCTTTTGTCAATCGATCGCCATCATGACCAAGTTAGGGGGATCGAATGCCACGATCGAGTGCCCACAGTAGGCAAATCGATTCCCTAACTCGATCACCCAAGGGTCGATCGACCTTATTGCAAACAGCCTAAACTTGCTCCATAAATTTACTTCTTTATTAGTAAATATACTTGTATAATTATTTTAATCATTTATGTACTGAGCTCGTATAAACTTATATGCACCTAATGTAAATTTAGAATAAATGATGCTCGGTTTACTAAGTGATTTGGATGCCTCTTAAGATTTGTTTAATATTAGAATATGTGATGCTAATCTGTAAACTTTCGATAGAATATAAACCATAATTATATGTATTTTTTTTTAATATGGTGATATATGCAATTTTTGCTAAATGATACACTTGCTCATTTTATATAGTTAAAATGTCAAATTCAAAGCTTTTAAATATGTTATTATTGTACAAAAGAAAATGAAAAAGCAGGCATTATCTAGTGATGAATGAAATCACTCTTACTTTGAGACTCGTTAGTAGTCTATGTGACGTAAAAAAAAATCAAGATAATTCCTTACGTACGCTTACGCTAGTAAGGTGCTTGATAGCTCTTAATGAGCTAAACAAAATTGTCAAGAGAAATATTATTTTCTCATGAATTGATCAACATAAAGACCTCCATTCTTTTAAATGAATGTGACAATCATGATGATATTTATCATGGACGTGGTCGATTAAATAATCAACATAAAGATCTCCATTCCCTCAGAGAATGTGATAATATAATGATCAACGTAGAAATCTTCATTCCCTCAAGTGAATGTGATGAAGTGATCAACGTAGAAATCTCCATTCCCTCAAGTGAATGTGTTTAAATGATCAACGTATAGATCCCCATTCCCTCAAGTGAATGTGATAAAATTGATCATAATAAGATATGCATTCCCTCAAGTGAATGTGATTATATAATGATAAATGTTTAAAAATCATATGTCATGGTCAAAGATATGGTCGAAGTAATATGAAAAATGACAAACCACTAGTAGTGTCAATATAAGAACAGAGCAAATGAATATGTCATGTATGCAAAATACAAGTGTGTTAAAGAAATTAAACACTTTAATCATAGACGTAAGAATATATGCTAACACTTTTTTTTAGATTTACATGAATGCTCTTTAAAAAGAAAATATAAAATGTCACGAGGAAAGAAATTTCATTTCAATGATGCATTATATTCTCTTGCATCTTCCTCGACTTGCATTATACATAAAATAGTGAAAGATAATCACTAGCCATAACATAAGTTTATGGGCCATAATTATAATATGTTTGGCATGACTGGTTATACTACTACGAGTCATTAATGATGCGAAAACTATAAAATGATTAGATTCTTCAATCTAATGCTAGTATCTCTCAAAAGAAGTTGATTATTCAATTATCAACTAGATTGGGAACTCAATCCCTCAATAGTCTGGAAAGAAAACAAGTGGATATATGTAGTCATATACATCCACCGTATGAACCATTTAGCATTTAAAATCGATGCATCGTCTAAATGGTAATAAAAATCGCAACCTCAAGTTTGCGTGATTAATAGCTCGACCAAATAAAATGCGAGCATAACATTCCAAAGTAAGTATTTCATTGTGAATATGCGATGAATTACTTCTAAATTATCCAATGATCATGAGAGAAAAACTATATGTTGGTGTATGAGGTCGTGATATAATATACACAACAACAAAATTAGCATCATGCCAAAATGTCATTATAAATCCTCCCCTTTATAATTGGTTTTTGGTTAGAAACCAAGTATCTCCCATTTCAATTTCTTTTGTGCAATACATACTCAAATTACTCCACCTAAATGCACATATATGGGATATAGAAGAAGGATAATTCCTTCAGGAGGAGAGAAAAGTAGCTGCGAGTTCAGAATTAATTATCATATTATATTGATCCTCTCAAGAAAGATTATGAATCCATAATTCATTGGATAAATCAATAGCCATATATATACACCGAGCCAAAATAAAATGCCAGCTACTAATGCTCCAAGTTATACTTTGTCCCTCAAGGACATTGTTTGTTATACCTCATGCATGATAGAATGATCGATTCCAAAGAAAATCCTCGATGAAAAATATGGAGCATTAAAGAAATATGGTTGTTTGAGGTATAAAAGACCCCATGATAGTCTCATAAAGAGATAATAGACATGAAAGTTCCAAAGAACTTCAGATAGCTAATGAGATCTCAACAAATTCTATCATGTCTAGAATCATATGGAATCTAAACAAAAACGACGTTGATAAATTTGTTTACATACAATATAGCGCGTGTTACTATGCATAATGAGGATCATAAATAAATTATTATTCAAAAGTGCGTCCAACGAAATAATTGGCCAACATGATAAGACGCAATCTCGTGAAAATACGAGAAGTATTGGGACATGAAGTCCATACACATGAATGTGTAAAATCTATTAGATATACATCAGTCTTTGTGCGAATGAGAAATAAGAGCTCCAAAGTTATGTTCTTTAAGACATGAATTGTGAATAAATAAATTCACAAAAGCACGAAGTTGATTATTAAAAGACATATTGTCTCGAGGTGGATGTAAATGTCTTATTGATATTTTACGAGACAATCAATATAGAAGTATTTAAATTGCTCAAAATGAGTTTTATTAGAGCTCTGATATTCCATGATGGATCTGTAATGCCTCAAGCATGCCTAAAAACTTCAACTTCAAGAAGCAATTAATAAAGTTCTCAAGAACTCTATTTGATCATATTGAATTAATCCTTATATGGATCAAAATCATTTGGACGCATATTACAGAAATTGTTTTTGCACATGTCTCTAAGAAATAATTGGTCCTCAAATACCATACATAAGTGCAACTAAGGCTTTGATTTCTATTTTGCAATTAATATGCGTAACGAGACTGTATAATTTTATTTGCATTAGCAATATATACTTCCAATCAATTCATTTGTTATTGGGTTGGAAGCTACACATATATTTTGTCATCTTTGCAAGACTTATTCTTAACATCAATAATTTGGTGGACTTCATTTCAAAATTGTTGCCAACAAAAGTATTTGAGCAACTCGTTCAAAAGATTATCATTCGATGCTTGAAATATATATGCATTAATTTGAGGAGAATTATGCGCACTGCACTTTTTTTTCCTTCATCAAGTTTTTTTATCCCATTGGGTTTTTTCTTGATAAGGTTTTTAATGAGGCAGTCTATAGCGTATGATAAACGGTGAATATCCGAGTGTTGTAAAATATTATAATGGGCCCATGTATATTCACTATTATCTCAACCGGCCCGTTAGGGTTTACATGTATTTATCTTCCTTATAAATACTTCATACTTGTAATCCCTTGAGATTATCACTTGATAAGAATTCTCTCACCTCTCATTCTTGTGTTTATTTTCTTTAGAGTTAACTACATTTTTGGTCCTTGTGGTTTACCGGGTGTAACGATTTTTGGTCAAATAGTTTGAAAAGTAACGGATCTAGTCCAGAATCCGACGACCCATAACACTTTTGGTCCATTTTGTTGTTGAATGTTAGTTTGACTGGTTAAACTACTTAAAATGACTATAATACCCTCACTTTGGTAGTGAAAATGACTTCATACCCTCTTTTTATTCTTTCTTTTATTATTATTATTATTATTAGTATATTACTAGTATATAGATATACATGTATCAAAAAAAAAATAATAATAAAACCCACAGATACAAACACAAACATGATTTTTCCTAAAAACCATTTTCTTCTTCTTTAAAGATTCATCTTCATCTTCACTCACTCTCTTCTTCATATCATCACCACCACTCACCAGTCCACCATGACCCCCTCCACACCACCATGACCAGTCCACAACTCTAGAATCAAACCCAGTCAACACCCAATGTTATCACAACATCATTTACCACAACTGAACAAACCAATCCACAAATCTTTTTATCAGCCGCAAAAATCCATATCAACCCTTTTAATCCCACATGCTTATTGAATTACTTGTGAATTTCTTTATTAGCCAAAATGTTGCACATCTTTGACTTTTTAGGTCAACTAGACTGATGTCAATTCTCAAAATTGGCATGTATTTTATAAAGTTTCACAAAAGCATTGATGGGTCAACTGAACTTCATTTCAAACACCATAGATCAAAAAAGATGGGGCTAATGTACACAAATATACATCAATCTTTAAGACCTTAAAAGTCAAATTGTGACTCTGGTTGACCAAAAACAGAGCAGCTAAAGATCCTCTGTGTTGTATGTTGCCTGATTCATTTGGATCTTGAAACTAGACTGATGTCAATGCTCAAAATTGACATCAAAACTCATTTTTCATTTCAATTTTTCTTTTTTCTTTTTATCGACCCTAAGTTTGCGTCATTTTTAATGGATCTAATTTTCTTGTATCAGATTTTGGTGGTATTAGGATGTGTTGTGAATTTTTTAGATCGATGGTGTGTAGGATTTTGAGGCATGATTTTTTAAGTGATTTATGTATTGTGAATCGGTTGTTGTGGTTTTGAGAGTGATGGATATGAGTTTGAGAGTGATGATAAGGTTTGTATATTTGTGAGATCTGTGTTTGTGTTTGGATGATTCGATTTACAAAGAGTGATGAAGTTGGGTTTAGATAGAACCTGAGGGTATGAGTTTGAAAGTGATGAAGTTGGGTTGTAAATTTTGCTACTGTAATATGAGTTTATGAGTTTGAGAGTGATGATAATATGAGTTGGGTTTATACAAAGAGTGATGTTTCTTTATTTATAAAAGATGTAATTTTGCGACTGTAATATGAGTTTGAGAGTGTTAGACTAGCTTTTTTAATAAGATGTCGTCACTCACGTGAATTGGACTAGGTTTGTATTAAGTAGCTCACACAGGGACTACTTATGTGTAATAGGCAAACTAGTGATGTAAAAGGGCCTATATATACCCACATGACTCTCCATGTGGGTGTGTGGGATTATTGTACCATTCATTTGTTTACTTTCAATAAAGATAAACATTTGACATATTCTCTCCACCCTCTCACTACTCTCTCTCTAGAAAGATGAACATCTTCATCTTCAGCCAACCAAGGCCGCCCGAACCACGAAATATATGAATCTTGGTCTCTACAATTGGTATCAGAGCAAACCGGGGGAGATTCTTGGTGAGTCTACTGATTTTTGTGGTTCGTTTATGTGTTTTAGGCTGCGTTTTTATCTCCTTTTAGTCATCGGAATTATTTTTTTTCCGGTCATCGGAATTTATTTCCGTGTCATACGATAAAAACAGTCCTATTACTGGTCTTATGTATCTTTACTGGTCAAAAACATCTCAAATCCATGGTCATACGAGGTTGGATCTGGTAACAGTTCTAGCTTAAAGGTTTGTTTGAGCTCGTTTTTGTCCTTCAATCCGTGATATGTGGTAGATCTGATGGTTATACGGTCGAGTTTTAGGCTCAAAATGGGTGTTATGGTCAGATCTGGGCAGAAAAAGATGGTCGGAAAATGGTCGGAAAATGAACAGTGGACCTCAATTATTGGACTCAATTATTGCTGCAAATTCGATAAAGGAGTTGACTTTTATCGCAGTTGCCATTTTATCGCATTTGAATTTTATCGCGATTGGATGTTATCTCGATTGGGAATTTTCGCAGTTGGGATTTATCGCAATTGAGGTTTATCGCACTTGAGCTTATCGCACTTGAGCTTATCGCATTTGGGCTGTTATCGCACTTGAGATTTATCGCGAATGGGATTTATCGCAGTTGGGGTTATCGCAGTTGGGGTTATCGCATTTGGGGTTATCGCATTTGGGATGTTATCTCGTTTGGGATGTTATCGCGATTCAGTTCTTTTGAAATTGAGAAATATGTCCGATTATAACCTTTCCATTTTCATACCCTTCAACGTAGTATCCCTTCCTTAAAAAAAAAAAAAAAAAAAAAAAAAAAAAAAAAAAAAGTTTTTTGGCGGGAAAATTGGAGTAAAATTTAATTTTTTCAGGTGATTAAACGTTCGATTTTTACGCGAGGTTCAAATTTTGGTATAATAGTGAAAATTTTGGCCCAAAATTCAATTTTTTTGGTCAAAATTCGAATTTTTTAGGTGAAAATTGACGTCAAAATCTGTTATACTCAAATTTTTCTAGCCTTCTTGTAACGGCATTTCCTTGTGTATTTGAAATTATGTCAAAAAAAAAAAAAAAAAAAAAAAAAAAAAAAAAAAAAAAGGGGGATATAGGGTTACCATCGCAACAATCACGGGGATACATCATTCACGGCTAATATGGTTAAGAAGAATGACTACGGGAGAAGAATGGTATTATTGATTTGATTTTGAAGTGACATTTTTCGTGCATGTGTACTTATTTATCTCAAAGTCTAGAGGTTGGTTGGATGCATGACTTGTTGAGATACTTGTTTGGGCTCTCATGGGTGTAGTGATTAAGTCTTGGATTATCTAGTTTTCATAGGTCAAGGGGAGGATGGACGAAGACCTAGCTAACTATCACTTAAACTGAGCTGGATTACTCAGTGACACACAAAGATGTGGATAATTCGAGAGAGGTTCATATAAAGATAAGGAAGGTTGGATGGGTATATGAAACGACCTATGCTTTAAGGAGTTACGTTGTAGTGCTCAGTATAGGTTCTTAGTCACATTATCGTACAAGATTAAGTCACATTTGAGGGGAGGTGTTTACTTCTTGTTCAAGTTGGTCATATCGGGTTATCTCCACATGTGGTCATTTATTAGAAGCCGGTGAATTTTACGGTTGGTTTGAGAGACGTATTGAGAGTATTTTTTAACATATTCTCACAATAATTAAGCCTCGACGGGTTGTCGACGTGCTATCATGGATTTAGTATTGCTTCAAGATCAAGGTACTCCAAGCCATGTACATTATTATATGATGATTACGATGACTCGCAATCATCAGGAGGGAGAACTACGCCCTTAGGAGGGAAAAGGAAATGGAGAGAGAAGTACAGCTTATTACCTACCTTGATGCAATTACTTTGTGAGATATGTTAATGCTCCCGAACGACAGCCATTGCGCTACAGTCTCCGCTGCGTGCTTAAAGGCTAAAGAAAGCTGTCGATTCAGGAGGGAGCAGAAAAGAATAAAGGGCTCACTAGTTAGGAGGGAGTAATAACCTAACTAGTACATTACAGTTGAAGTTCAGAGCTACAAGGATGTGTGCCTTCAGCACCAAAGATCGAGGCTGCGATCTTTCGGAATAGAGAGAACTTCAACTCTGTCTCAGGATCTAGACTACAGAGACTCTGCACTTATGGAAAAGTTTATTATTGCAATTTACTTTGTATTGTTTATAGGTCTCATTGTAACCATTCACTTGTGACGACATCTTGGAGGGAGATTGTTAGACTAGCTTTTTTAATAAGATGTCGTCACTCACGTGAATTGGACTAGGTTTGTATTAAGTAGCTCACACAGGGACTACTTATGTGTAATAGGCAAACTAGTGATGTAAAAGGGCCTATATATACCCACATGACTCTCCATGTGGGTGTGTGGGATTATTGTACCATTCATTTGTTTACTTTCAATAAAGATAAACATTTGACATATTCTCTCCACCCTCTCACTACTCTCTCTCTAGAAAGATGAACATCTTCATCTTCAGCCAACCAAGGCCGCCCGAACCACGAAATATATGAATCTTGGTCTCTACAGAGAGTGATGATAAGGTTTGTATATAAAGAGGGAGTAAGTGATTGAGTGAAATGACTAAAATGTCCTTTCTTTTAACGGTCAAACTAAGTTTGACTAACGGTGATAGTAAAAATGGACCAAAAGTGTTATGGGTCGTCGGATTCTGGACTGGATCCGTTACTTTTCAAACTATTTGACCAAAATCGTTACACCCGATAAACCACAAGAACCAAAAATGTAGTTAACTCTTTTCTTTATATTTTGTAATAAAATAACAAGGCTTAATACTATTCTCATTACTACGTACTAAATTTAAACACCGTTCTTAAACCCATTTCACTTAACTGCATACAATCAATCATTTTTTTTTTACAGAAATCACAATTGGCATGTTCTTCAATTGTATTCCAATATGAAAATATGATATTCAAATTGGGGTTTAAATGTTGATCTACAATCAAATATTGGTAACGGCTCTTCAATTAATATTTGTGTGAATTGTTCATTGTGTATAAGATTTTGGGGATATTTGTAGAAGATTGAACTTAACACAAGAACTTCTACAGGATTGGTAATTAACAAGCGAAAAGATATCTAGTTACATAAGAAATTGAAACCGAATTCGTAAACGTAAGTATGGAGACTTGTTGAGAAAGAGTTGAAAATTAGAATTTCTTTTTCAAAAAGGTATGCATACTTATTAGTATTCAAACAATTGATTCGTTGATGGTTAATTTAAATACTTTACATTATTAAGCATCAATAACCTATCTAGTTACATAACAATTGATTCGTTGATGGTTAATTTAAATACTTTACATTATTAAGCATCAATAACCTATCTAGTTACATAAGAAATTGAAACCGAATTAGTATTCAAACAATTGATTCTTGATGGTTAATTTAAATACTTTACATTATTAAGCATCAATAACCTATCTAGTTACATAAGAAATTGAAACCGAATTCGTAAACGTAAGTATGGAGACTTGTTGAGAAAGAATTGAAAATTAGAATTTCTTTTTCAAAAAGGTATGCATACTTATTAGTATTCAAACAATTGATTCTTGATCGTTAATTTAAATACTTTACATTATTAAGCATCAATAACCTATCTTGTTCATCTTTCACTATCTGACCTTTCATTTCAGGTTCTCTTCTCTTAGTCTTCCATGACCCATTAAGCATCAATAACCTATCATTTGAATGCATAATAACAACACACACATGCATGAATCACGCATAGTGCCGTATATATTCAAAGAGCGTTTTACTTCTTCAACCGATGTGGGAAGTAAGACCAAAGTAGTTTTCATAAAAAAATAATAAAGTACTCAAGTATATAAAACCGAAAATCCTTGAATTCGTTAAAGATTTTTTTACAAGGGTTTCGCAAAAATTACGAATTGGTAATCGGTTAGTCAATTCTTTTGTAGCTTGTAAACAGGTTTAGCGGGATTAATGGTGATTAATCGGATTGGTATTTCGGTAAGTTTTTCGTATTTATGACGAGTTTTGGTTATGAGAAAAGAATGTCTGTAACTATACGTGTATTCGAGATTGATAAAATTTATACTTTCAATTTACACAGAGGTGCAAGGCAAACGAGCAACAAGCTGCGCCGCTAGCCCTTTTTGAATTGCAAAGCCAATTCTTTTAAAAACTACGTTTGCAGATCTAGATGTCATAACATTGCTATGCATAACTCGTTAGGACTCTGTTGAGGAGCTCCACAGCCTCAGGTGCAAGGAAAACAAAAGTATCAAATGCGAAAGGAATAAAAAAACATGTTGATTTTCAATGCACGCTTTCTCGTGTTTGGCCACTTTGTCTTAAAAAACAACGTGTGATAGATATAAACAACGACTATAAGTGATTAAAACAAGTTAACGATGAGTTTTGGGTATTTTCAGAAAGATTTGCAGGTTCCCGGCAAGTTTGACCATTGTTGACCGTCGTTGACCGCTGTTGACCGGTTGACAAATTTGTTTGACCGATTTACACAAATAGAAAAGGTTGGTGGCCAATTACCGTATAGGCAACGATTAATCAGTCTTAGAGGCTTTTTTTGCAACACTGTTTTTTAGTTCAATTCCTGCTATGTGCAAACACCTTTGAAGTGGCCACGCCAACCTCTTGAAAATGAAGGGTTTTACCTGGTTTGAGTCTGTGTGGTGGTGGGTTTGAACCCGATGGATTAATCGGCCAAAAAGTCGGAAACAATGGTTAAACAAAAAAAGAAAAAAACAATTCAAATTCGCTGAAAATTTTAAACGTGATAAAAGTAAAGATATATATGCGTGAAATTAGTTGAAAGTCAATACTTCGGGTATCATAAATCTTGACATATCCATACGATTTTTATCACTGTTGGAAAACGTACATCATTTGCATAAATAATATACCGAGTGTTTGGATCAGCTTTATGACCAAAAATATGAAAATGAGATGGTAGTATACAGTTGGATACGATTGTGTTTGAGAAGTTTGAGGCCTAACACAATCCTTGCAAATATAAGTGGAATTTTATATATGGATTGGCTTTATTTTGTTAAGTATATGATTTTACTTGCACACTAAAAACAAACCAGTGTGTAGCGCAAAGATTTGTAAGCTATGATGAGATTATGCGGCGGACACAGAATAAAAGATACAAGCAACAAACATTGAAATTCAAAATTGAATTAGACAAAATTCTAAACATCCCTTTAATCCAATGTAGAAGGTCAATCACAAACTCCTAATAACCAACACTGTTCCTCAAATAGAAATGCGCCAAAATCTTATGCGGTCTCCTTCTTAAGCTTGGCTAGCTCTTGCCTAACGACTCCCGCTTTCTGCACGATCCATAAAACAAATATAAAGTGAGAATAAGTTGCAACGCAAAACAAATTAAACACTCAAATAGCAAAAAGAAGAGTACAAAACATGAGATGAAAAGCATGATGTTCATAATATAAAACATTCTTTTGACCCCATCAATTGAGCAAATTAATATATAGACTTGCCATTACATGACAAGACTTCAATCTCATTTCTTAGAAATAGGTTATCTGGGTCGTGTATTTAGCTGAAACTTGAAAGGCAAAAAGTGTATTTTAGATGTGCATATAAACTATACTTTCTGGGAGAAAGTTGCGATAAATCACTATGATTTTATAGTTTTTGCAGCAATTTTCAATGCAGTAAATATTTACGAAACTAGACAAAAACAGTTTTACAGGGTTAGCACCCAACCAGACGGTCCAGATTGGTACCAAAAGCATTTTTTTTTTTCTTTCTAGAACACCCATTGTGCATTCTACGAGTGGAAGTGAGTCTCATGTACATGAAGTGCACACCCATATTTCACTCAAAAGGCTTGATCATAAAAGTGTTGAAAATCATTGATATTTTTATCTTAAATTCATAAAACCTTTAAACTTAGTTGATAATCTTTAGGCATTTTAGTAACCTGTCAAGTTTTGTACAATACACTGACTTTTTGTTTTTTTTAAGTCTTACCTTTGACCATTTAGGTATATATAAACACTTTGACAATTTGTACTTTCAACAAAACATTGACGATTTTAGTTTTTAACTAAATTTCTATTACCAATTTGTTTTTTTAACTAGTTATATGAATTCATATCCTCTCGAGTTCAAAGTGGACATGATAGTAACTAAAAAGTTAGTGGAACCTAGTATTTGAGAGATGGGGCACATAAGATGAGGTTCGAGCTGTAGGGGTGTGGGGCAATACACTCGCTGATTATATGAGTGATAACATACCCAAAGCTCTTACTGCAACTAGCTAGATCAGAATACTAATCATTCAATTACCAATTGACAGCTTGCCACAAACGACCAAATCACCATCTCTCAAACCCCATAATCTATCTCTTACCCTCTAATGTCAAATCACATAGAAAATCCATAAAATGCTAAAATTTTGACTAAAAAGGGCAAAATTAACTGTTAAGATGTTCAACAAAATTAAAGTTTATAAAAAAACAATCATATTAATAGTTTATGAAAAGTTTGTGAGACACAAGAATGCTTGAATTAGGCACAATACTAACGAGTTGCTTAAACACTTTCAATTGTTTGCATGTAGAAAGCAACTTAAGCTTTTCCACTTTTCTATTGGGCTAAATAGACACTTCCCAATAATCAGTAAAATCACTTGACTCAAATAGATTACATATTAGCAAAAACAAATAAAAATAAGCCCTCCTTCACCAGAATTCGAAGGTTTTGTCCCCAAAAGATCATAAATTACGATCATTATCAGTACGCCATACTTGTGCTAAAAATCTACAAGTTCATAATTAATTCTAATTTTCCTGACTCTATTTTTTAGAAACAGAAGAAATTTTATCTAACGTTGAAAATTTAGAAAACTAATTTACATGCTCTTGCGTTTCTCCATTTGTTTAAAGGGGGAGAGAACTACAACGGTTTTTTTTGCTGAAAAACACTCAAATTTACGGTTTCTTAAAAAGGTTTTCCCCGAAAAAGTGATTCATACTTTCATAGCTACACACAAACTCTCAGGCCTCAGCTTAGGGGTGTTTGTTTAATATGTTTATTTTTGGGTTTATGAGCTTATTACTATCGGCTTATGTTTCATAAGCTCATTTTTTCGGCTTATTTGAAAACTTACGAGCTCATATAACCTTACCATATCATATTATCATGGCAACCTTATATAATCCCACAACTTCATAAATTAGCCCAAAAAAATGGCCTTACGAACATAAGGCGAAACCACATAAGCTCATAAGCCCAAAAATAAGCTTATTAAACACACACCCCTGACCCCCTTATTATCTCATCAATTACATCAAACACCTTCAATAAACTTAGCTAATGTATATAAACAATGATAGGTATCTTGATGTACATTTTCTAGAAAACAGTTTTCTTCATATAATTTAAGGGGCGTTTAGATTTCTTATATGAAGGGTAAAATTGTACGTTTGAATTCGCCAAAATAATGTGCGAAGTGAGACCGAAGCAGTTTCTATAAAAGAATAATAAGGTACCTACTCAGATATTTAAATACCCTGTAAAAAATAGTTTAACTGGATTTGATGAAAATTTCATATATACCCAAACCATGCTTTAAAAGCATTGTACATAATGCATTCAATGGTTGTATTATGGGTATATATAAAATTTTCATGTTTTGGGAGGGGATATATGAAATTCCCCCTATTTTATATAGGCGATCTTACGTATATGTCCTTTACTTATTTCATAAAAACCAGTTAAACTATTTTTTAAGGAGTATTTCATATATCCCCTCCCAAAACATGAAAATTAATACAACCATCGAATGCATTATGTAAATTCACTGAAAATTCAAAAGTGATTAAAGTAATAATATAAGTGTGAAAATAGTTGAGAGGAATTATTTCAAGCATACATACCATTCTTATCACTATTGGAAAACATAAAAATGAGATGGTAGTATACAACCTGGATACGAATATACGATTGTGTTTGAGAAGTGTGAGGCCCAACACAATCCTAGCAAATATAAGTGGTCAAGTGGATACAAATTTTATCTAGGATAGTATTGATTTTGTTAAGTATTTGAAGTTGCTTGCGCCTACGGGACTAATAACAAACCACAGTGCGTAACCAAGGCTTACGCAGAGAGCTGAAATCATTAAGAGACAGAACATAGAATAAAGATACACCAAGCAAACATGAAGGTTCAAAACTGAATCAAACAAAATTCTAAACATCCCTTCAATCCACTGTAGAAGGTCAAACCGTCAAACACAAACTCCTAATAACCAACACTGGTCTACTCAACAACAATTCAAATAAAAATGCACCAAAATCTTATGCAGTCTCCTTCTTAAGCTTGGCTAGCTCTTGCCTAACAACTCCCGCTTTCTGCAAGATCAATAAAACAGAAAGTGAGAATAAGTTGCAACGCAAAACAAATTAACCACAATAGCAAAAACAAGAGTACAAAACATGGGATGCAAAGCATGATTTTCCATAATATAAAACATTTCTTTTGACCCCATCAAGTAAAAAGAGAGCAAAAAGATATAGACTTGCCGTTACATGACAGGACTTCAATCTCATTTTCTTACAAATAGGTTATCTGGGTCGTGTATTTAGCTGAAACTTAAAAGGCAAAAAGTGTATTTTGAATGTGCATATACACACTACACTTTCTGGGAAAAAGTTGCAATAATTCACTATGATTTTATTGTTTTTGCAGCAAATTTCAACGCAGTTAATATTTACAAAAGCAGACAAAACAGTTTTACGGGGTTGACACCCAACCGGACAGTCCAGAATGGTACCAAAAGCATTTTTTTTCTAGAACACCCGTTGTGCATTCTACGCATGGAAGTAGGTCTCATGTACGTGAAGTGCACACTCGCTCAAACGTGGAGAAAGGGAGAAAGTCCTTAACCCATTTTTCACTCAAAAGGCTTGATCAAAAACTAAATTGTAAATCCGTAAGAAGGTCATTAATTGGAAGTAAGAAGTAGTGCTGACCTTAATCTTTGCCAACATAATCTTGAACCTGTCGAAATCGTTAAGTGAGGCTCTCTTCTTTTGAACAATGAGTTTTCTTCCCCATGAGCTGCTTTCCCATTTGTTCTTGACATCTGCACATAAATCGAGAACTTAGTGATCAAATCCATAACAGCCATAAAGACCACTACTACTCTACCAGCATGATACATACCAGCGGCTTCCAAAGCAGCAACAAGAGTCTTCTTGTTTGGAACTCTTTTGATGTCAATTTTGATGTCGGTGAGTGTTAGCCTCTTGAAGTTCATTTGACCCCTCACCATGTCAGGAGCATCAACAAGAGCCTGCCAATCAAAAAAGAATATGTATATAACATCAGACATTGTCGGTAATATATTAGTACATAAACTTATCGCATTCTGCATGTTTATGGATTCAGTAAAGGTAAACAGAAAACAGCAAAGATAAACTAACACAAATACAACGCTAAGTAAACAATGTCTGTCATTCCAATTTGAAAAACAAAAGAATGGGTTTTTCTGATTTTTTTTTCTAGTTGACATCAAGGCGCATCCCTGACATAGTCATTGTTATCTCCATATCCTAATATGAAGCTACTATTTGTATCAGATGAACTTAGAAATACATCTAAACTAAATAGTAACCAAAATGTAGGGACCCTAGAATGTGACTTTGGAAATTGATTACTGCAAGAACCTGAAGAATAAAAAGTGTGCAGCATATAATTTAGGAGGCGTTTAGATTGCTTTTTTTTTTGGTGCGAACGTTTAGATTGCTTATATGAAGGGTAAACTTGTGCTTTTGAATTCGCCAAAAATAATTTGCTTGAGAAAAGTAGCCTTTAGCTTAGTCGTGAGACAATCTTAATCCTTAAGGAAAATCAAAAAGCATTTGCCCTTCTCTTCATATAAAGATTCAAACGTGCAATCTAATTTCAAAATCATTTAGCTAATAAGCTGCCGGATGAATGTTTAAACACTTTCAATTTCGATATTCAGTTAAAACACTTGACCCAAACAGATTATATGTAAGCAAAAACAAATAAAGAAGCCCTCCGACACCAGAATCCAACTAGTTTGTCCCCAAAGGATCATAAAACTAAGATCATTATCAGTACACCTTACTTTGTTTAAAACCTGCACGTTCATAATTAGTCCTAATTTCCCAGCTCTATTTTCGTTAAAACAGAAGGAACTTATGGCAAATTTAAAAAAATTAGTTTACATGCTGTTGCATTCACCATTGTTTATAAGGGAATAAAACTACAACGTTTTTCTTTGCTGCTGAAAAAAACACTCTTTTAAACGTTTTCCATATTTTACAGCTAAACAAACCCACACACAGATTCGGGGTGTTTGGTTAAGCCCATTTTTGGGCTTACAAGCTTATTTGGTTTCAACTTTTGTTTCATAAGCCCATTTTTTCCGGCTTATTTCAAAACTTGTAATCTCATATAACCTTACCATATCATGGTAAGCTTATAAAATCCCACAAGTTGAAAAATAAGCCAGAAAAAATGGGCTTATTAAACAAAAGCTGAAACCAAATAAGCTCATAAGCCCAAAAATAAGCTTAAACAAACAACCTTAGCAAATAGTAGTACATTTCTAAAAACACCCAAACATGTAACAAAACAACAACAATAATAATAAAAAGAAATGAAGTAAATACCCTGTTTTGATCGATGACGTCAACGATGACAACAAGCTTTCCGTAATCTGGACCATAGTTCACAAGTGCAATTCTTCCGATCTCAACGTACCTCTTGAACGGCTACATTTATATACAAAAAAGATTGTTATATAACAAGCATTAAGATTAGTAAAGTAGCTAAGAGTATATATGAAAAGTTATTTACCATTTTTTTTTTGGTGAGTGTTTGCAGAGCGCCGATGAGAGGGGAGTTCAAGTGGCTATTGGAGATGAAGAGATGTTGTAGGGTTTTGATGTGGGTGATTTTTGGGCCTTTTGTTTGGGCTTCTTTCTTCTTTTTGTGTTTTATCAATTTGGCCCAAAGATTTGTCTAATGCCCGTAGGGGTCTTTATCGGTTCGGTTATCTGATTGTTCGGTTAATTTAGTTAAAAAAAATTTCTGAGTCAACCGAAAATCAAACCGAACCGAACCAAAAAACCGAATTCGAATTCGCTTTGATTTTCGGGTTGACCCGAATAACACCATTAGATTTTTTTTTTAATTTAATTATATAGATTTTAGGCAAACAAAAATTATTTCAAGCATAAAAAGTGATTTTTTTATATTTGGATAAAATCTTAGCGGTCATTTCGTATATATAAATATATAAAAAGTATATATTTATGTAAGTTTGGTTTTTCGGTTCGGTTTTCGGTTCAGATAGCCAAAACCATATCCAAATTGAAAACCGAATTTTTAGTCTGGTTCGGTTTTCGGTTTATTCGATTATTACCCAAATAATGCACACCCAATAAATACCCGTTCGTTGCAGGTTTTAAACAAACATTGCTTTGTAAGCCGTAACTTTTAGGTGCCGTTTAGTTTGTGAATTTAAAATTTCAAAATTTGTGGTCATAAGATAATAGGTAAATGAGTCCTTTGTGGTCATAGCTAGAAATCAAACAATACACTCATTATTGTGTTGGATTCACCGGATGTTAGTAGTTAGTACAAATTTTGGGCTCAACGCAAGACCTAGTTTAGGCTAGCTCTTGGCAGGGGCGGATCTTGTGCTAAGTTTCTTGTAAAGCTGCTAAGAAACACTAGCTACGAAGGCCCACTCCGTTGAGTTAATCATGGGAAGAGGGGCTTTGCGGACTGTGTGAGAGTTAAGTATGTGGTTTAGAGAGAAAAGTGTATGTGGGGACTGTGTAACATTACATGTATATGGAGTCAATTAGTTAGAGTAATTCAGATGATGTGGGGGTATTAATCCCAACAGTCTGAGCTGCATTGGCCTGCGGCGAACACGCCTCCTATGATAGTGTTCCGACACGGGGCTTGGTCCGAGACCGTTGGAGGACGGGGCTTCTTGTCCGGCTTGGCAAGACTGGAGTCCATAATGTGTCCTTATCCGTCTTGGCAAGACAGCGGTTCGGGTTATTCCGGGATTGGGGCTGTTATGGGCATGCCCGGCCCAGTATGTTGGGTCCAGGAGTACTATACACGATCAAGTCCCCCCAGTCTAGTATACTTGTTTGGTTTGAGAGCAAGTGTTCTAGACTTATTTAGAGTTCCGCGGCTACAGATGTCGCGTCTTGTTGCATAGAATTTTTGAAATTCCGCGGCTGATATTGTCGCGTGTCCCATCTTGCTGACTAGATATTCCACTTGCCGCTTGCTTCGGTGGTGACAGCCTGTCATTAGTAGTCGCGAAGCGTTTTTTACCCACTTATTTACTGTAACACCCCAACCCAACAAGGGTCAAAATGTCACATTATGGTGTCAATCAGAACAATATAAAACCCGCAAGGGTCAAAATGTCACATTATGGTGTCAATCAGAACAATATAAACGCAAGCGGAAGACTTAAATAAATAAATACAGGTCATGAAACAAAATGACTTCCAAAGAAATACAAATCAAATCCAACTCTAGAATGAAATAAAATAACCAAGACATAAGTCATAAACTAATTCCAAAAGATAGGGAAACTAAGGTTGGGTTGGTCCTCTAAAAGCTCCTACTCTCATCACTTAAATCCCAGCATCCCGCTTGAATACCTGCCGCAGAGGAAAGAAAATGCGGCTAAGCTTAAAAGCCCAGTGAATAGATATAAAATAATAAACTGAACATGAATAAGTACACAAATGAAGTCAAAGGAATATGCTGAACAAGAAATCATATGTCATAAGAGCAAATGAATAATGAGTTAAAGTGATGATAAGGAAATCAAGGAATCATAAGGAAATGCCCACGAGCTCAAAACAAGTGTCTAAGCATGATACATGAATAGACCAAATAATCATATCATATATTATATCCTGTCATATCAAATGGAGTAGCGATCTCCCAAAAGTGACATGGGGTGTATGGCACACATAAACCATTCACTACTAAGCCATATCATAATCATATCACAAAACATACCTAGGATGCATCCATATGCTCCCTGCAAAACAAAGTTATGTACACCACCATATACCTGTACTATGACAAATATATTGGCGTACCAAAATGGCAATTAAGTGCACGAGCTCAATAATAATATACATATCACACGGGAACGCCGTGGACCAATCAAACCGCCACAGATAGTGTCATGTCATTGGTGCCTCAATGACATGGTCATGGTACCTCCATGACTAGTTAGCTCGGGTAACAGAATAAACAAGATATCACATCACAACGAATTAATTATAGTATATTTAAACAAAAGAATATTAACTGAAATGAATGCCGTATTAAATGACATAGAACTGAATATCATATCAAAACGGGATAGCAAAACCATTATTTGTACAAATAATTTATGTGACAACGAGAAATCTATTAAGCATCGTTTTCATAAAAGTAATCTTTTAAAAGTAGTTTTCATAAAAGTCAATAAACCGTCATATAAAAGTGGTATCACATCGTGTTCATAGAAATCATTTTAAAAATAGTATTTCTCAAAACAATCATTAAGATATATATTCAGAAAGGTTTTTCATATAGGTCATAATATCTAATGGATTACAAAATATCAAAGGATTCGGATACTGAAGTCATAGGAGATAACGAACGAATCATATCACACAAAACATCCAAACGAATATCAAAGGGATTATAATCATAATATTAAACATCAAGGAATCAAGTCACGAGATACCCTTACTGAGAAAGGGCGGAATATCTGTACCTTAGCGAATGAAATGGAAGCAAACGGAAAAGAAATCACAAGGAAAACAACGTCACGCCTTCTTCAACGAATCTACACGGATTAGGGATCATTTAATACTTATGTGTTCATTTAATGTCATAATGGATCTTAGTACTTATTGTCATTTAATAACATGTTTAGGGTTTCTCATGTGATTCTGGTTCATATTCTTATATTTTTAAAACACCTCAAACAAGCTCCTGTGGTTCTATAATTTTTACCAGAGACACCTATATATGTTTAATACTTCCCCTAATTTTTAAAAATTTTATCTCCTAGTGAAAGTATCCAAACAAAAATCGTTTTTCAAACCTGTTCCAGAATGTGACCTGATGGTATACCCAAAAAGTTTGTATTTTAAAAACATATCAAGACCCTTCAGAAAAATCTACAAAAATTCCAGTAACTAATAGACACATTAATTATTCTCCTGCAAAAATAGGGGCTTCCCAGACCTTATAGTTTGTAAATGAAAAATCATAAAAACTGACTGAATTTCCAGACCCGAAATTCAGTTTTGACACTTAATCTTCTAAAATTCAAGAAACTGCTTTCCCGACCTCCAATAACCATGAAATTTATATATTCAGAAAGTAGGCAACTTAAACTTAATTTTAGAATCAAGAATCATACAAAAACATGTTGGCATCATCAAATTAGACATCCCTCAATCCGACCCAATTTCTGGACAGCATGTTCACATAAAATCACACCCAAATCCTAAACCTATTTAGCCCTAATTGACTCCCATAAATTTTCTAGGGTTTCCTATATTAATTGTCTTGTATTGATTACCATTTAATGATTACAGAATTTTTAGGGCTTGATTATACGATTAGAAAATAATCACAACATAATTTTAACGTGGCTTAATCTTTGTATAATAATTAATGAGACATATATAGGTTTATGATTACCTTTAAGCCGCATGGAGAGGAAATCAAAGAAGAGAAATCAAAAGAGAAAGCAATGACCACGAATACACCAATCTTCACACCTTCTTCTTCTTGGACTTGAGGGCAAACATGGAAGGAATAGGGGCTGTTCATGGTTCGGTTATGGGGAGGGAGAGAAGATGTGTCGTGAGTTTAGATGGGCCAAACAATAAAACCGTGTATTATGATTGATGAGTGTGTAAATACTCATCATTTTATGCCCATTTTAGACCATAAAAATACTGAAAACACCCAAATAGACCAAATTATACTGCAGATATCCTTGGTTTGTGTTTTTTATACATTTCAGGTACAAAAGATTGAAAACAAATCGAAAACGAGCATTTTTGGGATCGACTCGACAACAACTGCGTAATTTGATCAAGTGAAGACGGAGTCAAGGTTAAAGTCAAAGTCAACCCCGAAAATACCAAAATGCCACCAATGGTCCTTGGAATTTAATTTCAGTCTTTGGCAGCCTAGACCCTTGGATTTTCAGAATGTACAAGTTTGATCCCTAAGTTTAAACAAATCCCAAATTCAATCCTAAAACTATAACCCAACCATTAACCCTAACCCAACCCAGCTACCTAAACCCTTAGCCCAAAATACCCAAGCCCATACCTGGTTTATTTCACTTTTAGCTAAACCTAAAAACACCTCAGACAATCAGACCTCTCTTCCCTCTTTCCCCATTCCCGCCAAAAAACCCAGTACACCATCACCATCACTTTCCCTTCTCCCCATAACAATACCATGTCCTCCCCTGACAAACCCTACTTCCCCCCTCCTAGTACCCCTCACGTGATACCCATTTCCACGCTGGCAATCCTTGTGAACCATTTGGGCGCCAAAAGTCATTTAATGGCTGAGATCATCCGAAGTTTAATCCAAAGGTTGGAATTAAATCCCAAGAAGCACAGAAGCAAGTTGAAGCTGTTTTGTCTCACAAAACAAGCACAAGTGTGAAGACTCTTAGTTTTTTTAGAAATAGTATAAATAGAAGTCACATTGTAGCCTTGAAAGGCAGGTTTTAATTAGCTTAATTTAGGTATTTTTTTCTTTTCTGATTATTGTAATTTAGTTAGTTTTCTGTAATGTAGTTTAATTTTTAGTTAATGAAATTTAAAGAATTGTTGTTTTTATTGTCTCAGTCAACAATAGTCAAATTTCTTATCAGCTTAATTCAGTGTTTGATTTCAGTTTAATTTCACCTATTTGTGCTTACTCATAGTTAGTTTAATATCCTAGCCCCTCTAGCTCAGCTTAGATTGGTTTTGCTTAGTTCAATTTACACAACAGTTAGTCCATAAGGACTGTTTGGGTCATGGGTTAAAATGGGTTACATGGGATTTATACTGTTCACTTGCACTTAGTTGGTTTAGATCTGGCTTATTTCAACTCAGATTAGTTGACTGTAGGGGATTTTAATCTGTTTTGGTAAGTTTTTAATGGTAGGAACTTGTTAGTAGAAGTTGTAGGATAAGCATTTCCCCCAACTGCTCACTATAGGATTAAGCTAATTAGGTGCTAGAATTTGGTGTTTTTGATTCCCTTTTAGTGCATTAGAGTTAATTTAGAGAGTTTGATCTAATTCATTAGGCTTGGATATACTTTGGTAAAAATCTGCACAGAACACCCATTTGCAGCCTGCATTTCAGGTTTTCTCATTTTCATCAAACTTTTGTAATTTTTAGCTCTCTCATGTTAGGTTAGATTAATTTGTATTTTTGATAATGTCATTATTCAACTGCTCCCCTAGGTCTTAGTATTTTTTATAAGCTTTTTCTATAAGCTTATGCCAGCCTTAGATTAGATTAAACAGCTTAGTTTTGCCCTGTACCCCTAGTATATCAGCAACCTGTTGTGGTGATTAGGCTTATTTCATTGCTTATTGGTCTTTCCCCATTACTCTTTCTGATCCCATAGCTCAGTTAGGTCTCCCATAGGTGCTCTAAGCTTATCTCAGTTCACCTAGTGGCTTTTGCATTAACTTTTCAATCTTAGAACATAGCCCCCTAGCTTAAGTTTTTTTCCTTTTGCCAACTATCTCAGTCCCTTCTGCCTTATTCTGTGCTTATTTGTCTATAGTTATAGCTTATTCAGCTTTCATTTAAGCTTGTTTTCATATACTTAGTCCTCTATCAGTTGTCAATTAGCTTCTTTGTAGCTTAATCTGCCTTTAAATATCAAGTCCTAGTTTGTTTTTGCTTATAGCCAACTGCCTAGTTTTCAATAGCTTTTTCTCAGCTTATTTCCAAGTTCTAAAAATAGTATCTTTCCAAAAGTAGCTTAATTTTTGTTAGGAATATGAATATTCAGCAGAAGACTCGGTCACCCCGAGTACTTATTAGATCATCATAGCCAGTAGGATTATCAGTAATATTATTAGTAGTTTAGTTATTAATTAGTATTGTGGAGTGGGTCGGGTCTTTACCCTCTGTCAGCTCGCTCCACAGTCCACTAGGGACATAATATGTAGTAGTATATATACCCCTTCCCACACATGGGAAGGGTTGGACCTTTTCAATCTAATATTACACAAGTTTCTTTCTCTCACTAAAAGGCTCCCACTTCTCTCTAGAACTTCCATCCATTCGATCCATAACAAGCCTCATAATAGTGATTAATGCATTGTGACTACCCTACAATTGGTATCAAGAGCCATGGTTAGGTCCATGAGAGTTGGTATTCACGAATTTGTGTAGTTTGTGAGGTGTTTATACTTGGGTCGATTTGTAGTTTTCTAATTTTCTTTGGTTCGGTTTGTTTAGTAGCTTAAATTTCACTTTGTACTTTGTTTAGTGATTAGAGGTTGTTTTATCTTGTATTTGTGTAGTTCTTTAGGCTTTTTCTTGGTTAGGTTTGTAGTTTGTTTAAGTTTTTCTTTCGGTTTGATTAAGTAGCATAGATTTCATCTTTGTACTTTGTTTAGTGATTAGAAGTTGGTTTTCTTTGTACTTTCTAGCTTAAGAATAGTATTAGAGTGGTATTTAGTGTTTGGATTCACAAATCTAAGAACGGTGTGGTGATTTTGAGAAAATTCGTGGGTTGTAGTTGTGTTGTTCTTGGCAGCGGTTTGTCTGTTTTGGACGATTATTGGACTCGGTTTGTGTCAATTCTTGGACACGGTTTGTCCTTTTACTCGTTTAGGCTAAAGGACAAAAGGCAGTGAAAGTGACGTGCCTGGGAGTTTGTGTCCACTCGGTTTGTCCCTGCTGCGCGTACTCGGTTTGTCCCTGCTGTGCATACTCGGTTTGTGTAGACTCGGTTTGTCTCCGAAGAATTTACTCGGTTTGTGTTAATTTACTCGGTTTGTGTGTCTACTCAGTTTGTCCCAACTACGTAGACTCGGTTTGTCTCTAAGGATTTTACTCGGTTTGTACCTACTCGGTTTGTCCCAGCTTTGTGTAGACTCGGTTTGTGTAGACTCGGTTTGTCTCTAAGAATTTACTCGGTTTGTGTAAATTTACTCGGTTTGTGTGTCTACTCGGTTTGTCCCAGCTACGTAGACTCGGTTTGTCTCTAAGGATTTTACTCGGTTTGTACCTACTCGGTTTGTCCCAGCTGTGTACTCGGTTTGTGTAGACTCGGTTTGTATAGACTCGGTTTGTCTCTGTGGAATCTACTCGGCTTGTATCTACTCGGTTTGTCTCTCAGACTTGTATGCGGTTTGTGTCTTGGTGATTTTAGAAATTCCCGCGAAAGATTCGATTTCTCGGTTAAATCACAAGATCAGTAAAATCCCGTAGTTACTATGGCTACCACATCAAGTACATCATCAGATGATATTCAAGCAGCAGGATCTGACACTCGTCCACCTATGCTAGATAGGACGGATTATGAGTCTTGGGCACAACGAATTAGACTTTACTGCTTGGGCAAAGATAATGGTGTTAACATTCTTAAGTCAATTGACGAAGGACCTTATCAGATGGGTACCACCAGAGACGTGGTTACAACTGGTGAAGATGGAACAGTAACTTTGGGCATCGACAGACCTAGGAACTACAACGATCTTAATGAAGAAGAAAAGAAGAGGTATGATGCCGATATTAGAGCCTCCAACATAGTTATTCAAGGTCTTCCAAAGGATGTGTACAAGCTCATCAATTTCAACACTGAAGCCAAAGCTGTGTGGGACAACGTTAAGATGCTGCTAGCAGGGTCAGAACTCACAAAGGAAGATCGTGAGTCACAGCTGTATGATGAGTTCGAGCATTTCAAAATGAACCCAGGAGAAAATATCACAGATTACTATGTGAGATTTCATAAGTTGGTGAATGATATGAGGATGATCAGAATGACTATGCCCAATATCCAACTTAACTCAAAGTTTGTGAACAACATGACTCCGGAATGGGACAGATTTGTTACTGCCGTCAAACTCAACAAAGGTTTAAGGGAGACTAACTATGAACAGCTGTATGCTTACCTGCAACAACATGAGAAGCATGCTGCCTATGATAGGGTGCTGAGAGAAAAGTTGAATCCTTCAACTGCAAATGACCCACTGGCATTCATGACAAACATACAACCAACAAACCAATCATCATCCAATCCAAGCTATCACCAACTTCACTCACCAGCACCTGCTATGAGTTCACAACTTGACTCAGGCTACTCTCAGACCGACAAAATGATTGACAACCTCACCAATCAAGTATCTCTACTGGTTCAACAGTTTCAAGCATCACTCCCTCAGACCAACAATCAGTTAAGGAATTCTTCCAACCCACGCAATCTAGCAATGGTGGAGGACGGGAAAATTGTGGTCCAGAATGTGCAAGGGAGAGCTGGTAGAAACATGGGTCGAGGTTATGTGCAGAACAGAGCAGGGAATGCCAATCAGGGGCAAGGGAAACAGATCAAGTGTTATAATTGTGGGGGGCTGGACACATTGCTAGAAACTGCAATCAACCTAAACGTCCTCAGAACTCAGATTACTTCAAAGACAAGATGCTGTTAATGCAAGCTCAAGAAAATGGAGCTGTATTGGATGAGGAAGAGTTATTGTTCTTGGCAGGAGATGGAGGAAATACTTTTGATGAAGATGTGGATGAGAAACCTGTTCAGGATCTAGCACTTAATGATCCTAACATCTTCAAGGCAGATGACTGTGATGCTTTTGACTCTGATGTGGATGATGAACCTACTGCTCAAACAATCTTCATGGCTAACTTGTCTTCCCTGGCCTCATCTCGTCAAGCCGGCCCTTCTAATGCATCCGTGATATCTGAGGTACTAAAAATTTATGACACATATAATATTGTCGAGGGACAACAGATTCCCGAAGAAGTACATCAGGCAGTTGTTTCTGACTCAAGTGATGTTGATATGGAAAATAGCAATATTGTCTCATATGAACAGTATTTGAATAGCAACAACTCGCCTGATGTACCAAATGGTGAATCCATTGTCAATAATGATGTGTGTGCTGTGAGTAATGTATGTGCCTTAGATAATGCGGGTAATGTAGATAATGCATGTGTGTATCATGTGAACAAATTGCCTGTCCCTGATGATAACTTGATCACTAGACTAAACATCTATAAAGAACAAGTTGCTATGTATGAACAGCGTGCTAAGTTTGAGCTTAATGATCGTGAGCAGAAATTAGAATGTCAAATGAGTACACTTATTAAAGAGTCTAGAGTGCGAGAAGAAACATTAAAATTAGAGTTAAGTTCTTTGAAAAGTCAGCTTGAACAGTCTGTCATACAGAAACAAGAAGCACAAAAGTGTGTAACAACACTTAAGCAAGAATTCAAACAGAAAGAAACAACTCTTTTAAATGATTTCACTAGACTCAAGACGTTAAAAAATAAGCTTGAAGATAAGTTGTACACACAAAATCAAACCATACAAACTGCTCAAATGATTCATAAGCACAGAAAGTTGAGTGATAAGCACAGTAAAATCATGATAGGTGAACCTAAGTCAACCATCCTTAGGGACATGAAAGTACTCCAACCATCGCTATATGATGGTAATGTGATGCTTATGCCTATTCATGACCAACCTGAGCATATCTACACTGATGAAGAGGATGAGTTGAGTGATAAAACGAAAGAAAAAATGAATGAGAAAATGAGGGATCCCGAGTGCATAGCCAGACGAATAATAATCAAACCCCATGATTATTATGAGGAAAATCGTTTGACTGTGTTTGCTCCTCAAAAGAAGTTAACACCTGAACAGATATTTTGGAAACAAGATAATGAAAAACTTAAGGAAGAAAAACTTAAGGCCAACACCCCCCTCATTAGAAAAGTTGCGTCCATAACGGTGTATCCTCCCAATACACCTAGGAATTTGGTGCCTTTGTCTCTTCCCACTGAATGCAAAACCTTTATTAGCTTATATGTGCTTTGGCAACTGTTTGCTGATTTTGATAAAACATGTAAGAAGAGAATCACACCCACTGGCATTACTGAGGGGGAAAGGTGTTTTGAACATGCAAAAAGGTGTTACTTAACTGAGGTCATGCCATTCTTTAAACTACTTAAAGAACACTTTGAAGGGTTGCAAACTGCCCTTAAAGCCGAAATAAATGAAATGAAAGTAGTGTTTAAAGATATGGAAAATGAGGTGAATGAACATGCAATAGAACTTAAAAGTCGAGAGATTGAAAGAAAAAACATACTCATTACTAACGACAACTTGATTGCTAAATGTATTGCACAAGATGTATTTTACACTGTCACTGATTCTGCATTGTCTGCTTGTCAATTTAATGAGTATGCTATTGCGTTAAATGTCACCCAGAATCGTGTTGTTGAGCTTGAGGGGGAGAATTTGAAATTGCTTAAAAAAATTCAAAATGATGACCATGATAACATGGTTAAACGTTTTTCGAAACTAGAAGTTGATTATCTGAACTTGCAACTTAAACATCAACACTTAGAAGAAAAATGCAAAATATCAAATGTCAAGACATCCACGGATGCTCCTGAGTTTGATACATATTTTGAATTAAGCAAACGTGATGAAACAATTCAAGCTCACACGAACACGATCCGACTGCTGAGGGCCCAAATTGCCCAATTGAAATCCAACAAGTGTGAAGTATATGGCACCAATAAACCTTCATCTTCAGATTCTCAGAATTTTCAATATCAAAACACCATAAATAAGTTACATTATGAAAATGAGTGTTATCGAGAAGAAAATTCAAAGATTAAACAACATTTCAAAGAGTTATATGATTCTATTAAAGTTACAAGAAACAATCATAATGATCAAATAACCTCTTTGACAAATGAAATTGAGAATCTTAAGGCTCGGGTGAAAGGTAAAATGCCATGCACCACTTGTAATTGTGATACACCAAAGGCTACTGATTGTAAAAAGTATGATGTTGATGTTGGGCGTATTCCGTTTAAGCTTAGAAATAACAGCCTTGCCCATCAAACATATCTAGATCATCTTAGAGAAGGTCTTGACACACTTCGTGAGGTAGTTGAAGAAGATAGGAATGATAAGCCACTTGATCAAGCAGTTGTCTATGCATGCAAACTCACGAAAAGGATTCAGGAAAACTTAGAATATGCCATAGACTCAATTCCTAAGTTTAGAGGCCATAAAGATAGATTTGTTGCATCATCATCCAATGTTGTGAACAAGCATGTAGCCTTTGACCTACCACCCAAAACATCAGAACCCAACACATCATTATCAGGAAGGCATGTGACAGAAAAACAAACTAATGTTACCTTCGATGCTTCTACAGGAGTAAAAAGTGACACCCAAGCTAGCGGGTCAAGGTCTAGAGGAATTGAAAGAAAGGATATGACTGCGCCAGCTAAGAATGATCACTTGAAGAATGTAGAAGCCCAACCTAGGATCAATAAGTTTACAATGAGTAGGATGAATCGTGTTGATTCTAGTATCAAAAGTACTGTAATTAATTCGAATTCTAATGCTATCTGTAAAACTTGCGACAATTGTTTAATTTCTGCTAATCATGATGAATGTGTTGTGTCTTTCCTGAGGTCTTCTGCATCATCCCATGTTAAGAATGGTAGGATAACTAAAGCATGCCAAAAGGTTTGGAAAGCAACAGGAAAAACATTCGCTAGCATAGGCTATCAATGGAGACCCACTGGAAGGAAATTCAATTTAGGAAAACAGTGCACGTTACCTAAAATGAATAAGCATAAAACTGTAAAAGTTAAGGTATGGAGACCCACTGGAAGGAAATTCAATTTAGGAAAACAGAGACCATTACCTAAAATGAATATGCATAGAATTGTGAAGAATAAGGAATGGAGACCAACTGGTAGAATCTTGCCGTTAGAATCACAATGCCTTCCATCTAGGTCTTGTCCTGTCTCAAGTTCTGTCTCTACAGTAAAGATAGTATCATCTGTGAAATCTATGATTCCTGAATATGTGTGTGCTGACCAAATGGACCCCAATTGCACTTGGGGATCCACATTTTTCAGTTATCCATTGTTGTCTGGTTTCAAATGCAGGTCGTACAAATCGTCCTGTGGTATTTGGACTCAGGCTGCTCAAAACATATGACTGGAGATCGCTCACGGCTCAAGAACTTCGTGAAAAAGTTTATCGGGACAGTTAGATTTAGGAACGACCACTTTGGTGCTATTATGGGTTATGGAGATTATGTGTTTGGTAATAGTGTAATCTCAAGGGTATATTATGTGGAAGGACTAGGACACAATCTGTTTTCTGTGGGTCAATTTTGTGATTCAGATCTGGAAGTGGCTTTCAGAAAGCATACATGTTTCGTTAGAGAATTGGATGGTTTAGATCTCCTCAAGGGCAGTCGGGGCACCAATCTATACACCATCTCAATTGAAGAAATGTTGAAGTCCTCTCCAATATGCTTGCTTTCTAAAGCCTCTAAAACAAAATCATGGCTATGGCATCGTCGCTTGAACCACTTGAACTTCGGTACCATAAATAATCTTTCCCGTAAAGATCTTGTTAGAGGGATGCCCAGACTGAAATATGAGAAAGATCATCTCTGCTCTGCATGTCAACTGGGTAAAAGCAAGAAACAAACCCACAAGCCTAAAACCGTCAACACCAACTTGGAAGTTCTTCACACCCTCCACATGGACTTGTGCGGTCCAATGAGAATACAAACCATAAATGGAAAGAAGTATGTTCTGGTGATAGTAGATGATTATTCTCGGTTCACATGGGTAAAGTTTTTGAGAACCAAGGACGAAACTCCAGAGGTTATCATTAAACTGATAAAACAGCTGCAAGTAAGGCTAGATAAAACTGTCAGAATCATCCGCACAGATAATGGTACTGAGTTTGTTAACCAACAACTCCGTAATTTCTATGAAAGTATTGGCATCACGCATCAGAAAAGTATCCCTCGCACGCCTCAACAGAACGGGGTGGTTGAACGAAGGAACCGTACTCTGGTGGAGGCTGCAAGAACTATGCTTATATTTTCAAAGACTCCGATGTTTCTTTGGGCAGAAGCTATTGCAACAGCATGTTACACTCAAAACCGATCCCTAATTCATCCGGTTCATGAGAAGACTCCCTTCGAGTTAATTCATAACAAGAAACCAGATCTTTCCTTTCTGCGTGTGTTTGGTGCACTCTGCTATCCAACTAACGATAGTCAAGACTTGGGAAAGTTAAGAGCTAAAGCGGATATAGGTATTTTCGTTGGATATGCACCTGACAGTAAAGGGTATCGAATCTACAATAAAAGGACCCGTAAAATCATGGAAACCATTCATGTTACGTTCGATGAGCTGAGTGAGCTACCTGTTTCAGGACAAATCAGTTCTGGACCCAATCTTCACCTTTTGTCTCCTGGACCCATTAGTTCAGGACTTGTACAGAATTCCACGCCTGCAGATTCTTATGTGCCACCTACATGTGAGGAGTTGAAGAAGTTATTCGATCCTATGTTTGATGAATACTTTGAGCCAACGAATGAAACCATCCCGAGTGAACCAGCTATAATTCCTATGGATGAGGTTCAAGCCCCACAAGGTTCGGAAGGCCCTGCAGCTTCAGTATCAGTCAGTCACAATGCTCCTGCTGCCAGTCAATCGCCTTCGTCATCAAACACTCAAACTTCTCCAGTAATGCAACAATCTTCAGATAATAATTCGTTGGAAGTTAATCCTTTTGCTCCTGTTGAAGAGGTTCCTTTTGAAAACATATTTGCTCCTGAACATCCATCAGACACATCCTTACCTGAGGAACACAGCACTGCTACTTCTGTTCATAACCATCAACCTCACGACCATCTCAGGAAATGGACCAGTGATCATCCAATCGACAACATCATAGGCAATCCCTCACGTCCAGTATCCACACGTAATCAACTAGCCACTGATGCACTATGGTGCTTCTTCAATTCCGTACTGTCTAAAGTCGAACCAAAAGATGCCAAAAAAGCAATGACTAAAGATTGCTGGTTCCAGGCTATGCAGGATGAAATCCATGAATTTGATCGACTTGCAGTATGGGAATTAGTGCCTCTTCCTGAGCGTGCAATGATCATTGCTTTAAAGTGGATCTTCAAAGTGAAGCTTGACGAGTATGGTGATGTCTTAAAGAACAAGGCACGGCTAGTTGCTAAAGGGTTTAGACAAGAAGAGGGCATTGATTTTGAAGAATCGTTTGCTCCGGTTGCTAGAATTGAAGCTATAAGAATCTTCCTAGCTAATGCGGCTAGTCGTAATATGATAGTCTACCAGATGGATGTCAAAACGGCATTCTTGAATGGTGACTTAAAGGAAGAAGTTTACGTGAGTCAACCTGAAGGATTCGTGGATGCTGAACACCCTACTCATGTTTACCGCTTGAAGAAGGCTCTTTATGGGCTAAAACAGGCGCCAAGGGCATGGTACGATACATTGTCCAAGTTCCTCCTTGCAAACAGATTCTCCAAGGGTGTTGTTGATCCTACACTATTCACCAGGAAGTCAAGAAACCATCTACTGCTAGTTCAGATATATGTAGATGATATCATCTTTGCTTCAACAGATCCTGGTGAATGTGATAGTTTCTCAAAGGAGATGAATTCCAAATTCCAAATGTCCATGATGGGACAAATGTCATTCTTCTTAGGACTACAAGTTTCTCAAAGTCCCGGAGGCATATTCATCAATCAATCCAAATACGCCAACGAGATCCTGAAAAAGTTTGGATTCCATTCAAGTGAACCTGTTGACACTCCCATGGTTGATAGAACGAAGCTGGATGAAGATCCTTCAGGGATTCCAGTTGATATAACACAGTATCGAAGCATGATTGGATCTTTGATGTACATCACGGCTAGCAGACCAGATCTTCTGTTTGCTGTATGTATGTGTGCTCGGTATCAATCCAGACCAACCAAGAAGCATGTTGAAGCAGTGAAAAGGATCTTCCGATATCTTCAAGGCACGGTTCATATGGGTCTCTGGTATCCTAAGGACACTGCAATGGAGTTAACGGCATACGCAGATGCTGATCATGCGGGATGTCAAGACACTCGTCGAAGTACTTCAGGAGGAGCTCAATTTTTAGGGGAAAAGTTGGTTAGTTGGTCTTCTAAGAAGCAGATGAGTACTTCCATATCATCTACTGAAGCTGAGTACATTGCTATGTCTGCTTGCTGTGCACAAATCCTTTGGATGCGATCACAGCTTTCGGACTATGGATTCTCATACAACAAAATTCCCCTATATTGTGACAACAAAAGCGCCATTGCTCTTTGTTGTAACAATGTTCAGCACTCCAGGTCTAAACACATCGACATCAGGCATCACTTTATCAGGGAACAAGTGGAAAAAGGAATTGTGGAACTGTACTTCGTGAGGACAGAGTTTCAGTTAGCTGACATCTTCACCAAGGCCCTCCCAAGAGAAAGGTTTCAGTTTATTCTCCCACGCCTCGGCATGAAAAGCATGACTCCTGAAACCCTCAAGTGTCTTCAGGAAGAAAAGGAGGAGTAAAGGATTGTCTTCTCATATCCTTGTACATAGTTGTAATATATCTAAAATCAAAAAGAAAAATACAAAAATATAAAACCTATAAAAACCATAAAAATCGAAAAATCAGAAAATACCAAAAATAGTTCTACCTAGGCATGTCTTCTGTTTATCGATAACATTTACGTATCTAGAAATGTCATTCAACAATGGCACGGATTCTTAAATGAAGCTCGAGCAGAAGTTATACTAATCAGTTAAAACATGTCTTAATGGCTTGCAGTTACTTCATACTGCAACCCGTGCTATACAATGAGGAAAGCATGTCGCCAAAAAGACAGCTGTTCCTCCAACCGGGTGATGTTCACCTGGGCATGGATTACTTTATATCCATGATTCTCCGACTTGATGTACGTTTCAGTGCATCACTTCGTATATAAGAAGAGAAGTCTTCTTTTCATCAAGATTCTATATCTTGTTAGATCCCTCAAGAGAGTCTTGATGTTACACAAGGTGGTAAAATGAACTAAATTTTCACAAATGTCCATCGCTCAATTGAATGACTACAGCTCTTTTAATGGAAAACGGGTTATTAATTGAGGGGGAGCATATTTGTTCAAATTTCCGACACCTTGCCATATTTGTGCAAACATCAGCAGTGACACTCTCTCGTTGTTTCAAGGGGAGCATAGTATGCTCCAAAATCAGAATACATTTAAACTTGCCACATTTTCTCCCAAATTTTTCTAAATGTATTTAAATCAATTGGGATCACAAATCTCAAATGGTTTGAAATTTTTGATCGGGGGAGAGAATGTGATTTAAATAGGAAATTCTGATAAAATGTGATGATTTGGAAGCTAATGTAGGCTCTCCCGTATGTGCTAAACCATTTTGTACATCAAGGCACATATTGAGGGGGAGCAAAATGTTTTGGTCATAAACGTAAGCTCTTCCATATGTGCTAAAATCTTTCTTACATCAATGCACATATTGAGGGGGAGCAAATGGTTTTAACAAAACAAAGGATTTGGCATCTCATGTGGCCGTGACTCAGAATTAACCAATGAATTGACGAAACTTGAACTGTCATCAATCGAAAGGATTCGTCTTGGCCGGGTAATAATTTCAAGCTGGTCTAACCAGTGATGTAAGCGTGTCTCGAAAAAGATGAATCTGAGTAGAGTGTACCATTTCGAGAAACTTTCTGTGAACTTGACCAGGCCGGGTAATAATTTCAAGCTAGTCTAACTAGTGATGTAAGCGTGTCTCGAATCGGTCTTGTTCACTGAAAGTGGATCAATTCATAAAGTGCGAGCTCTACCTAACATGTGCAAATTTATAAAACAATCAACCGAGCACATGTTGAGGGGGAGCAATTTGAAAAATATAAAACTCTCAAGTGTTTGCAAAAATGTGTTTCAGAATCATGATCACTTGAAGAGATTTTTCAATAATTTGGTTTATGGCAATCGTGGAAGTACACCAAAGACCGACCATTTTAATTAATGCATGGAGTTATAAGGATGGTTAGGTTAGGCTCAAGTTCCCACGATCCCGCCAGAGCCGGAGGGATCTACCCAGGGACAATCCACTAGTTAGTGTAGAAGTCCTTAGGTATGATTAAAAAGGAGAAAAGTGAATAAGGGAAAAGTGCCGACTGAGATGGAGCTAGTACTGGAACAAACCCAACAAGGTACTAGTAAGGAAGTCTCGGTAAGCACTGAAGGGGTTGAAGAATGAAAAAGAATTGTAAAGATAAAGGGTGAAAAGAAATAGCCCTCCTTACAACTTAGGCAGAAACCGGGTCAATACATATGCTGTCAGAATCACTTAGTTGGTTGCTGGCATTGAAGACAAAGTATCATGGACCCAGTGATACGCTGCACAACCCTCCCTAGCCACTCAAGGTCCCTCAAAGGACTCTTGTTTCACTTGTCACGGAGATCAATACATTTCTATCATCTCTCTCACTCCGAGTTAGATGATATTGAAAAGGTGGCAGTCCTCTCCAGCCTCCGATCACCAAATCAAAACGCACAATTGAGTCTAGAGCCACGAGATGCATAATAAGATCTCATAGGGACACAAATTATTTCTACACTGGGTGTTCAATATTAAGGACACCAGTTGTAATCTTAAGAGTCCTACGCAGATCTTAGCAATCTGCCAGAACATTTATGAGGGAATTTACCAATGTAATTCTCAATGATTGAATGGAAATTCCTGCCAGGGTCAACATCAAGCAGCCCTGAAAGCAGGTCACTTCGGTAATCCTTTATGGATTACGCTTAGTGGTCGCGGCGGTTTCAAACGATCTACAGTCGTGGAGTGATCTCCAGCGACTCACCTAATCGTTGATTTACTACGGTAAAATCTTAAAAAGCCCTCTGTGGGTTTTCGATTAGGAACGGTCTTGGTAAGGATTAGAGATAGTTTTCACAATATGCTGTTGACTATCTCGAAGTCCAAACTTGTAAGTACCGGTCGAATTATTACTAACTGTCGTATGCAGGAACGTCTGGCGACTGTAGCTGTGGAATGCTGTAGCTGGTTGCTGTTGTAGCTGGTTGCAGAAAAGATGCCAATCCATCACCACATGTTCACACCACATCATCATCAAAGAAGTCATGATCGACCTAAAAGACCTTCAACACAGCTTCTGCTAACTCTGATGCTAAAGATCATGACCCCATATCGTGTGAGCATGTCGGCTCTTAGTATATCTCATCACATGGAGTATTGCTACAGAAAGATGACTTGGAGACTCAAGTGGGATGATACGTTCACAGATTACTCAAAGTTCATCCAAGACAAAAGAGAAGTCATCTTCAGATCACTGATGTTTGCACAACAATCTATGACATTGAAGATTCAATGAGTACGAGCTATGATGTCAAGATCCAAGGATGAAGTGCTGAAATTCAGAACATTACTTCTGGGGTGACCTCCCTTAGGGGGAGATTGTTAGGAATATGAATATTCAGCAGAAGACTCGGTCACCCCGAGTACTTATTAGATCATCATAGCCAGTAGGATTATCAGTAATATTATTAGTAGTTTAGTTATTAATTAGTATTGTGGAGTGGGTCGGGTCTTTACCCTCTGTCAGCTCGCTCCACAGTCCACTAGGGACATAATATGTAGTAGTATATATACCCCTTCCCACACATGGGAAGGGTTGGACCTTTTCAATCTAATATTACACAAGTTTCTTTCTCTCACTAAAAGGCTCCCACTTCTCTCTAGAACTTCCATCCATTCGATCCATAACAAGCCTCATAATAGTGATTAATGCATTGTGAATACCCTACAATTTTACTAGCTTATTAGGTTTTTAAAATTAAAAAAAAAATAAAAAATAAATAGTTTAAAAAAAAAAGCATAGAACCAGGTTCGAACCCTGGTCACTCAGGAAACAAGGCAACAGTCTTACCATCCGCCCTAGCCCTTTTGTTATTAAATCTTTGCAATAGTTCTTATTTAACCTTGTGTTCCATTTTAGTGTCATTAAGCTGTTTAGCTTAAGTACAGCTTATTCCAATAAGCTGGTTCGTGTTTCTTATTTTTCCTAAGACTGCTTTAGTCTAAAGTTACTTCACAAAAATTTCCAGATTTTTCTTAATAGTTTAAGTAATTTTTAATCATTTAACTTCTTTTAAATAGTTTTTAATTCATATTTAATAAAATAAAAAGTCAAAAAAATTTAATTCTTTTTTTTATATAAAATTTTCTTTTATCATTTCGGACATAGGAAAAATAGATTTGTACCCGTAGAGTTAATATTTCATCATTTTCACGTTTTTAGGTTCGTTTGTAATTCCCGTTTTCTGTAATTCGCATTTTTTTTAGTTCCTTTAAGTGTTTAATCGCGTATGTTTTTCTTAAATTGTTTTTCTCGTCTTTTTAAATCGTTTTTAATTTATGTTCATCAATCGTAGCTTAGAAACCCAAAATCACACTTTATTCACCATTCAAACACGCAATCACGATTCGAGACCACGAATTCCATTCACGCCTTCGTTGGGGATAACGACCCGGGAATACAACTTCCACTGTATTCCTTTGGTTAAAAATATATGTGTTGATTCCAGCGAATCAAATTTTGGCGCCGCTGCCGGGGAAGGCTTGAAGCGAATTTTTAAATTCTCGTTTATCGTTGCGTGTTTTGAATCTTCGTAAATATTTTCTTATTAAAAACCCAAAAAGATTTTCATTTCAAAATTTATTTTCCTTCTTTGTATTTTTCAAATGTTTCTAAAAAACCAAAAATATTCTTCGTATCCCCTTTATTCGTTTAATTCCTTTTCTCACCCTCTATTCGTTTTATTCTATCTTCTTAACCCTCTTTGTGTTTAATTCTGATGGAATCATTGATTCCTTGCGTCGGGTGTGGAGAGCCGCTTTTCGGTTTACCGTGTCGTTGGTGTACGTGCGAACGATGTGGTAATGATATTCAGAACGGAAGTTGTTTGTTTTGCGGTTCAAGTAATTCAATTACTTATGATCCAAATCCAAATTCTTTCAATGAACCGCCAAATTTCTCCGACTACTCTCCACAGCCCCAAATGTCTTCATCTTACAACTATGGTTGTGAATGGTGTGGGGGTCCTCCAAATGGTGGAAATTGCCACGGTTGTAGCATTATAAATTCGGGAAACGGGTTTGTCTATGACCAAAATCCCTACAATGAAACAACCAATTTCTTTAACCAACCTCCACACCATGAGATGGAAACATATTCTTGTGAATATTGTGGAAGTTTTCCTCATCCGGGATATGATTGTCGAACGGGAGACATGCTTGTCTATGAGCACGACCCTTATAACAATCAGACACCATCCGGATTTGACCAACCTTCACAGCACACAAACCCTCAACACCTTCTTCAAAGCGAGTTAACTAGCGCTGAATTGATCACTGAAGTGATTATTTCTCAAAATCAACTCAACATGGACTTTCATGTTAGACCCGTTTCCCGGGTATTGGGACCCCACCCTAGATGAAGTTGATCCGAGCCTAAGTATGTTTGACTAAGAGTATGTGGTTGTCTAAGGGCAAATGGTTATAGTATTAAGTGTTAGTCTATTATAGCCTAGATGCGGCGTATCCAAGAAGTTACATGCGGCGTATGGTAGAATGGAAAGTATAACCGACTTGTTATAGTCCATGCGCCGTATTGGAGAAGGAGATTCGGCGTATATAAGGGTTAGCATGGATGCGGCGTATCTATGCAGATAGATACGGCGCATCGACCTTAAATAAGCAGAATTGACAGAATTGCCCTTGTAGCTAGAAACTTCCCCATTTGTCTATAAGTTTCCACACTCTCCTGTAAAAGAGAGTGTGTTTTCTGTGGGTGTCGAACCAAAAGAGAAAGAGAGGGAAAGATGATGAGATGATGATGGTTTAATGGTGATAATTCAAGGGTTAAGTCCATAGCTTGTTCCTAGCATGTTTATCAAGTAAGTAATGATGCTTAATTAGTGTTTAATTGATGATTAAGAATTTAGGGTTTGTGAACCCTAACTTGGGATTAAAGGGTAAATGGTGTTTTAAGATAATTAAGAAGTAATGATGATTATGTGATGAGTTTATAATGGGTTTAAGTTAGTAAATGATGTGATTGATTATCATATAATCAATATATGATTATATGATGATTAGAAGTGTTTAGAGGTTAGTTATGGTTGTATTAACCATGATTATAGTTAATGATTATGTATTATATGTTATGTATGATTATGTGTTTTAGGATGCTTATGAGGATGATGATGATGTTGATGATATCGATGATGATGATATTGATTATGTGCTTAGCGTGGAGCTAAGGTAAGTAAACCGGTATAATGTAAAGTTATAATGATTTCTATGCATTATGTGTTATGTGGCTTATATGTTAAGGTTATGGTTGTTAGCATAGAGATTATAAGTCTAGTGGATGTGTTAGTATGAGTGGATTAAGGAAAGGAAAAGGTTAAGGCTTGGTTGGTTAAGGTATGTGTTTATGCTCAATGATATGGGATCAATGGTTGTATAATATGTAATGTGTTGAATGAAGTATAATGTTAAGTTATACCCATTTTACTTACTAAGTGTTGGGAATAAAATGTTCAAGTCAAAGAGCCTGCTGGAAGATGTATTGAGCCTGCTAGTTGATTTTGAAGATATTGAAGATGTACTAACAGTACCTTCTGGGTGAGAAGGTACTGCTAGTTGATAAAGGTCCTGCCAAGATTATGATCAAGTTGATAGATATTTAGTTGTAGATATTTGTTGTATTATTAGTCTTTGTACAATGTAATACGTAATGTAGAAGTAGTTCAGTCTTCACATGTTTGTGCAGAAGAATATACAGAGTAGTTACATTGGTAGTTGTATTTAATTGTAGGCTAGAAAGTCCAAGTATCTTATTATATTCAACAACTTGACAACTTGTAATAAGGGTACCTTATTCTATAAAAGGTTCCCTTAGTCACCACCTTCGTGCATGCATCTCTTTAACTAATAACCAAAACAGAACAACCTCTCTAGTAACTTAGTTACTCATTTCACAAATCCTTTTACAATCAAAGATTCAAGGTTACTTTGTAATCCTGGTGATAGTTAGATCATCCGTATTATTTCATCAATAATATTGAATCGTTTTGTGTTACTAAAGTTGTGTTCATTGTTCATTATAACTCACGTTTACATACTCATCACCTTTGTGTTCTTTTAAAGTGTGTTATAGTAGATTCCGCATACTACATCACATTCATACATAAATATCCCAAACACATTATTAAGATAAACATCCCAAGTGTTTGTATAATCCTTCACAAGTGGTATCAGATCTAGGCTGATATTTACGATTTAAAAGAACAATGGATGTTGAACACATTCAAACCAATGTTTCTGCTAAACTTTCATTACTCAAGCAAAATGAGTTTGATATGTGGCGACTGAGGGTAGAACAATACTTTCAAGTGCAAGACTATGCACTTTGGGAGATTATTGAAGAAGGAAACTCATTCAAACCCTCAATCACCACCTCCACAGTAAACGATGCACTTGTAACACATGTGCAAGTAAACCCAACAAGCGCAAAAGAAAGAATTCAAAAGAGAAATGATCTAAAAGCCAGGAGTATGCTACTCATGACTATTCCAAATGATATGCTCTTGATTTTCAACAAGTACAAATGTGCTAAAACCCTTTTTGAAGCTATTGTGGCTAGATTTGGTGGAAATGATGCCACCAAGAAAACACAGAAAACTCTCCTCAAACATCAGTTTGAAAACTTTGCAGCCACAACAAATGAGTCTTTGGACAGCATGTTCAATAGACTACAGAAGCTTTCAAGTCAGTTAGCCATCCATGAAGTGATGATAACTCAAGAGGACTTAAACTCCAAATTCCTTAGGAGCTTACCCTCTGAATGGTCCATGCATGTCATTATCTGGAAAAACAAACCAGACATTGATCAGACGAGTCTTAATGATCTCTACAACAACTTCAAAATAGTAGAGCATGAAGTAAAGAAGACTAATGGTTCAAGCTCAGGTAATATGGCGTTTGTATCATCTCCAAGCACCTCAAGAGTTGTAGATGAAGAAAAAAATGGCAGAGAAGAAGGTACTGCCAACACAAACTTTGGTACTGCCAATACTTCTAGCAGTACCAAAACCATTCTAGATGAAACTATTGGGTGTGCCTTCCTGACATCACAACACAATGGGTCCATATTAACTTTTGAAGACCTTCAAGAGATCAATCCTGATGATCTTGAAGAAATGGACATAAAGTGGCAACTTTCACTTCTGAGCATAAGGGCTAAGAAGTTGCTGATGAGGACTGGAAAGAAGATTATCATAGATGGTAATGAGCCTGCTGGGTATGACAAGTCCAAACTGGAGTGTTACAACTGCCACATGAAGGGTCACTACTCAAGAGAGTGTAGAAGACCAAAGAAGCAGGATGACAAGGGAAGATGGTTTGAGAACAGGAATAAAGGAAGCTTTGAGAAGAAAGGAAGCTTTGAGAGCAAGAGTAAGGCTGTGGAGATCATTGAGCCTAAAGCTATGGTAGCTATTGATGGGATGGGTTTTGATTGGAGTTTTATGGGTGAAGAGGAGTCAACTTCAGATGAATTGGCTTTAATGGCTTTCTCCACTCCTGAGGTACAAATTACAAAATGTTCTAATACTTGCAAAGTTTTTGAAGAATTACAAACTCTTATAAAACTTTATGATGAACTGAAAGTAGAAGAAAGAAAAACCCATCAAGACCTAGTCAATCATAAGTGTGGTATGGCTAAACTTGAAAAGCAAATAATCCATTTTAGGGAAAATGAACTCACTTTTTCTGACACTAAAGCCATTCTTAATAGACAAATATTTTTGAAAGATGCAGAAATAAAAATGTTAAGAACTGAGTGTGCTAAAGTGACTTTGGCAAAGGAAAATATTCAACTAACAGTTACCACTTTGGAAACTGCTTCTGATTGTACTAGAAGCATAGTTGAAAATCAGATGAATAAGAGAATCAAATCAGGAATTGGATACAATACTTGTCCACCTCCTTATAGAGGAATCCCTTGTCCCCTAGGATTAGATCTTGCAGAATCAGGTTTACATGAAATCATCAACAAACTACTAGCTAAACCTGTAAAGAAAAATGAACCTGTTGAGAGTGCTAAGATTGCTTCACTCTCTAAGGTGCTCACTGATAAGAAACCGGATGTTCTAATTATTGAAGATTGGATATCTGATGATGATGAAGAAGAGACTGTTTCAACCAAAGGAAACAAAGTAGGACCAGTCAGTCCTAAAAGAGTAGAGATTAAGACTAAGGCTAAAGCTGTTTTGAAAACAGTTGAAAGTTGTGAAAAATGTAATAACAAACCTAGAGGTAGCCAAAGAAATTGGAACAATCTTAAGTCACAACAACTAGGTGATAATTTTGTTATGTACAATAAGGCTTGTTATTACTGTGGTAGTTTTAATCATCTTCATGCTTATTGTAACAACTGGGTTTCTGGGAGTAAATCAAAGTCTAAAACAAATGTAACTCACCCCAGAAAAAGTTTTGTTAAGTCTAACACACCAAAAGTTAAACATACTGTTAGACAAAATAAGCCTGTTGACTCAAAACCAACTGATAAGGGTGCAAGAAACACTTTCAAATATGCACCAAAAGTTGTGAATAGTCCTATTCAAAAGAAATTTGTGGTCAAAACACAAATTTGGAGACCAAAACCAAAAGGTCCTGCTATACCAAATGGTACTGCCAAAATTGGTACTGATAGACCAAAGAGCACAAAATGGATTAAAAAGGAAAATGTTGTTAAGTCCTCAGCATGTTGGATATGGAAACCACTCCAATCAAAAGGTGCATCAACAATCCTAAAAAGGTTTTATTACATTGATGCAAGAGGCAAACCCAAGTCTGTCATGGCTTGGGTACCCCAAAGAAACTAATATGTCTATATATATGCAAGAACATTCAACTGATATTGGTGATCAAGGATATATAGATAGTGGATGTTCAAGGCACATGACAGGGCAACATGTCTTTTCTCACAGACTTCAAAACAATTGATGGAGGATATGTTACCTTTGGGGGAGGAATCAAAGGAAAGATTACTGGTAAAGGTACTATCAAAACCAGTAAATTAGATTTTGAAAATGTGTACTTTGTGAAAGAACTTCAGTTTAATCTCCTTAGTGTCTCACAAATGTGTGACAAAAAGAACAATGTTCTCTTTACTGACAATGGATGTATGGTTCTTTCTTCTGATTTTAAAATGCCTGATGAAAGTCAGATCCTTCTTAAAATTCCAAAAAGGAACAATATGTACAGTGTTGATTTAAAGAACATTGATCCTAAGGAGAGTCTAACTTGTTTAGTAGCAAAAGCCTCATTGGATGAATCTATGCTTTGGCATAGAAGGCTTGGTCATGTAAACTTTAAAACAATCAATACAATTGCAAAATATGATTTGGTTAGAGGTTTACCCAAAAAGATTTTTCAAAATGACCAAACCTGTGTTGATTGTCTAAAAGGCAAACAACATAGAGCTTCTTGTAAGCCCAAGACCCATAACTCAATTTTTCAGGCTTTATACATGCTTCATATGGATCTTTTTGGTCCTACTAATGTGAGTAGCTTGAATGGTAAAAAATATTGTCTTGTTGTTACTGATGATTACAGCAGATTTTCTTGGGTTTTCTTTTTAAGATCTAAGCATGAAACTAGTGAGATTCTTAAATCTTATATAACTGAGGTAGAAAACCAATCTGATAAGAAAGTAAAAGTAATCAGATGTGACAATGGGACAGAATTCAAGAATAGGGTTATGGATGAATTTTGCAAAGAAAAAGGAATAAAAAGAGAATTTAGTGTAGCTAGAACCCCACAGCAAAATGGAGTAGCAGAAAGGAAAAATAGAACACTTATAGAGGCTGCTAGAACAATGTTAGTAGACTCTAAGTTGCCTATTTCATTTTGGGCTGAAGCAGTAGGTACTGCTTGTTATGTGCAAAACAGGGTTCTTGTAATAAAACCACATAAAAAGACACCTTATGAACTTTTCTTTGGTAGAACTCCATCTTTAAGTTTTATGAGACCTTTTGGATGTCATGTCACTATTCTCAATACCAAAGATCATTTAGGCAAGTTTGAAGGAAAAGCTGATGAAGGCTATTTGATAGGGTTTTCTTTGCAAAGTAAGGCCTATAGAGTGTATAATAGTTGCACTAGGCTAGTGGAAGAAAATCTTCACATAGAGTTTCAAGAGAAACTAACAAATGTGAAAGGCATTGGGCCAGATTGGATGTTTGATATTGATAGGCTTTCAGAATCTATGAATTATGTGCCTGTTTCAGGTACAAATACTAATGATAATGCAGGTTTTGAAGACAATGTTGAAACACCTAAAGATCAAGATTACATCTGGATGCCAATTTGGAAAGGGTTGGATTTATCTTCAAGTCTTGAAGAACCTTCAAATACAACAAATGAAGGTACTGAAGAGGGTCATGGAACTCAAGGAAAAGAGAATCAAGAAAGTAGTGCAAATGACAATGGTACTGCTAGTTCACCAGATGGTACTGCCAGTTCACAAATTGGTATTGCTGAGCCATTAAATGTTCAAACAGATGATTCTTTACCAGAAGAAGTGGGGATTGGCAATCTTCCATTTACCTATGAAGTTCCTACAACACACAACACAAGAATTCTCAAAGATCACTCAACTGATGATGTAATTGGTAGCATTGATTCTGGTGTTAGAACAAGATCTCAAGTCTTGACTTCAGACCAAGAAGGGTTTATCTCATCTATTTATAAAGAAAAGAATCATGAAGTTGCCAACATATGCCTGTTTTCATGTTTTCTCTCTCAACCTGAACCCAAAAACATTAACAAAGCCTTAGATGATGCAAGTTGGGTTGAAGCAATGCAAGAAGAACTTCTTCAATTCAAGCTTCAGAAGGTTTGGAAATTGGTTGATTTGCCAAAAGGTCATTGGGCAATTGGAACCAAATGGGTGTTCAGAAACAAGAAAGATGAAAGAGGGATAGTGATCAGAAACAAAGCAAGATTGGTGGCCCAAGGATATACTCAAGAAGAAGGGGTAGATTATGAAGAGGTTTTTGCTTCAGTTGCAAGACTTGAAGCAATTAGGCTATTCTTGGCCTATGCTTCTTTCATAGGCTTCACTGTCTATCAAATGGATGTTAAGAGTGCCTTCTTATATGGTACTATTGAAGAAGAGGTGTATGTTTCTCAACCTCCAGGCTTCATTGATGCAGAGTATCCAGACAAGGTGTATAGGGTTACCAAGGCTCTTTATGGTCTACACCAAGCTCCTAGGGCATGGTATGAAACATTGGCTTGCTTTCTATTAGAAAATGGATTCCAAAGAGGCAAGATTGATCCAACTTTGTTCATCAAAAGAACAAAGAAAGACATCTTGCTGGTGCAAATTTATGTTGATGACATTATCTTTGGATCTACAAACCAAGACTTGTGTGTAGAATTTGAAAAACTTATGCATAGTAAGTTTGAAATGAGTTCCATGGGGGAACTTACTTTCTTTCTGGGTCTCCAAGTAAAACAATCAAAAGAAAGCATATTTATCAGCCAAGATAAGTATGTAGCAGAGATCCTAAGGAAATTTCAATTTGCTGATTCTAAAGTTGCAAGTACACCAATGGATGCAGAAAAAGGTTTACTAAAAGATGCTGAGGGTGAAGATGTGGATTTGCACAATTATAGATCAATGATTGGGTCCTTGATGTACCTTACATCATCAAGACCAGATATCATGTTCTCAGTATATGTATGTGCAAGGTTTCAAGTTCATCCCAAAGTCTCTCATCTCACAGCAGTCAAAAGAATCTTTAGATATCTCAAGGGTCAACCTAGGTTGGGTCTTTGGTATCCAAGGGAATCATCTTTTGATTTGGTGGCTTATTCTGATAGTGACTATGCTGGTGCAACTCTAGACAGAAAATCCACAACTGGTGGATGTCAATTTCTTGGTTGCAGACTCATATCTTGGCAATGCAAGAAACAAACAATGGTGGCCAACTCTACAACTGAAGCAGAATATGTTGCTGGTGCAAGTTGTTGTGGACAAGTTCTTTGGATCCAAAATCAAATGCTTGACTATGGGTACAATTTTCTTAACACCATTATTTACATTGACAATAGCAGTACTATATGTATCATTAAAAATCCAGTTCAACATTCAAAAACAAAACACATTGAAATCAGACACCATTTCATAAGGGATTGCAATGAGAAAAGGTTAATACAAGTTGTTAAAATTGATTATGAAAAGAATTATGCAGACCTTCTCACCAAAGCTTTTGATTTAGGTAGATTCAAATACCTTGTAGGAGGTATTGGAATGATTAATCTTTGAAAAATATGTGTTTTTGTACATAAAAATATCTGGTATTGGCTTTTAAACATGGTACTGCTAGTTGGTCAAATGGTACTGTCAGTTCATAATTGGTCCTG
>CP139508.1:367887043-368102565 GCA_021014915.2 Artemisia tridentata subsp. tridentata
AGGATTAGGAAACCCAAACCCATCACCGATCGACCATAACCCCAAGAGGGGATCCGGAACCTTCTTGACCTTTAATTCCAACTATAAACTTTCCTTTTTCTACTTAACGGTCGTTAGTCAATTTCCGTTAATTACTTAACGTCCGTTAGTCGTTATTTGTGTTTTAATAATTAAATATATATCGTTTTATATATTAATTATTACTCATTAACTCTTCATACGTAAAGTGTGCAATCCCGTGGTCTCGAGTTCGATCCTAACATACATCTATTAATTTATGTCCATAAAACTAACAGCTCTCACTTGGACATATTTTAATAGTGTAATCACATCGGTTAGCGTCTAACAACACGCCGATGCCTCTAGTACAACTCGAGTAAGGTCTCTTGGAAAAACCTTTTAATGATTCATCATTATTATTATTATCCTTTTGTTACTAATACCATGTTAATATGAATATGGATCTCAGTCATTCCATAATTAACTATTCTGTTTTCTCGTTGTTATGATTGAGCAAGATTACCAAACCTTCTGAACGTATTCCAGATAGATCTTGGGCGTGCGCACGCAAACATCTTGTCAACCCTACGAGGGGCCCAGCAGTATTAAACTTCAAAACGAATTCGAAGGAACAAATTCTTTATTGACTACAAGCAAAACCCACGAACTTTGTAACACTTTTGAAAACAATCCTTATAACTACCAGTTACGTATAGCGTTAAATTATTCCACAGAAATGCACTACATCCATGACAGTTCTCTGGTATCTCAAGTCTGAGGATAACTATTCATGATTTACTAAATGACTAGATCCATAAAGTACAATCATGTAGTTTGGGATAAGTCCTATATTAAATTCATTGAATATCATGTGAAATTGGTATGTCAACGCATCAATATACTTTCAAGTATATTCTACCAAAACTCAGATTTGTCTTAGTTCAATGATATTCTCATATCATTAATTGACAACGGACTATTTTAGAATAACATAAGTCATTATAACACCCCCAAAATTTAACAGTCGTGGAAGCATACCAAACTTTGAGGGTGCTACTAGCGGATTGGAAATCACAATACAAGATAAACAAAGAACGGAATACATACTCCGTTTTAAATAAATCAATAATTAGAGTTTACAAAAGATGATTCATTGTTTAGAAAAGTAGACCCATTAGTTCCAGTGGTCCCACATAAAAACAAGTCTAAATCATGTCTGCCAATTCTTCTGAAAAAAGGGCTATGACCCTTGCCTTGCCGAAACCTTGCCATAAACAATCAAATTACACACCTTAGAAAAATATGCTAAAAGTCAGCAAAAAACTGGTGAGTTTATAGGTTTAAGTTAAAGCAATAATTAATAGAATTTGGACCAATAGTTTTGTGTACGATCATTACAACACATATAATATCACACTAAATAGTCTATCGCGCTAGCTCTAAGTTCATGCAACCGAAGCTCGACAGTTTAGTGTACTAATCTATAGCACATAAATAATAGTCAAGGGGCCCTTAGCGAGTGTTTAACCCAATACACTCGTAGTCCGACTTGCTATACGCCCGCATTGACTTGTCTGGCCAACCGAACGGGGGAGTCACCCCCAATAGATCTGTGAAAAACTAGAAGGGGGGGTTGAATAGTTTGCCGGTTTTAAGTTCTTTTAAAAATCTTGTTTTAAAAGTTAGCTATTGGAAACTTTGATTCGAACTCTATGTGTAATCAATCAACATCAATATGAACCATACACTAAACTAACTAATGCTAAATAATAAAAGTAAAGAGTAGAGTTGGAAAGATCAAACCGAGACAAAGGATTTATAGTGGTTCGACTACGAAGCTCTTCTTCATCCTACTCCACTCCCCGAGTACCACACTCGAGAGTTTCAAGCACTATCTCAACAACCTCCCTTCAGGCGGAGAAAACCGTACACGTCGCTTATCCTATTACCGAAACTAAGCTAAATGTCGAGTGCTAATCTTAGCTAGAACCAATCTACCAAGGTCCACATGACCAATCACTCAAGCCCAATGGCTACAAGAGATCACCAAGATCTCAACACGATCACAAAGATTAACTCTCACTTCACTCTACTCAATCTAACTACTCTAGGTCCTTTGATCACTCACACACAAGCCCAATGGCTTTAAGAGATCTTCACTATCTCTTAAGATCACAATAATCTTCACTCACACTCTCACAAAAGAAAGATAATCTTGATGTATGCTAAGATACAACAAGGATGTAACAAGTGTTACAAAAACCTAACAACTATAACTCTTTGTATCTTCTTGAATACTTTGAGTTCTTTTCTTGCTAATGAAGAGGAATGATAACACCTTATATCAACTTGGATACTTGTGTTCTTCTCTTGCTAGTGAAGAGGAATGATAACACTTTTTATCAACTTGGATACTTGTGTTCTTCTCTTGCTAGTGAAGAGGAATGAAGAGGATCACTTGGAGGATGATTGGATCACTCTTGAACAAAAGAAAAAACTAATCTAAATGATCAAAGAAAGAAAGTGTGAAGAGAGTATTCAACTCAGAAAGTTTTGTGTGTGTAAGGATGCCTAAAAACTGTGAATGGGGTTGGTTTTTATAGGCAAGAAAAATCTGAACGTTACATAAAGTTTTGTACGGACGGCTCCACTAAATGCACCACGGCTCCACTAAATTTAGTGGAACCGTGGAGCCGTCCCAGACAAGGACGCTCCAAATTTTGTCTTTTCTGGTGAAAACTTATTTGGGGAAGTTTGGAGCTGATTTTGGGGGGAAAATAGCTGTTGTGATTTTCAAACTTATTTTTCCATTAAAACATTTCTTAATAATTCAAAAATAATTTGTCATGTGTATTTTTGAAAAAAATATTTTGTCACATTAAAATGTGAAGTCTTAAAACACAAATTCACTTCTTTGATCATTTGTCAAATTGTAAATTTGTTCTAGAGTGATTTGCGTAGAAACGGGATCTTCCGATTAAAAACTTGTTTACGTTAATTTTAACGTAACGTGATTTCAAATTTTGTCATCCTCAAAACGTGAAATAATCGAAAGATATAAATAACGTTTTTAGAACATTATTTGCATCAACAATCTCCCCCTTTTTGATGATGACAAAATATAAACTCATTTTAAGTTAAAATTAGTTTTAACAAGTTTTTAATGAGTTTACTCCCATTTCTCCCCCTTTTTGTCGAATCAAAAAGGTGACAAAGGCTCCCCCTTGATGTATACTCCCCCTCATTTGGAGAATACCAAGGAGTCGAGCAATGGTGTATGCTACAAAACAAAGTTAGATAACACATGTACAATATCTAACAAGTAGCACTTAAGACAAATATCCAAACATAAAAAGAATAGCTAAAAATAAAAGATAAAAAGAGATAACCCTCATAAAAGCCCATTCATTCATAAAAAGAAAAGAAATGTCATACATAGGTATGAATTCATGATAAACATAAAAGAGACAATGATAAGCATAAATCCCTAATGACTAGAGGCAAGCTTCATTTCCCGGAAGGGTCCTAAAGAGTTATTGTTGAAACACTAAACAAAGTCATGTTTAGTTGTTTGGGTTAGGAGGTGGTGGGGATTGTGGCATCATTTGGGGTGGTGGTGGTGTTAAGAGATGTTCTATAAAGGAGAACATGAAATGAATCTCGTCTCTTAGGAAGAAGATGAGATTACAGTTATGGAGACAACATAGGCAATTAGCACTATGCAAATCAAAGGGATGAGGTTGAATGGGTTGTGCCATGATAGGAGAGGGTGATTGTGGTGAGTTTGTTGGAGATGGAGTTGGCATGGCATCTTCCAATGGAGTTATGGGGGATAGTGTGTACTCCATTGATGATGTGGTGTGGAAGGATGATGAAGATGTTGTGTAGGAAGAGGATGTTTTAGAGGGTGCATTAGGTGGTGATGGTGAGTATGGAGTGGCTTGGGAAGGTGGTGTCATTTCTTCATCATCTTTTGTAAGATCTACAAAGAGTGGTTTTGAAGATGGTTTCACGGTGATTCTAGGTTTCTTGGAAATGTGAGAGGTGGATCCTTGGGTGGAAGCCATGGATGTGTGTGATGGGAGGTTGAGGATGAAGTGCAAAATAAGCTTGCAAGGTGAGGCTTTATATAGGCAAGATGGGTGAGATTTGAATTAAAGTTGATGGGAGTGTCCTATGGTGTAGCAAGGGAATCTTAGGGTGTGTGTGTGAGGTTGCAAAATTTGCAGGTTTGAGGTTAGGGTTGCAAGGTTTTTAGGAGGAACAGTAAAAATCCATCAAACAGGGACACGGTTCCTCTAAATGACCCACGGTACCATTAAATTTAACGGTACCGTCCCTATTTAGTGGTACCGTGACACTGTTGTCACGAAAATTTCTGTGCAGGCTAGTTCTAGGCAGCTAGGGGAGATGTTTTCTAGGGGAACTAGTTCCTGAAAATGATAGTGCCTCAACTCACTAGGTATTTATTTACCTAAAATATCCCATATTAAGCTACAACTAGCATATAAAGATTATCATGTAGTTTCCTAAGATAATCATAAGCATGCAATTATAAGAGACAAAATAAGCTATCATCCAAATATCACATAGATTAATTATGCAAAGAGATAGTTAAGCATGCAAGAAAACAATTAACATTGATTCATAGATAAATCCTATTAAGAGATGTAAATCTCTTCAAGACTGCTTATGACTTGAGCATTCCCCTATTCTTGACACACTCTTGTCTTGAGCGTGTGTCTCATTGTCATGATTTGGATCATCAAAGGGTGCATAATGGGTGGAGGATTCGGAAATGAGGATTGATGAGACATGTGACTCGTTTATGGGTTTCATGATAGGTTTGACAAGTGAGTATTGAGGACCGTTAAGGTAACGGTGTAGGTTCATGAAATGGTGATAGAGACGGGTTAGGAACATCCCATAGGGTATCAATTTATTCTTGTTACCCTTGAGATGAACAATTCGCTTAGCGAAGAAGTAAGCGAGACTGTATGGTTGTTGGGTTAGGAGACAGTAAATCATATGAGCACAACACGCCGGGAGTTGCTCACGATTTCCTGTGAGGCTTAGAACATTTTCTCGCAGGATGACTGCCCAAGAAAAAAGTTCATGACGAACCTCTTCCAAACGAATTTTCGTTGGATTAGGGTAAGAGGGGTACTTATAAGTACGGATGAGTTTGGTTAGTTCGGTTGGAGGGGGTATGTATGAACAGTACGGACTATTCTCCTCACAATAGTGAAAGAGAGACTCAAGACACCAATCTTCAGTATAGGCACATTGCCCATGATTGGGTATTCGGAGGATTTGAGCAAATTGCTCAAGAGTTAGGACGAATTTGAAATTTTTGACCCAAAACCAAAGTGACAAGGATTGATCCTCGTTACGTACGAGTTCAACTTGTCGAAAGAATTCCAACACAAAACGAGGAAAAATGTGCTCGTTGATGTGGAGTAAACAGTCGAATCCTATAGCTCTAAAGGAAGTGTTGATGTCCCGATGATAAACTAGGGACGGATCAACGACACGGCCTTCATGAAACCGACGGGTTTCAAGATTGAAATAGGCACGAATGTGGTTACCGGGTGTTGTGGGTTCACGAGAGATTTCGGGTGTGTAGGTAGTGGTTAGGAGATGATCAAAATCATATTCATGTGACATTTTTGTTTCCTATATAAAACGAAATTTTTAGGAAAAATTAGAGCAAAGAATAGTTGCTTTAAACACATGCCTAGTGTGTGCCTATATGCAAACTATGTGGAGGTGCGGTGATCTTGACTCGAAAGAAAATAATGAGATTACCCAAACACTCCTAATTTTACTTCTGCTCAAACAAATATGTCGAAAAATACATATTGATTATGTAATTCGATCAGTATTCGTGAGATCATGTATGCATGAAAATGTGTTTTTAGTTTGCATCAACAATGCACGAAAAAACATTTCATGGTCCTAATTTCGTGAAATTTTGAAAATACTTGAATTGGGGTGTTTGGTGACTTCAATGTCTTTGACACCAAAGATTTTCAAAAGTCTTAGTGTTGATGACTTCAATTTGAAAGTTTATTTGAAAAGCCCCAATTCATTTTTCATCAATGAGCAAACCCTAGACTCAAAATTAAAGAAAATTAAAGTAAGATAACTTACACTTTATGTTGAAAGGGTAGAGGTGATTGATAATCTTGAAAATCAATGTTTTGAATATGATCTTGAAGAAGTGTAGTGGAGTTTTGGATTATGAGGTTAGGTTACAACAGCAGTTGCAGAGGTTGATGATGTTTGAAATAAGTGATGTGGGAAAAGGGGACTGAAATACGCGATGTACCAGATGCACGGTTGCACGGTACCGTTAAATTTAACGGTGTCGTGCCACATTTAGTGGAGCCGTGATCTGCTGGGGCTGTTTTCTGTCCCATTTTGATTTTTGACGAATAAGTCTCGCTGTTTTAGTGAGACCTATTGACACGAGGAAAGAATTTGTACCTAACAAATTCTTTTGACTAAGGAAACCTAAACTAGAATAAACGAGACTCGCAAGATGACTTCAAGAGTCATGAGATTTATGGAATATGTTCCATCATTCCTAGACCTAGACGGAGGTAGTTAAAGGATTCTCGTTTGAGAGGTTTGGTTAAGATGTCTGCAATATTGTCCTGAGAAGGAACTTTCTCAATAGAAATATTTCATTTCTGAACATTATCGCGAAGAAAGTGGTGGCGAAATACAATGTGTTTAGTACGAGAGTGTTGAACGGGGTTTTTGCTCAAGTCAATAGTACCTTTATTATCACACATAATGGGGACGTCATCTAAATGGATGTCATAGTCTATAAGAGCTTGTTTCATCCATAGTGCTTGTTGACATGCCTTTCCAGCGCTTACGTACTCGGCTTCGGTCGTGGAGATAGCAAGAGCCGTTTGTTTCTTGGAGAACCAAGAAGTTATGCAACAACCCATGAAGGTACAAACGCCACTCGTACTTTTTCGATCCACATAATCTCCCGCATGATCAGAGTCGGCATAGACAACAGTTTCTACACCGGTCCCCTTGGGATAGAATAATCCCAAGTGTATAGTGCCTTTAATGTATCGGAAGATACGCTTAACCGCTTCAAGGTGAGAGGTTTTGGGATCTTCTTGGAAGCGAGCACAAAGGCAGACACTAAACATGATGTCGGGCCTACTTGCCGTGAGGTATAGTAAACTTCCTATCATACCTCTATACTTAGTGCTATCCACTGACTCACCTTCTTCATCTTTCGTGAGTTTTATTTCAGTGAACATGGGAGTTTTCATAGGCTTAGACTCTTCTAAACTAAACTTCTTAAGCATCTCTTTACTATACTTAGCTTGATTAAAGAAGATGCCATCTTCCATTTGTTTAATTTGTAGACCAAGGAAGAAATTTAATTCGCCCATCATGCTCATCTCAAACTCGTCATGCATGATCTTAGAGAAATCCTCGCACATCTCTAGACAAGTTGATCCAAATATAATGTCGTCGACATATATTTGAACAATGATGAGAAATGAATCTCTTTTCTTTGTGAAAAGTGTGTTATCAACCTTTCCCATGTGTATTCATGTTCAATCAAGAAAGCTTTCAGTCTATCATACCAAGCTTTAGGAGCTTGCTTAAGACCATAGAGTGCTTTCTTGAGTTTATAAACATGATTCGGATATTCGAAATCAACGAATCCCGGAGGTTGTGCAACATACACCTCCTCGTTGATATAACCATTAAGGAACGCACTCTTCACGTCTATTTGGTATAGTTTAAATTCTAAGGAACAAGCATAGGCAAGGAGTATCCTAATTGATTCTAATCTAGCTACGGGTGCATAGGTTTCATCATAATCTATTCCCTCTTGTTGGTTATAGCCTTGTGCTACCAACCTTGCCTTATTCCTAACTACGACGCCATTTTCGTCGAGTTTATTCCTAAACACCCACTTAGTTTCTATGATTGTTTGATTTTTAGGAAGAGGTACTAAATCCCAAACTTGGTTTGCGGTGAATTGATTAAGTTCTTCTTGCATGGCAACTATCCAACTTTCATCCTTAATTGCTTCACCTATATTCTTAGGTTCTACGGTTGATATGAAACAAAAAAAATTACTTTTGTTTTGTGCTTGTGACCTAAGGGTTCTTTGGTTTAGGTTACCTATGACATTTTCAATAGGATGGTTTTTGGATTCCTTAATGTTGACAATTTCGTCAACTTCAACTATTTCATCCTCAATGTCATCTTCTAAGGTTTTCTTGCCATTATCCTTAATGGCTTCGTCCTCATCTAAGTCATCATCCACCAATGGTGATATCTTAGTTTGTGGAGGACTTTCATCGAATGTCACGTTGAGTGATTCTTCGACTTTCATGGTTTCTCTATTTAGGACAACATAGGCTTTACTATTTTGGGAGTAACCTAGGAATACACCTTCGTAAGATTTTGGGTCAAACTTGGTGAGATAATCTTTAGTGTTTAGTATGAAGCACTTGCTTCCAAACACTCTAAAGTAATCAAGAGTAGGTTTTCTACCTCTCATGATTTCATATGGGGTTTTTCCTAAGATAGGTCTAATTAGAATCCTATTAAGAATGTAAGTTGAGATGTCCACCGCGTTACACCAAAACTTTTGCGGAATTGATTGCTCATTCAACATCGTTCTACTCATTTCTTGTAGAGTACGATTTTTCCGCTCAACTACCCCATTTGATTGAGGAGTGCGTGGAGCTGAGAAATTGTGAGTAATACCATTAGCATCACAATATGCTCCGAATTGCACTTCATTATCAAATTCCCGACCATGATCCGTCCTAATAGAAACTATTGTACATCCTAGTTGATTTTGAACTTTCTTACTAAAGATTTCAAATTCCTTAAAAGCTTGTGTCTTATTCTTAAGAAACCTAGTCCAAGTATACCTAGAATAGTCATCAACTATTACTAAGGTGTAGTGATTTCCTCCGTAGCTCCATACGGTGGATGGACCGAATAAGTCCATGTGAAGAAGTTCTAGGCATCTAGAGGTTGAGACCATATTCTTAGCTTTGTGACTAGAACGAGCTTGTTTTCCAACTTTACAAGCGTCACAAAAATGTTTGTCAAACTTAATCTTAGGTAAGTTTCTAACTAGTTCCTTAGATGTCAATGATTGTATGAAACGCATATTGGCATGACCTAGTCTCCTATGCCACAAAGTGGTATTATCATCTATGGATGCTAGACAAATCTTATCTTGAGGCTTATTTCCTAACTTCATGACAAATAAGCCATTTTTCCTAACTCCTTTGCCTATGGTTTTGCCATTCTTAATAATCTCACTACCCTCTTCGGAGAATATAACTCTACACTTATTATCTACCATTTGACTAATGCTAAGTAAGTTAAATCCTAAATTATCTACGTGCTCAACATTTCTAATAGTGAGAGAGTCTTGAGTAATCGTACCTTTGCCTATAATGTTGCCCTTAAGTTTGCTACCGAAAGTGACATTACCTCCATTGTATGCCTTGTATGATGAGAATAGGCTTCGGTTGCCCGTTATGTGGTTAGTGCATTGATGAACTCAAATAAGTACATTTTATTATCATCATTTATCCTATTTATTTGACTTGTTTTATTATATTATCTGTGAGAATCGATACGTTAATGTTTACTTTTGTAATTCTCAGGTAAAAACAAGTATTATGTGAAACTTGGCGATTTTGGACTAATTATGGAGCAAAACAAGCAAGAAGTTAAGAGTCTACTGAAATGTACAAGATCAAGATTATTCTGCTCCAGATACGCCGCATCCTACTTATTATATACGGCGCATCACTATCAAGATTTCACAAGCTACGATCCAAGACAGCAAGGACATGCGCCGCATCTAGGAATGGAGTTACGCCGCATCTTCTGGCGGTGTACGAATATTCCTGAATATATTAATCTTAGACCCCACGCGAAGTTAAGTCAATGCGCCGCATCTACTTATCCTATGCGCCGCATCTAGCCCTCAGACAGAAACTATAAATACCCCAAAGTCAGACGAATTTCGGAGTTCGGACATTTTTAGCAAAACACAGAGACCGAAGAAACCCTAGGACGAATTCAGACGAAGTAGCAGCACAAGACACACCTTGAACGAAGATACAAGAGCTGTAAGAAGGTCCTGCATGTATTCAATTCATTAAGTAGTTTTGTTTTATTGTATTAGTACACTTTAATTTATCAGGATTGATGGGCTTGTGTCATTGATTTAATCATGCACTTCAACTCCCCTTAAAATTGCTTTCCCATTAATTAAAGTTTATATGTTGATGTCTTTGGTGACTTTTATTAGTGCATTGATAACCTCTGTGTCTAGCTGAGCATTGATCGGGTCGCCATGCCTCTGTCCTCGCCTATTTATTTTATCGCCTATGCATTCTATCGTCTGTAGAAAAGTAGGAAGAAAGATAAGTAGGATAGACATAAGTAATCATTAAGGGTTTACTCGCCGATAAGATTAGAGCCAACGAGAAAGGGATTAATCTCGGTGCGTTGCATCGAACTATACACTTCATATAAAACTAGCAATAAAACGAGTGACAAGCTACTTAACTATCAGGACAGGTCTTCTTATTGTCTCAAGTATTTATCTGTGTACGTGTGTGCTAATCGCTGATTCGTGCCTATTAGTTTAGTTTATATTTAATCATAACCAAGCCGTGCCAGTCTCTCAGGCTGAACCCCCTTGCGTTAGATTAGGTTGTATAGCTAACTTAAGATATTAAAATACTGATTAGAATAACTAGATAATACGTTCCACTCTTAGTGATCGACACTCTACTTACCATTATATTCATACTGACCGGATACACTGCTCGTTAAAGTGTGTGTGTTATTGATAAGTCGGCTAAATATAAATTTAAAACTTGAATACTGCTAAAACCACAACGACATACCGTGGGTATAAATTAGAGCAATACGCACACGCGCATCAAGTTTTTGGCGCCGCTGCCGGGGAGTGAATTGTTATTATCTGTTAATTTGATTAGTATTTTAATTAGGTTTTTAATTTTAATTCTAACCGCTAACTCTGTTGTATATTAGTTAATTTGCATTCATTGTATTATTTTGCATATTTTATGTTTTTGTGTGTTTTTATTTTTCTTTAATTTTTGTTTATTTTCGTGTGTTTTTGTTTTTATTTTTATTTTTCTGTGTTCTGCTATCGTTGTACTTGAGCTAATATAAACGATACGGCGCATCTATTTTCTTAGATACGGCGTATTGCGTTTAATTTTTATAAAATACAACGCGTTTAATAAATTCGATACGACGCATCTTTCCCCAAGATACGGCGTATCTGTTTTTAATAAGAAATTTTTCTAAACGATAACGCTATACGACGCATCTGTTTTAACAGATACGGCGTATCTATTATTTTAATTAAAAACAGTTTTCGAATTATTAAACAGATACGACGCATCGATTTTTATCGATACGGCGCATCTACTGAATCAAAAATCTGGTATTTTGAAACATAACGAAAATACGGCGCATTAACTTTTGTTAATACGACGCATTTAATTTAATAAATATACGTTGATTTTTGATAATTAAAACTGATACGGCGCATTCTAATTTCTAAGTGGCGTATCTATTTTCTGAATAAAAGTCTGATTAAATTTTAACGATTATAAGATACGGCGTATCCAACTTTTTGGATACGGCGCATCGTCTGCAGATATCAGTAACTTTTATTTTTCGTATTCCGTTTTCGTTGTTGATTTTCTGATATATTACTTTCTTGAACATACCCTACTGATGCTTTTGTGATAGTTTCAGGAAGTGCATGACCAGGAGTTCTACTAAGAACTTGATTCAACCTTTCGAAGATCCTGAACGAGCCTTTCATTCGCTTAAAAGGCTTTTCAACACAAAAAGCTTTGATATCTCAAGTTCATTCGAGCTTGATTATTTTTCTGAAGAGAAAGAGGAAGAAGAAACAGAAATAATGGCGGAAAACACTACTATGGAGGAATACATGAACAAAATCCGTGCTGATTACACTTCAGGAGTTGCTAGACCAAAGTTTGATGAAAAGTCTAAATTTGAGTTGAAAGGTCAGTTTCTCAAGGAGCTTAGAGAAAATGCTTTCAGTGGATCGGAACATGAGGATGCTAATGAGCATGTTGAAAAGGTCCTCGAGATTGCAGATTTGTTTACTACTGAAGGAGTCTCGGATGATCAACTCATGCTAAGAATCTTTCCAATTTCACTTAAAGGAGCTGCTAATAAGTGGCTAAGGAATGAACCTGCTAGTTCAATCACAACATGGGAAGATTTGAAGAGAAAATTCCTGAAAAGATATTGTCCACCTACTAAAACCGCTAAAAAGATGGAGGCTATCAACAGTTTCAAGCAAGAGCCTGATGAAACTCTTTATCAAGCTTGGGAACGATTCAAAGACCTATTGATGAAATGCCCTCAACATTATCTAAGTGAAATGCAGGAGATAATATTGTTTTATCAAGGATTGGACGTGCCTACTAGACAAATTTTGGATGCTAAGGGAGCTGTGCCTCAAATGAGTGCGGCAAATGCTAGAAAAGCTATCCAAGAAGCTGCTGATCATTTTCAAAAATGGCACGATGGAACCTCTACTAGATCTAAGAGCAGCACTAATTTTGACGGGTTTGCTGCAATTCAAGCTCAATTGGATAAAATTAGTAGAGAGATGAAGAAGCGTGATGAGAAAGTGTATACTGCCCAAGTTGGATGTGAAAAATGCGAAGGACCTCACTACACTAAGGATTGCCCGAATAAGAATGAAAGTGAGAGTTTTGAAGAAGCATACTACACACAATTTGGACAACCATTCCGACCTTCAGGAAGATTTAGGGAAGCTACTCCGGGATACTATCAAAAGAACAACTTTAATCCCACTTATCAAGAAAGGAGGCAGACTTTAGATGACACTTTAAAGCAAATTATGGCCGATGCTGCTAAAAGACATGATGAGAACACTGCTATGATCAAAGAAATCTGAGCTTCAATGGACACTATTACAAGAAATCAAGGAGCTTCGATCAAAGCATTGGAACAACAAATTGGTCAAATGAGCAAAGTTCTTCAAGAAAGGGGATATGGAAGTTTACCTAGCTCAACTGAAACCAACCCAAGAGATCATGTCAAGGCCATAAGCACCACTGAAGAAGTCACTCCTAACATTCCTTTTCCTAGAAGACTGATGAATGGTAATGATGCTGCAAAGCCCGAATTTTTCTTTAATTCTTCAATCAGTTTAAGGAGGTTACTCAAAGAGAAGACGAAGATTGAAGAGGAGATCAAGGCTACAATGAAAGAAGAGAGCTCTGCAACCGACTTACATGCCTTGCCTCATAAAGAAAAGGACCCAGGAAGTTTTACTTTACCTTGTTCAATTAATGATATATCTTTCAATAACGTGTTAGCTGACTTAGGAGCTAGCGTTAGTGTAATGCCCCTTAAGACATTCACTACACTAGGACTAGGAAAATTAGCACCAACTAAGTTTCTTATTGAATTGACTGATAAAACGGTAAAACGACCTGAAGGGATTGCTAATAATGTGGTAGTTAAGATTGAGAAGTTTGTTTTCCCTGTAGACTTTGTTATATTAGATATGCCCGAGGATGTTAAGATTCCTTTAATCCTTGGAAGACCTTTCTTTTCTACCGCCCATGCTAAGATTGATGTGTTTAAAAGAAAAATCTCATTAAGGGTAGGGAATAATAAACTAGTCTATAAGTGCCAAGATCCTGCTAAAAGCATAATTAGAGGCGTCTATGTGCTAGGATTAAGAGAACGTATGGACATCGATCTAGAAGCTAGTTTTATGGGAGAAACCTTGGTAAATAATGAATCACTTGAGACCTATAGTGGAGACTACATTGAATTAAATGATCTTAATTTACCATTAGGAATCAATGATCAATTTATGGAGGATTTTGAACCCGAAATTGAAGAAGGAGAAATTATGGATATACCTAGAATCAATATGATCAACACTAAGAATTATGATGAATTTGAAGGATATCCTAGTTTCTGTGATTATGGTAGAAAGATCCATGTAGATTGTGCTTATAATTTACAATTTCCTTGCATGATAGGATTTAAACAGGTTAGTGCCAACTTTTTCCCTATTTTACCAATTAATGTAATGTCAAAAGATTTCTATAATTCTATAATGAAAAACAAAATTGAGTATAGAGGGAAAAACGTAGTTGGAATGTTCATGAATGTACCTATTTTTGTTGGAAATTTAACTATTGTTACAGATTTCACCGTGGTGGAAAACATGGATGCTTATCGTGATGTTGAGATGGGTGACGTGATCGTTGGGAAACCATTCTGTAAGGAGGTCGAAATTAACGCTAAAAGATTTGAAGGAAAGATCACCTTTAAAAGTGGAAGCAACGTTATCACTTACATGATGCCTCGTGCTCACCCAAGGTTTAAACATGCCCCTAATAAATTTTGTTACAAATATACACCGTTTCTTTTTGTAGATGAAAATGACGCTGAGAAAGGGATCGAGTATCCGTACCAAAAGATGAAAGGATTCTACAAAGGTGTACTTGAATTGGGGCCGGAATATGTTCGTGACGAAGTAATTCGCAACTACATCGTGCGCGGACATGTGGGGATCAATAAATCTTAATAAGGAGCTGAACGTGAGTCTAACTTGAAGACTCTGGAATAAAGACAAGTGCTTACCGGGAGACAACCCGAAATTTTTTTATATTCTGTTCTGTGTCGAGTCAGTCAGGCCCGCAGAAGATACGGCGCATCTCAATCCTGAGATGCGACGCATCTCCTGCACTGGTCATATCTTACTTTATTTTCTGCATTTTTATTTTTAACTTTAAAACTTTCTGTCAGTATTTTAATGCGGCGCATCCCTGGTTAAGGATGCGACGCATCTTCTATTCTGATTCGTACTTATTCTAGGCTCGATACGGCGTATCTTCTTCTATAAGATACGGCGTATCGACTGCCCTGATGATTTTCATTTTAATTTTTAAGTTTTATTTTTCCTAACTACTAATGTGTTATGCAAGTTTGAACTTTCTTAACTTAGGTGTGTTAAAGTCTTGATGGTATTATAGATTCCTGCAATTCCTGTGGATACATCAATTATGAAGCTTAAACGTTCTCATCCACAAGAAAGATGATTTTTGCTCTTATACAAATAATGGAGGATCATACCGAGCAAATCTCAGGGGAGTTTTTCTGTTCTAATTCTTTTATTTTTCAGTTTTTAATCTTTGATACAAACAACAAGGACGTTGTTTAACTTAAGTGGGGGGATTGGAGAATTAGAACACTTACTTGTCCTAAACTTTTTCAAAATATGCTTAAAATGCGCCGTATATATCAAAATTTAAATTTTTAGCATGTTTTTGTTTAAGTCTAAATTACATAGCTACACACATGACATTATTTCAAAAATTGTGAACTTTTTAAAAATTCACAAATCTATGAGTGTGCCGGTGACTTGTAAACTTTAGAACTTGGCTTGTATACTATTCGAGACCACCATAATAAGTATTATCTATATAATTGGAATGACTTGTCTAAATTGGTAAATTTCTAGGATTACACCCAAATAGCCTTTATATGTTATGTGTTATTAGCTAACTACACTGGTTAGTTAACCCCCGTATAAACCTTTTGTTACTCTCACTTTTAGAGTAAGATACCCCTAGAAAAACACTCAGAGCCATTCCTTTCGTTTCTTACACCTTTGTTATAATGTTTCGTTACACCCTTACACCTTAGCCTACCCTGTAGATTAAAATCTGTGATTGGTTAATTGCTTTAGGCAAAGTGTGTTTCCTTATATTACCTGTGTTCGCGTGCGTAATTCATGATCTATGGTTAGGTCGGGAAATTGCACAATGCAATTGGAGTGAAAGTAAATATTGTAAATCTTTGAGTTTATTTTTCGTGTGTTTACTACTTTCACTATTACCGTTATTTCTGAAGTCATGAAAAGTATGGAAAAATTATCCAGAGTTATCGTTATAGTAATGTTGTGAAATTTTACACATCTATGTTTATGTTTCAAATTTAAAAAAAAAAAAAAAAAAAAAAAAAAAAAAAAAAAAAGAATCGAAAAAATGAGAAAAGAAAAAGAAAAAAGGAAAAGTTGGATGTTTGTTTTAACCAACTTATGTAAAGTTTTGTATTAAGTGGTCGATATCACCACTAGTTGTTGTATATTATATTTATGGATTGAATAGGAGTTGGACGTTATGGAACGCCAACTAAGGTTATTCTTTGATTGAGATCTTGTTGAGTATAATTCGTGTCTACCTAAAGCGTGTGTTTCAAGTGTTAAAGCGTGAGTTATTCAGTGATATGAGTCTTATTCATGGGATGGTTGGGATAGTGATTTACCACACTTAGGATTTTAATTTATCTGTTTTGTTTATTTTTCATTTTACACCAATTTGTATCCCAAATATTATCCATACCCTATATTATTCTTTATCCAAACCTTTGATTTATTGAGATTAGGGATTTGAGCAATCTTAAGTATCGTAGTCGTGGATTCGGCTATGTATTTATGATTTTGTCGCCCTTTTTGATATAATATTATTGGTAAAGATTACTTGGTCCTATCTTTAGCCTATTCGAGTTAAGGATTTGAGCAATTGCAAGTATCGTGTTCGTGGATTCGATCATGTATTTGTGATTTTGTCGCCTTTTCTGGAATTTGAGATCGATAGAGATTAAGAAGAATGATTAACCCTTAACCTACAAACCCTTTTTACCGCTTTAGACTTGTTATTCCTTGGCTTTAGTGGAGGAGATGCGTATACTTGCCAAGCTTATGATAGAATATTCGTCACGACTGGACAGTTAAACGATTAGATTTGCTTTTATCAAAATATATTTTATTTTATTTCTAATTCGTTAAGTGTTTGGTTGTGTGATTATGACAAAATGAATACATGCTTAAATATAAAAATAAATCCTAATATCTTTTAGGATACATTTTCATAAGATTAATTCTAAGGTTTACTTGGGGACAAGTAAAGTTCAAGTGGGGGGATATTTGATGAACTCAAATAAGTACATTTTATTACCATCATTTATCCTATTTATTTGACTTGTTTTATTATATTATCTGTGAGAATCGATACGTTAATGTTTACTTTTGTAATTCTCAGGTAAAAACAAGTATTATGTGAAACTTGGCGATTTTGGACTAATTATGGAGCAAAACAAGCAAGAAGTTAAGAGTCTACTGAAATGTACAAGATCAAGATTATTCTGCTCCAGATACGCCGCATCCTACTTATTATATACGGCGCATCACTATCAAGATTTCACAAGCTACGATCCAAGACAGCAAGGACATGCGCCGCATCTAGGAATGGAGTTACGCCGCATCTTTTGGCGGTGTACGAATATTCCTGAATATATTAATCTTGGACCCCACGCGAAGTTAAGTCAATGCGCCGCATCTACTTATCCTATGCGCCGCATCTAGCCCTCAGACAGAAACTATAAATACCCCAAAGTCAGACGAATTTCGGAGTTCGGACATTTTTAGCAAAACACAGAGACCGAAGAAACCCTAGGACGAATTCAGACGAAGTAGCAGCACAAGACACACCTTGAACGAAGATACAAGAGCTGTAAGAAGGTCCTGCATGTATTCAATTCATTAAGTAGTTTTGTTTTATTGTATTAGTACACTTTAATTTATCAGGATTGATGGGCTTGTGTCATTGATTTAATCATGCACTTCAACTCCCCTTAAAATTGCTTTCCCATTAATTAAAGTTTATATGTTGATGTCTTTGGTGACTTTTATTAGTGCATTGATAACCTCTGTGTCTAGCTGAGCATTGATCGGGTCGCCATGCCTCTGTCCTCGCCTATTTATTTTATCGCCTATGCATTCTATCGTCTGTAGAAAAGTAGGAAGAAAGATAAGTAGGATAGACATAAGTAATCATTAAGGGTTTACTCGCCGATAAGATTAGAGCCAACGAGAAAGGGATTAATCTCGGTGCGTTGCATCGAACTATACACTTCATATAAAACTAGCAATAAAACGAGTGACAAGCTACTTAACTATCAGGACAGGTCTTCTTATTGTCTCAAGTATTTATCTGTGTACGTGTGTGCTAATCGCTGATTCGTGCCTATTAGTTTAGTTTATATTTAATCATAACCAAGCCGTGCCAGTCTCTCAGGCTGAACCCCCTTGCGTTAGATTAGGTTGTATAGCTAACTTAAGATATTAAAATACTGATTAGAATAACTAGATAATACGTTCCACTCTTAGTGATCGACACTCTACTTACCATTATATTCATACTGACCGGGTACACTGCTCGTTAAAGTGTGTGTGTTATTGATAAGTCGGCTAAATATAAATTTAAAACTTGAATACTGCTAAAACCACAACGACATACCGTGGGTATAAATTAGAGCAATACGCACACGCGCATCATGCATCCACTATCCTTGACCCATTCGTCAGGCTCCAAGTCAATTCCCAAGCATATCTCATTAGAAGCATGAGCCATTAGACATGTTTCGTCCTTGGGCTTCTTTTCTTCATCGTCACCGCTATCACTCCAGGAGCCTCCTATGAGAGCTCGTTGGTTGTTGAATTTCGGTGGTTTGGGACACTCTCCTATGAGGTGATTAGGATCTCCGCATCTAAAGCATTTCCTATCACTTGTCCCTTTCTTTTCAACATGGTTCTTTTGTGATGTCTTCTTCTCATCACGAGGTTGCCTAACGAACCTACCTCTTCTCCTAAAAAACTTTTTAAAGTCCCTAACCGCTAATGCATATTCCTCATCTTCACTATCGGAACTCGAACATTCCTCATCACTGGACTCCTTCTTGGCTTTCAATGCTAGAGATCTAACTCTCTCGCTTTTGCCTTTGACTATATCGGAGTCTTTCTTAATTATCATCTCGTGAACTTTCAAGTTTCCTATGAGTTCATCGAGTGACAACGTCGCCAAGTCCTTTGACTTCTATGGCGGTAACCTTTGCTCTCCATTTAGGATGTAGAGCCCTAAGAAACTTCCTAATATAATTCTTGCTAGAGTAACTGTAACACCCCAACCCGACAAGGGTAAAGATGTCACAATAATGGTTTCATATCAGATCAAACCAAAGCATACATCCATAGTAATACAAGAAATCTCAAAGGTTACAAATGAATTACTGAAACTACAAGGTTACAAATGAGAATTCCAATAGATAAAAATTCTAAAATATAATAACTTCTAGTCATCTCTGATCCAGAATAGGTATCAAGTTCTTCTAAGTCCAAGGTACTCTCCACTCATAACCCAGCTTCCAACTAAAAACCTGCCGCAGGAAAAGAAATGCGGCTGAGCTACGAGAGCTCAGTGAACAGATATAACGATAACAAAGCAGTAGTAGAGAAAAGTGAGAAGTAAAAGATGTAAAAGTCATGCAGATATAACAAGAGCCAAGGGATGATAAATGGACAAGAATAAAAGAAAAGAAAAAGGTTATAAGGTAAGGAAACAACAATCCACCACGAGCCCAGACAGATCATATCATATCATAATAAATGTAATCCATAAATTTTCATAAGTAATTTTAAATAATATAATGGAGTGATCAGCTCCCAGATATGTGAAAGACGTGTATCGCACACACCATCAGTCACCAAATAACAGACAAATAAACAAAAACAGGTCAAATCTAGGATGCATCCATACGCCCCATGTGGCTAAAGTCTGCCTCTACGTAACAAATCAGATCAAGTCAAAGGGACGGGATAGGTCATCTCTCTCCTACCCTAGAGTCAAGTCATCGGTGCATCAATGACAAGGACATGAAACCCTCATGCCTAGTGAAATGGCTCGGGTATCAAACCGTGGGTCAAATGTCAAATCAAATATCAAATATCAGATATTAAGTTTCAAAATCAAATGGTTCAAATCAAGTTTCCTTTTCAAGTGTTTCAAATCAAATTTCCTTTTCAAATATTTCATATCAAGATTTTAGTCAAGGTTCAAAATGAGAGATCAAAACAAAGGTTCATGGCAAGGTTCAAATCAAGTGGATCATATCAAATGATTCAGAAAATATATCAAAGGTTTATAATCAAAATTTCATAGCAAAAGTTCATTTCAGTATTTTCTATCGAAAGTTCATTTAAAGCAATCCTTTAATAATGGTTTTCATAAAAATGATCTTTTAAAGTAGTTTCCATAAAAATGATCTTTCAAGATAGTTTCATAAAAATGATCTTTCAAAACGGTGTTTCATAAATATAGTCTTTAAAATAGTTTTCTTAAAAGTTAGTAAAATTTCATATAAAGGTAGTATTGTGTCGTACTCATAAACATCATTTTAAACAATTGATTTTTCTCAAAACATTTCCAGGTCATAATTAAAAAGGTTTTCACAACATAGATTCATATCAGAGTTCATAACAAAGGAATTCATAAAAAAAAGTTCAAAGCAAAGGGGGTCATAGCAATGACATCAAATCAGAAGCTAAATAGATCATAATATGAAAAAGATCATAGCAAGGTTAACAAATCAAAGGGGCAAAGCAAGGTTCACAAAATAAGGGGAACATAGCAAGGTTCAGGGGAAACAAGATGGAAAGAGAAAGAGTTCATGAGAAACCTGTGAGAATGTCAGAATATCTGTACCTTATTAGCAAAGCAAGCAAACAATAACGCAAATACGGAACAGAGTCAAGATCTCTCCTTCTTCACACCTAAAGGAGTAGAAGACAGAATTACAAAAGGTTCTAAGTTCAGATTACTATTTTTAGCAGGTTTCCAAAATTAGCAAGTTTCCATAATTAGCGGATTTCTATAATTAGCAAGATTTAAATAATATAATTTAGGTTAAGTCATTAATTAAATATTATTATGGAAATAGGGTTTATTTTAGCAAGTTATAAAAGTCTAGGATTAAATATAACAAGTTTCCATATTTTAGGGTTTTAAATGTAAATACACCAAAGTTAAAGGTTTAAAATGAAAATATCACAAGTTACTCATTTTAACCCATAAGATATCCATATTAACGATTTTAATCCTTAGTCTTTAACAATATTACAAATTAGACCCTTAAGTTAATTAAATTACAAATCAAACCCCTTTATTTAAATAAATTGCAAATCGGTTCATTTAATATTCATATTTACACATTAAGCCCTTTATTTTCCAATATTACACAATACACCCTTTACATAATTAATTATATGAAACTCCCTTAAGTTTCCAGAATTTACAAAATAGCCCCTCCATTTTAATTAATTTCCAATTCGAATCACAATTTTACATAATTTACTCATTAAACCTTTTTCTTACAAATTTTACACAAAATACCCTCATGTCATAATTTTTACAATTCACCCCTGGTCTAAACTACCTTACAAAAATAACCCATAAGTTTAATAAATTACAAAACACACCCTTTTACTTTCAAAAATCCAATCGGTAAACATTTTAAATTTACAAACCCTAACCCTAATTTTCCCAAACATTACTAATCATTAAAATAACCTTAAAAACACATTAATTACTCAGATCCATCATCAAGACCCTAACCCTAATCTCGTACGATTTGTTTTAATTAAAAACCCCTTTTTTCTATTTAGCCGATTAACAAAATAATTCATCAAGAGTGATATAAGCTTCGAAAAATGCAAGGACCATTTTTCCAGGGTCATATGACATGTATAGAACCCAAATAAATTATGGTTGAAACCCAGAAAAATCGCATGAGTTATTTTAGGTTTTATATACGTGTTTGATATATAGAATTACCACGACTAATCTAACTTGTATGGATCATTATAAACATTTTATTTAGATCATATGTGATGTAAAGAGAGTTATAAAAATACCAGATGATGTTTAGAATGATCGGATGAGGCGTGGAGATTTTGTACCATCTCGGCTAGAATAATACGACATCAACAAAACTCCAACGAGCACAATAGCGATCCAGAAATCTCGAAACCATTTTTACCACCTTCCTTACATTTGAAAGAGTACAGGAAAAATAGTTGACAGCCTCCAAAATTCGTATGGTGTTGAGAGAGTTTTTGGTGTGTGTTTAGGGTTTAACGATGGAATAAAATGGCAATATGGAGAAACCGTGTGAGAGGAGGGGGGGGGGGAGGCAATAATCATGGCCTAATATTGATTGGGAAATCAATTTTCCTGATTTGTAGTGTTTCCTTATTTGTTGGTGATAATTATTTTCATTTAAATGATTTATAACTTTTAAAAGTAAAACAAAATACTTAAAATACATGCATATGTATTTTTCGGTCTATATAATGTGACAAGTTATTTTTGTACATTGTAAAATGTTAAAATGTTGTAGTAAAAATATTCTTACTTCTTATGTTGCTCATTACACAGAGTTTGGAATTTATTTGATGCTTTATGTACGCTTTAATTAAATTTTAAAGTTACAGGGGTATTTTGGACATTTTGCATGTTTTGAAATTTCGGGTATTATAGTAACCTTCATCAAGAGCTTTAAGACTAGTAATAATAGTATTGAATCTAGCAAAAGCATTATCTATTAACTCATCTTCTGTAATGGAAAATTGTTCATATTGTTGAACAAGAATATTTATCTTGTTCTCTTTGACTTGGTTATTACCTTGGTGAGTGACTAACAAAGTTTTCCAAATATCTTTTGCCGTATTACACATGAAAATACTTTCAAATTCCTTTTTAGGCAAAGCATTATAAATCATCATTTTAGCCTCATTATTTTTGGCTAATTTCCTTTTAAGTTCATCACTTTGTTTATCATAAGAAACTATTTCATCCTTTTTAGTTTCCGGATTCTTTTGAATAGGTTGAAAGTCACCCTCGGTAATAACATGCCAAAGATCAATGTCTTTTGATTTCACATACGTTTCGAATCTTGTTTTCCAATAAATAAAACAACCGGTTTCGAAAATTGGTGGTCTTTGCATAGATTGCCCTTCTAGATATTTGTCTGAATCCATTGATCGATTCAAGTTTTAAAATACAATATACTTTAAAATCTTGACTAACCTGGCTCTAATACCAATTGTGGGAAACTAGAAGGGGGGTTGAATAGTTTGCCGGTTTTAAGTTCTTTTAAAAATCTTGTTTTAAAAGTTAGCTATTGGAAACTTTGATTCAAACTCTATGTGTAATCAATCAACATCAATATGAACCACACACTAAACTAACTAATGCTAAATAATAAAAGTAAAGAGTAGAGTTGGAAAGATCAAACCGAGACAAAGGATTTATAGTGGTTCGGCTACGAAGCTCTTCTTTGCCCTACTCCACTCCCCGAGTACCACACTCGAGAGTTTCAAGCACTATGTCAACAACCTCCCTTCAGGCGGAGAAAACCGTACACGTCGCTTATCCTATTACCGACACTAAGCTAGATGTCGAGTGCTAATCTTAGCTAGCACCAATCTACCAAGGTCCACGTGACCAATCACTCAAGCCCAATGGCTACAAGAGATCACCAAGATCTCAACACGATCACAAAGATCAACTCTTACTTCACTCTACTCAATCTAACTACTCTAGATCCTTTGATCACTCACACACAAGCCCAATGGCTTTAAGAGATCTTCACTATCTCTTAAGATCACAATGATCTTCACTCACACTCTCACAAAAGAAAGATAATCTTGATGTATGCTAAGATACAACAAGGATGTAACAAGTGTTACAAAAATCTAACAACTATAACTCTTGTATCTTCTTGAATATTTTGAGTTCTTCTCTTGCTAATGAAGAGGAATGATAACACCTTGTATCAACTTGGATACTTGTGTTCTTCTCTTGCTAGTGAAGAGGAATGATAACACCTTGTATCAACTTGGATACTTGTGTTCTTCTCTTGCTAGTGAAGAGGAATGAAGAGGATCACTTGGAGGATGACTGGATCACTCTTGAACAAAAGTAAAAACTAATCTAAATGATCAAAGAAAGAAAGTGTGAAGAGAGTATTCAACTCAAAAAGTTTTGTGTGTGTAAGGATGCCTAAAAACTGTGAATGGGGTTGGTTTTTATAGGCAAGAAAAATCTGAACGTTACAGAAAGTTTTGTACTGATGGCTCCAATAAATGCACCACGGCTCCTCTAAATTTAGTGGAACCGTGGAGCCGTCCCAGACAAGGATGCTCCAAATTTTGTCTTTTCTGGTGAAAACTTATTTGGGGAAGTTTGGAGCTTATTTAGGGGGGGAAAATAGTTGTTGTGATTTTCAAACTTATTTTTCCATTAAAACATTTCTTAATAATTCAAAAATAATTTGTCATGTGTATTTTTGAAAAAAATGTTTTGTCACAATAAAATGTGAAGTCTTAAATCACAAATTCACTTCTTTGATTATTTGTCAAGTTGTAAATTTGTTCTAGAGTGATTTGCGTAGAAACGGGATCTTCCGATTAAAAACTTGTTTACGTTAATAATTTTAACGTAACGTGATTTCACATTTTGTCATCCTCAAAACGTGAAGTAATTGAAAGATATAAATAACGTTTTTAGAACATTATTTGCATCAACAAGATCTATCTTAAGCAATCGCGCTTCCCAAAGGGAACTAACGGCTCATGAAAATGGGCATAATAGTGGTTCTAGGGCTTAGGCTAACTACACAATAGTTTTGAGAAAATTTTAGTTGTATTGTGGTCCATAAAATAATTTGCATGTTTCTCACCCCATATTTGTAAAATAAGTATAAGTAAAGTGGGGCTATAAACTCACCTTTAATAGTCTGAACAGTAAATGCTTGTGAATTTAGGAAATGTACGGCACCAACACGCAACCTAGATTAATAAGTCATGTTTTAGTTTCAAGCACTAAATTAAGTCTTTACAGAATTTAAATATTTTTAAAGTGTTTATGTTGTTGTCGCTTGTGTGGCAGCAAGTGAGGTTATGAATAGATTCCTAAGTAATTGTAGGTATTGGCTCTAAGAAATGCTTAGATGTACGGTAATGAGGAAATGAGAGTCTTATAGGATTTTGAGTGACGGAATTCGGAAATGATGAAATGAATGATTTGAAAGCACGAATAGATATTATCGAGATGTGGAATATTAAGGATGTGTAGTTTAGTAAAAAAAAATATATAATTGGTTATATAGGTTTTGAAATGAAATTACGTATAAGTGACGTTTAGTATTTAATTGTTTACTGACTCGAGAAAATTTTGTATAAGGTTTGTATAATAAAAGTTTGGTTTACCTTGTTTAATTAAAATCAACTAAGTTCATCAAATTTATAAAGACTAGTTACGACGCGTGTTTGTAAATTGGGTTCACGATTATATGTTTAGAAAACATTTGATCTTGTTATAATAGTTCAAGTAAAGTTTTACTAAAATTTCATTTTCTAATTTTTGTTAACGACATGGGTATTTATTGGTCTAATTTCAAAACAAAGTGTATAAATGATAAAATGTGTATCTATTTATATGTGTTTCATTTTATACTCAATAGTGATTGATTGATCATTAGTTTAACGAGTTCTATATATTGGCGACGTGTGTTTGTATATATGTTCACATCTTTAACATCGAAAGTTAGTGTGCTACGAAAATGTTTTGTGACGAGTTATAAATCGAGCTCTAATTATATGGCAGACAGATTTTGAAATTATGTCAACAAAAATCTTACACAATAGTGTTCGATACAAAATTTTATTGTGTGCTCGGCTACAACTGTTTGATTCACGGCTAATACACCTATCTATACACACATCAAATTTTTATACGATCAACTCTTGTTGGGCTGCGGCACAACTGAGTCAAAGGAGGAGGCAACTGAGTCAAAGGAGGAGGGGGGTCTTAGTGTTGGGCTGGACTAAGAATACCACCGAAAGCCACATTGGGCCTGGTGGTTTCAAGTTAGCCGCAGCTAGAACACCCTGTATGAACTGGACTTTAAGGTGCAAATTTTTAGGTTGGGCTTTCAATTGGGTTGGATTTCTCTGGTGTTATACGAATACAACCACAAGTTCAGAAGTTGTTATGTGGTTACTGGAATCTCATGTACCCATTAGACACTTGAGAACTTTTGACACCAAATTATTCACCACCTCGAGGTCGAGTACCACTCGATTCCTCATCATGAGGGTCTCAAATGTTTGCGTGGCTTTTGATTTGGCATAACCATCCTCATATCCGACAATGAATAACCGAATATGGGTGTGAGGATTTACCTTAGGACAAGGGAAAAACACTTAACACACCTTTGTGTTTTGGCCGAATGCTAGGCAACCAAAGATAGTCTATTGGTGTTTGTGTGGAGGTTCGCATTTGACACCCATTGTGGGTTCAAGTTGAACCGAGCGGACTTCACCCCATTTGTGGTTCGACTTTGAGCTAAAACAGGGTAAGTTCTAGGCTCGAACCCATGGCTAGCTCACCCACCATGGTGGCTGCCTGGGGTGAGTTTGATTGGCAAGGGATCCGACCAAATCCTCCCATGTTGGGGTGGTTTTCCTCAACCAATGATCACCACCACGCACCCTACTTGGGTGGCTGTGGGGTGAGACTAAAACGAACCATACATACAGCCCTTATCTCACCCTGGTGGGGCGTATCTACAGGGTCTAGATAGCTTCAACACACCCTTACGAGGGTGGTTTCCACTCGAATTGCAAGTTGCCAAGGTTCCTCTTGACCGAGACAAGGGTTTCTAGGCCTAAGTTGTGGGTCATTCGAAAAGGTCTTAGCAATAGATCCAACAAACCATTCTTCTGATTCAATCTAACACATCAATCCTAAGGATCTTTGGAGTCATACGACCCAAAACACGGATTCGACCACCATAAGGACCAACGATACTCTAGCCTATTGACAAATCCTAGCTTTCTATGCCACAAGGACAACAACAATAACAACCAGAATCGGATACAAACATGAATTCGAAAACTTTAATAAATCACCATTCGATCTAACAACTAACAAAAATCTATTGAAAGTATTCTTGATGTCAAGAAATGAATATAAAGGAGTTGAGTACAAGGTGGTTATAACCTTATGGTGAAACGAATGAGAGACTTTTAAACCCGGAAGAACTCGAACAAGATCCAAATCCGAAACCCTAGCTATCCCAATCGAACCCCAGCCCAAAACCACTTCAAGTCACTTGTTTTCCTTCGAACACCTTTGTCTTCTCGGAATTTTTGAGTGGTTGTAAGCGGTGGTGTGGTTGATTGTGCTTGGGATAGCAGTATAAAAAGAGGGAACTTGAGAGTAACTCCATCTTTACTTTCGGATTTGGGGTTTGAAAACCTTCCATTCGGGTATAATTTCTTCCTCATATACGGTTTCCTATGGTTTGACTTCGGGAAAGCCGATCACATGAGAGGGACTGCTAGTGCCTAGATCGAAGGGATAAGTTATACAGTCAAGGGAGATAGAGATGGATCACTGGATCCTTTCTCCGGGTTTGTGGAGCGGCGGACAAGAAAGAAGAAAATGATAAAGGGGATGGGAAAATGTGTGAGTGGGATAATATATTATGTATAATGCTGAGTAGGTTTTATTTGAAGAGTGATTAAATGATACCCCTTGTCTCGCTGAGCTGAGTTGAATTTGGGTTTTCTGGAACTGACATGAATATGGAAAAATGAATTTTTAGGGACGTTTTTGTAAAACTTATATGAATTTGGAGTTTGTTGACTCAAAATAAATTCCGGGTTTTATTTTGTTACTGATGTGATATCGGTACGCGTGTGGTTCCGTTTTTGAGTAAAAGTGAGATAACCTCCCGTTTTTACTACATTATAGTTTGTAAATATGAGAATGGGAAAAATTCACTGTTCCTAGTGAGATTTAATAGTTTTGGTGAGTTACTGTGTGACACAGTGTGCGGGTTTGTTTTCCCGTAATAGTTATGTACTCATGTAAATGCCTAGTTTAGTAATTTAGTCATAATAAATTGACAGTTAAAATTTAAATACTAGTGAGAAAATTACCGTTTGTCACATCCTCCCCGTCTTTGGGAAGAAAACCGTCTTTGGTTTTCACTTAGGGTTCCCCGATGGGTTTGAGAAAAGATGCGGGTATTTACGCTTGACCTCGTCCTCCCGTTCCCACGTGTATTCGGGACCTCTTCGGGAGTTTCAACGAACTTTAACGATAGGAATACGGCTTTGCTTTAGCCGTTTGATTTCTCGATCCATTATTTCAACAGTTTCCTCAACGAAATTTAATCTTTCGTCAACCTGGATTTCTTCCAGAGGAATGGCAAGTGTCTCGTCGATGAGACATTTCTTTAGATTGCTCACGTGAAACACGTTGTGTACGGAGCTGTGTTCTTGTGGTAACTCAAGTCGATAAGCTACTGGTCCAATTCTTGTGAGAATTTTGAAAGGTCCTATATATCGAGGGTTTAGCTTTCCACGGTTTCCAAAGCAAATCACGCCTTTCCATGGCGATACTTTCAACATAACACGATCTCCAACTTGGAACTCAAGTGGTTTTCATCTCTTATTAGCATAGCTTTTCTGACGGTCTCGAGCCCCTTGCATCCGGCTCTTGATCTGTACAATCTTTTCTGTAGTCTCTTGTACTAACTTGGGACCAATGAGCTGACTTTCTTCGACTTTAGCCCAACATATTGGTGATCTGCACTTTCTACCATACAGTGCCTCATAGGATGCAGCTTTGATGCTGGTGTGATAACTATTATTGTAAGAAAATTCGGCCAATGGCAGATGTCTATCCTAGCCGTTTCCAAAGTCTATCACACATGCTCTCAGCATATCTTCTAAAGTTTGGATGGTTCTTTTACTTTGACCATCTGTCTGAGGATGATATGCGGTGCTCATATCAAGGTCAGTACCTAAGGCATCTTGTAGCGATCTCCAAAAATTTGACGTAAAACGACTGTCTCTGTCGGAGATGATAGAAAGTGGAACTCCATGTCGAGCAACTATTTCCTTCACATATAGTCGCGCAAGTTTGTCCATGTTATCGTTTTCTTTGATTGGTAGGAAGTAGGCGGATTTGGTAAGACGATCAACAATTACCCAAATGGTGTCATAACCGCTTGATTTCCTTGGCAGTTTGGTGATGAAGTCAATCGTTATACGTTCCCACTTCCACTCGGGGATTTCAGGTTGTACGATTAAACCTGACGGTCTCTGATGTTCAGCTTTGACCTTCGAACATGTTAGACATTTACTGATATAAGTTGCAATGTCAGCCTTCATATTGAGCCACCAATATAGCTTCTTTAGATCAAGATACATCTTGTCGGCTCCTGGATGGATAGAGTATTTAGATTTATAGGATTCGTACTTGATGAGGTCTCGTATACCTCCATAGAGTGGGACCTAGCTTCTGTCCCTGTAACATAATGTCCCATCTGCTTTCTTTGAGAATCCATTTTCGCTTTCAGGCATTCCATAAATCTTCTCGTTGGGTCTGTTTTCTTCCTTAAGAGCCTCGGCCTGAGCCTCAAGAATTTTCGATGGGAGTGGTGAGACAATTGTCGTGCCTAACGATAGTACTCTTAGAGGTTTCGGTCTCTCCTTTCTGCTAAGGGCATCCGCTACCACATTTGCTTTGCCTAGGTGGTATCGAATTTCACAGTCATACTCACTGAGCAATTCTAACCAACGGCGTTGCCTCATATTGAGCTCCTTCTGATCAAGGATGTGTTGCAAACTTTTGTGGTCGGTGTGAACTACACACTTGGTGCCGTAAAGGTAGTGTCTCCAGATTCTGAGTGCAAACACTACCGACCCCAGCTCTAGGTCGTGTGTAGTGTAATTCTTCTCGTGGGTTTTCAATTGTTGTGAGGCGTAGGCTATCACCTTCTCTCGCTGCATCAAAACAGCTCCTAACCCTTTGTGCGAGGCGTCACAGTAGACTACCAATTTCTCACTGCCTTCAGGTAGGGCTAAGATAGGTGCACTACACAACTTATCCTTGAGGAGTTGAAAAGCTTCTTCCGCATTTTCTCCTCAGTAAACCTTTTTATTTTTCTGGGTTAGCTTGGTCAAGGGCTTTGCTATTTTCGAGAATCCCTCGATAAACCTTCTGTAGTACCTTGCAAGTCCTAAGAACTGGCGTATTTCGGTGGGAGTTGTGGGTGTCGCCCAATCCTTTATCGACTCAATCTTTGCAGGATCTACATGAATACCTTGTTTATCGATTACGTGACCTAAGAATTGAACTGTTGGTATCCAAAACTCGCACTTAGAAAACTTAGCATATAACTCCTCCTTCTTCAGCAGTTCTAGGATTAGCCTAAGATGTTCTTCATACTCCTTCTCACTCTTAGAGTATATCAATATGTCGTCGATGAAGACGATCACAAACTTGTCTAAGTATGGCTTACACACCCGATTTATGAGGTCCATGAATACTGCTGGTGCGTTGGTTAAGCCAAAAGGCATAACCTGAAACTCGTAGTGGCCGTAACGAGTTCTAAATGCCGTTTTTGGGATATCCTCTTCCCGTACTCTAAGTTGGTGGTAACCGGATCTCATGTCAATTTTCGAATGGACGCACGATCCTTGGAGCTGATCGAACAAATCATCGATTCTAGGGAGTGGGTATCGGTTTTTGATAGTTAATTTGTTGAGTTCCCGGTAGTCGATGCACATTCGGAAAGATCCATCTTTCTTTTTAACGAACAGAACTGGAGCTCCCCAGGGCGAGGAACTTGGTCTGATGAATCCTTTCTCGGAGAGTTCTGACAACTGTTCAGATAACTCCTGTAGTTCTGTCGGAGCTAATCGGTAAGGTGCTCGTGCCACGGGTGCGGCACTGGACACTAAGTCGATTCAAACTTCGACATGTCGTGTCGGTGGGAGTCCGGGTAAGTCTTCAGGGAAGACTTCTGGAAAATCTCTTACGATTGGTACATCTTTCAACCGTTTTCCTTCCGGCTCCTTTTCTTCTTTTCCGGAAACCTGTGCTAAGAAGAGAAGACATCCTTTCTCGAGGTGTTTCAAGACCTTCATGTAAGAGATAATGTTTAATCTCGAGGCACTTCGTTGGTCTCTTCTGTCGCCTTTGACGATTAAGACCTCGTTCCCGTAAGGTAGTCGAACGATCTTTTCGACCGAAAGGATAGTGGCACGGTATTTCGATAACCAATCCATGCCGATAATAACATCAAAACTACCCAATTCTACAGGCATGAGGTCGATGTCGAATGGGTGATTTAACAGATTCAAGGTGCAACCTCTTACGATGGTGTCTACTCTTTCTACTTTTCCATTAGCCAACTGCACATTATATACATTGCCTAAGGTGGTCGGGGTTATACCAAGCAATGGGCTAAATGCAGTAGAGACAAAACTTCTATCTGCTCCCGTATCAAACAATATAGATGCATAGCAGTTATTTAAAAGGAACGTACCGGTTACGACATTCGAGTCCTCTTAGGCTTCCACTTTGTCCACTGCATAGACCCTGTCGTGGGCACCTCCATCATTTTCCTGATTCCCTTGGGGCACAACAACTACTTGGTTCATACCAGCTCCTGGATTTCTCTGGTTACCCTGATTGCCTTGTTGACCTCTGTTGCCACCATTACCCTGGTTCTTGAGCTTTCGGCATTCATTTCGATAATGCCCTTTTTCACCACAACCAGAACACGTGATCTCGGCCTTTGGGTTGTTTGCTGGTGCAACTTGTACTGTTGCTAGAGGTCTTGCTCTACAATTGTGGGTCATATGTCCTATTTTCGGACATTTATTGCATTTAACCGGGCATGGACCCTTATGATGCAACTTGCATCGATTGCACAGTGGCAAGTTCCCTGCGTAGACCTTTCTCTCTGTCGGCCCTGCAGCATACACCTTCGCAACTTCTTGCCTTTTGTTCGGGTGGTTGTTGTTTCGGGAATGATCATCCCATTTCGTTTTGTTGTTCATACCCACTTCGATCGAATCCTCGATCACCTGATCCATCAATTTGTTTACTACCTCCATAGTCTCGTGGAGATCTATAGCCTTGTAGGTGGTGACGTTTCCCTTAATAGATGGAGTTAATCCGCCAATGTACCTTTCCAACAGTCGGGTCTCAGTTTGAACCATATCAGGACACAGTAAGGCAAGTTCCTGAAATCGTTGATTATACACTGCCATATTGCTACCTTATACCTTGTGGTTCCAAAATTCTACCTCCAACTTCTTCACCTCATTGCGGGGACAGTATTTCTTAAGAACCATCTCTTTGAAGCTTTCCCATGACATTGCATATGCAGCGTCATAGCCAGATGATTTCAAGAAGTTGTTCCACCAAGTTAAAGCTGCATCCATAAAGGTAAACGATGCAAACTTAACTCTGTCTTCTTCTGAACAACCACAAATTCGGAATACCTTCTCCAATCTTTACATCCATCGGACCAGTACGACTGCTCCTTCAGTACCACCGAAACCTCCATTCATTACCTTCCGGAAGTCTTGATAAGTACAACTACGAGCGTTGTTGTTTGTGGGCCTCGAGTTCCCAACATCCGTTGTCGAGTTGTTTGCTGCAGCCAGTGCTGCTGCCACCCGTTCTTCTACTAGTAGATCGACCATGGCTCGATTTATAGGTGGAGCCGCTGTAGCAGCCCTAGCGGGGCCTTGGTTTATTGGTTGTGCACGAGCGGTTCTGGTTGTTCTCTTTGGAGGCATTTTGCTGTATCAGAAAGATAGAGATAATCAAGATTTGAAGAGTTTGCACGTAAAGTATATGAGTAAGATTAATTATAAGGACGATAGCACAATGGAATAGTCAATCAAGCTTGTCATAAATCAGGATCAAATCGTGTTCACAAAAATTACAAGCTCGAAATATACGAGAAAATAGCACAAGTTTTCGAATACAGGTAAAGGACTAGAACTGTCATTAACTGACGACTACTCAGTTTAGTGGGGATACATCATAACTACTAGAACTAAAATCCATCACGCCCTATGCATAGCTGCTCCAGCTCCTGTGCCATCCGTGCTACAATGGTCTCTAGATGACCTACTCTAGTCTCCAGCTGCGCAATGCGTCTCCTTGACGCCAACACCTCTCTACGGTCCTCATGCTCGGATCTCGTGACCCTAGCCATCACCGACTCTAACTCATGCATCTGATGCCAGTTAGTCCACTCAGCATCCCATGCCCTAGCCTGGTCTCTCCCTATGTCACCCAGTCTCTGAGGAACTCCTGCAAGTTCCCTGCCAACTTGTTCGTCTCGTCTCCCTAGTCTCTCTAACTGGTCAGAATGGACATCTAGCAAGTTTCCCTGTGCTCCCAACTGGACTAAGAACCTAGTGACATCATCTTCCTCCTCCTCTGCCATCGGTGAGACAGCAGGTGGAGGGGAAACAGGTATAGATGGAGATGGCGACACAAATGAAGGTGATGATGGCTCATATGTAGGACTGCCGGAACCAGGTTGGGTGCTATGTATGCACTCAATATCTTTTCACACTTCGCCATTGATCTCACAAGTAACTGGAGCCTCATCTCTAGCTCGTAACCCTGCAACTCTCAATCCCAATCCGAGAGGCATATCCATGTCACCTCCCACCATCTGAGCAACCCTGGAGCTCTGCCCTATCTCAAACATGCTTGGCACCTCCTCCATAATTCCCTTTCCATGCCGTGGCTTAGCTGGTATAACCTCTTCTGGAGTAGGATCTGCCACTGGCTCCTCCTCAGAGTCTTCCTCCGAATCCTCTTCTGATTCTTCTTCTTCCTCAGCTGAGTATGAGTCATTGGCCCTCCTGAGCCTTTGACGAGGTGGTGACTGATCAGGGGATGTAGTAGGTGAAAGGGATAAGGGAGTGGTAGAGGTACCCGTATAGATAACTCGGGCTCTCTTTTGAGGTGATGATAGTAAATCTGAGTACCGCATCCGATATCCAGGAACACGCATGCGGGTAGTATGGCGAACTGGAAGAGTATGGACATATGGAGTAAGTTGTGTAGTAGGATCAGTAGTGGAGATAGGCTGGATGGAAGTATGGTCGGTAGTAGGTGTAGGTAATGCTGTAGTGAGTGTAGGCTCAAGTAAGTCAGGGTCTGGTGCATTAAAGGCCTGCAGTACTTGCATGTATGGATCGTCTGAGTCTGGCGAGATCGGAGGAATGTGATGGGAAGACATAGTCTGTGACAAAAATGGTATATGTGTGTAAGTATATCGAAAATACTCATAGTAAATAGTGTAGGTTAAGTGTATATAAATATATACATATAATACTTATAGTACATGTAATTATGTAAAATTTATGAGTCACAAATCATAGCATGCAGTCAAGGCAAATAAACAGCAAGTAAAGTGGCAAGCAAGGCAAGCGGCGGTCATAGGGACTTGTTTTTATAAAAACGGTTATAGTTTAGGGTTTATATGTACCTAGTTCTCTATAACCTTGGCTCTGATGCCAATCTGTAACACCCCCAAAATTTAACAGTCGAGAAAGCATACAGAACTTTGAGGGTGCTACTAGCGGATTGAAAATCACAACACAAGGTAAACAAAGAACGGAATACATACTCCGTTTTAAATAAATCAATAATTAGAGTTTACAAAAGATGATTCATTGTTTAGAAAAATAGACCCATTAGTTTCAGTGGTCCCACATAAAAACAAGTCTAAATCATGTCTGCCAATTCTTCTGAAAAAGGGCTATGACCCTTGCCTTGCCGAAACCTTGCCATAAACAATCAAATTACACACCTTAGAAAAACATGCTAAAAGTCAGCAAAAAGCTGATGAGTTTATAGGTTTAAGTTAAAGCAATAATTAATAGAATTTGGACCAATAGTTTTGTGTACGATCATTACAACACATATAATGTCATACTAAATAGTCTATCGCGCTAGCTCTAAGTTCATGCAACCGAAGCTCGAAAGTTTAGTGCGCTAATCTATAGCACATAAATAATAGTCAAGGGGCCCTTAGCGAGTGTTTAACCCAATACACTCGTAGTTCGACTTGCTATACGCCGCATTGACCTGTCTGGCCAACCGAACGGGGGAGTCACCCCAATAGATCTATCTTAAGCAATCGCGCTTCCCAAAGGGAACTAACGGCTCATGGAAATGGGCATGATAGTGGGTTCTAAGGCTTAGGCTAACTACGCAATAGTTTTGAGAAAAATTTTAGTAGTATTGTGGTCCATAAAATAATTTGCATGTTTCTTACCCCATATTTGTAATATAAGTATAAGTAAAGTGGGGCTATAAACTCACATTTAATAGTCTGAACAGTGAATGCTTCTGAATTTAGGAAATGCACGGCACCAATACGCAACCTAGATTAATAAGTCATGTTTTAGTTTCAAGCACTAAATTAAGTCTTTACAAAATTTAAATATTTTTAAAGTGTTTATGTTGTTGTCGCTTGTGTGGCAGCAAGTGAGGTTATGAATAGATTCCTAAGTAATTGTAGGTATTGGCTCTAAGAAATGCTTAGATGTACGGTAATGAGGAAATGAGAGTCTTATAGGATTTTGAGTGACGGAATTCGGAAGATGATGAAATGAATGATTTGAAAGCACGAATAGATATTATCCAGATGTGGAATATTAAGGATGTGTAGTTTCGTAAAAAAAAAAATATGTCATTGGTTATATATGTTTTGAAATGAAATTACGTATAAGTGACGTTTAGCATTTAATTGTTTACTGACTCGAGAAAATGTTGTATAAGGTTTGTATAATAAAAGTTTTGTTTACCTTGTTTAATTAAAATCAACTAAGTTCATCAAATTTATAAAGACTAGTTACGACGCGTGTTTGTAAATTGGGTTCACGATTATATGTTTAGAAAACATTTGATCTTGTTATAATAGTTCAAGTAAAGTTTTGCTAAAATTTCATTTTCTAATTTTTGTTAACGACATGGGTATTTATTGGTCTAATTTCAAAACAAAGTGTATAAATGATAAAATGTGTATCTATTTATATGTGTTTCATTTTATACTCAATAGTGATTGATTGATCATTAGTTTAACGAGTTCTATATATTGGCGACGTGTGTTTGTATATATGTTCACATCTTTAACATCGAAAGTTAGTGTGCTACGAAAATGTTTTGTGACGAGTTATAAATCGAGCTCTAATTATATGGAAGACGGATTTTGAAATTATGTCAACACAAATCTTACACAATAGCATTCGATATAAAATTTTCTTGTATGCTCGGCTACAACAGTTTGATTCGCGGCTAATACACCTATCTATACACACATCAAATTTTTATACGATCAACTCTTGTTGGGCTGCGGCCCAACTGAGTCAAAGGAGGGGGGGTCTTAGTGTTGGGCTGGACTGAGAATACCACCGAAAGCCGCATTGGGCCTGGTGGTCTCAAGTTACCGCAGCTAGAACACCTTGTATGAACTGGAATTTAAGGTGCAAATTTTTGGGTTGGGCTTTCAATTGGGTTGGATTTCTCTGGTGTTATACGAATGCAACCACAAGCTCAGAAGTTGTTATGTGGTTACTGGAATCTCATGTACCCATTCGACACTTGAGAACTTTTAACACCAAATTATTCACCACCTCGAGGTCGAGTACCACTTGATTCCTCATCATGAGGGTCTCAAATGTTTGCTTGGCTTTTGATTTGGCATAACCATCCTCATATCTGACAATGAATAACCGAATATGGGTGTGAGGATTTACCTTAGGACAAGGGGAAAACACTTAACACACCTTTGTGTTTTGGCCGAATGCAAGGCAACCAAAGATAGTCTATTGGTGTTTGTGTGGAGATTCGCATTTGACACCCATTGTGGGTTCAAGTTGAACCGAGCGGACTTCACCCCATTTGGGGTTCGACTTTGAGCAAAAACAGGGTAAGTTCTAGGCTCGAACCAAGGATATATCAATCAACTGTTCCCACTCACTTTGGACTATAATTTATTTCACAACGAGAGAGTTGAGAGGCAAATTCCTTTGCCCGTTTGAGGTCTAACCCATGGCTAGCTCACCCAACATGGTGGCTGCATGGGGTGAGTTTGATTGGCAAGGGATCCGATCAAATCCTCCACTGTTGGGGTGGTTTTCCTCTGCCAATGATCACCACCACACACCCTACTTGGGTGGCTGTGGGGTGAGACTAAAATGAACCATACATACAGCCCTTATCTCACCCTTGTGGGGCATATCTACAGGGTCTAGATAGCTTCAACATACCCTTATGAGGGTGGTTTCCACTCGAATTGCAAGTGGCCAAGGTTCCTCTTGACCGAGAAAAAGGTTTCTAGGCCTAAGTTGTGGGTCATTTGAAAAGGTTTTAGCATTAGATCCAACAAATCATTCTTTTGATTCATTCTAACACATCAATCCTAAGGATCTTTTGAGTCATACGACCCAAAACACGGATTCGACCACCATAAGGACCAACGATACTCTAGCCTATTGACAAATCCTAGCTTTCTATGCCACAAGGACAACAACAATAACAACCAGAATCGGATACAAACATGAATTCGAAAACTTTAATAAATCACCATTCGATCTAACAACTAACAAAAATCTATTAAAAGTATTCTGGATGTCAAGAAATGAATCTAAAGGAGTTGAGTACAAGGTGGTTATACCCTTATGGTGAACCGAATGAGAGACTTTTGAACCCGGAAGAACTCGAACAAGATCTAAATCTGAAACCCTAGCTATCCCAATCGAACCCAAGCCCAAAACCATTTCAAGTCACTTGTTTTCCTTCGAACACCCTTGTCTTCTCGGAATTTTTGAGTGGTTGTAAGCGGTGGTGTGGTTGATTGTGCCTGGGATAGCAGTATAAAAAGAGGGAACTTGAGAGTAACTCCATCTTTACTTTCGGATTTGGGGTTTGAAAACCTTCCATTCGGGTATAATTTCTTCTTCGTATACGGTTTCCTATGGTTTGACTTTGGGAAAACCGATCACATGAGAGGGACTGCTAGTGCCTAGATCGAAGGGATAAGTTATACAGTCAAGGGAGATAGAGATGGATCAAAGGATCCTTTCTCTGGGTTTGTGGAGCGGCGGACAAGAAAGAAGAAAACGATAAAGGGGATGGAAAATATGTGAGTGGGATAATATATTATGTATAATGCTGAATTGATTTTATTTGAAGAGTGATTAAATGATACCCCGTGTCCAGCTGAGCTGAGTTGAATTTGGGTTTTCCGGAACTGACATGAATATGGAAAAATGAATTTTTAGGAACGTTTTTGTAAAACTTATACGAATTTGGAGTTTGTTGACTCAAAATAAATTCTGAGTTTTAATTTGTTACTGATGTGATGTCGGTACGCATGTGGTTCCGTTTTTGAGTAAAAGTAAGATAACCTCCCGTTTTTACTACATTATAGTTTGTAAATATGAGAATGGGAAAAATTCACTATTGATGTGCGTGTGTATTGTGCTCTAATTTATACCCACGGTATGTCGTTGTGGTTTTAGCAGTATTCAAGTTTTAAATTTACATTTAGCCGACTTATCAATATAACACACACTTTAACGAGCAGTGTACCCGTCAGTATGAATATAATGGTAAGTAGAGTGTCGATCACTAAGAGTGGAACGTACTATCTAGTTATTCTAATCAGTATTTTAATATCTTAAGTTAGCTATACAACCTAATCTAACGCAAGGGGGTTCAGCCTGAGAGACTGGCACGGTTTGATTATGATTAAATATAAACTAAACTAATAAGCACGAATCAGCGATTAACACACACGTACACAGATAAATACTTGAGACAATAAGAAGACCTGTCCTGATAGTTAAGTAGCTTGTCACTTGTTTTATTGCTAGTTTTATATGAAGTGTATAGTTCGATGCAACGCACCGAGATTAATCCTTTCTCGTTGGCTCTAATCTTATCGGCGAGTAAACCCTTAATGATTACTTATGACTATCCTACTTATCTTTTCTTCCTACGTTTCTACAGATGATAGAATGCATAGGCGATATAATAAATAGGCGAGGAAGGGGCATGGCGACCCAAGCAATGCTCAGCTAGACACAGAGGTTATCAATGCACTAATAAAAGTCACCAAAGACATCAACATATAAACTTTAATTAATGGGAAAGCAATTTTAAGGGGAGTTGAAGTGCATGATTAAATCAATGACACAAGCCCATCAATCCTGACCAATTAAAGTGTACTAATACAATAAAACAAAACTACTTAATGAATTGAATACATGCAGGACCTTCTTACAGCTCTTGTATCTTCGTTCAAGGTGTGTCTTGTGCTGCTACTTTCGTCTGAATTCGGCTTAGGGTTTCTGTGGTCTTCGGTCTTCTAAAACTAGGCCCTGTTCAACCCCGAAATTTGTCTGACTTTGGGGTATTTATAGTTTCTGTCTGACGGTTAGATGCAGCGCATTGGATAAGTAGATGCGGCGCATTGACTTAACTTCGCGTGGGGTCCAAGATTAATATATTCAGGAATATTCGTACACCGCCAGAAGATGCGGCGTAACTCCATTCTTGGATGCGGCGCATGTCCTTGCTGTCTTGGATCGTAGCTTTGTGAAATCTTGATAGTGATGCGCCGTATATAATAAGTAGGATGCGGCGTATCTGAAGCAGAATGATCTTGATCTTGTACATTTCAGTAGACTCTTAACTTCTTGCATGTTTTGCTCCATAATTAGTCCAAAATCGCCAAGTTTCACATAATACTTGTTTTTACCTGAGAATTACAAAAGTAAACATTAACGTATCAATTCTCACAGATAATATAATAAAACAAGTCAAATAAATAGGATAAATGATGGTAATAAAATGTACTATTTGAGTTCATCAACTATTCCTAGTGAGATTTAATAGTTTTGGTGAGTTACTGTGTGACACAGTGTGCGGGTTTGTTTTCCCGTGATAGTTATGTACTCACGTAAATGCCTAGTTTAGTGATTTAGTCATAATACATTGACAGTTACTATTTAAATACTAGTGAGAAAATTACCGTTTGTCACAGTTATTCACGGATTAAACATGCAAATATAGGACACAATTTATTATTAATGAAAACAAACGTACCAAGTACTTAAATTCATTAAAAATAATAAATGTTTAACATCCTTTATCCAAATACTAAATAAATCAATGCATGATAAATCTAGTTGATGAATTATATGCCTCAAGTCATGATAATCATACTTGTTGACAAGGCATAAACCAACCAACTTCGATCTATCAGAATTTTGAGAATACTTATTTTAATAATTCAACTAGTGAAGTTCTTGTATGTGTGCATTCAAATAATTTGATATTGCCACATAATATTTCATAAAGTGTGTGACAACCTCAACCACCAATTTACGATTGATGTGCCCGGTTCGGTGCAAGTTTTAAATTTATAAGGGGGTGAATTACCGAATCTAATAACAACACATACGAGCAAGTATACTCGTCCGTTGTAGCAAGATTTTGATGGTAAGTCGGGATCGTTCGCAGGGATTTGTGTAGTGAATCGAATTGTAAGTTAAAAGCAACTATCTCAAACAAGTAGTAATGATATAATGAAAATTCAAATGATTAAAAACTACACTTGCTTAGACTAGTGTACTATAATTGACTAATATGATTGTGATAACTTTGGAAAACATGTTGGTTGTGATAATTAGTTTTGACACTAATCTATTGTTTCTACAAATTAAACCTTCGTCAAGATTTTGATTTATAAAAACAAGCATTAAGTTTAACCAATCAATTCAAGATCAATTCAAGGTTCATGAGTTGGTGTTCCTCAAACACAAAAACAATCTTTTGTCTAATCAAACAAGCTTAGGAAATGGTCAATACAAAAGTTAACCGATTATAGAAAAAAGGTCACAATTGAAAGCAAACTATTAATCTCTCGACCTTTAAAGTGGTTTACAATCAATCCGTTTTGATAGACAAAAGCATTTTCATTACAATCACAATTAAGTTCCTTTGTTTAATCAAGAATAGTGGAAGACAACAATCATTCATAGACAAATGATTATAACTAGTGGAATAACAATAGTTCTTTCAACCCTTAAGATTACTAGCACTAGTTAAACTTGATTACCCAAATGTCACTATGAAACTTTATCACAATTGGTTCTTAGAATTGACTTGAAATTGAATTAAAACATGTTATCACAATCATATGCCAATCAATGAATAATACACATCATCTAAGCAAGTGCACAAAGGCACTAGCCACTCATAGCAAACATAAATGTAAACTCAATACTTTGAACATTAGAAACCATGATTGAAAGTCTTACAATGATTTGGAAATAAGATTACAAGTGAAAGACAATGATTCCACAAGCAATGAAAATGGTATATTCGACTTTCTCCCTTCTCCTGGACTTATGGACGAATTTCTTGAGTATTTTCTGTGAATGGTTCTTTCTCTAACACCTCTCTAGCACTCTAGATTGATTGGTATATAAATACTCAACAAATGGTTCCATAAATTGCTCTAACCAAGGGTCTAAGTGCATAAATGCTTCTCTTGCTCCCCAAGTAGTATTGAATGGTTAGAATACTGAAAAGAAGGACCTAGAACCGGATTTATAAAGTCACAATCCTTAATAAAGAAGTTATGGGTCAACAGCGACTTCCAACCGATCAGATAGAATGGTCTACCGATCGGTTGGTCTTCTCGGTAAATCCAAATTCACTCCATCCGAATCGGTTGCGGGCGGCGACCGATCGGATGGCTATGGCTGATGAACCTATTTCTTGGACTTTTGCGTACGACTTGTTTCTCGGTTGTAGCTCTTGATTCTTTGATCTTTCCCTTCATCCTTAAGCTTATTAACTCGACTACTCGGACTTTAACTCATTGAAGTACCTTACGGAGCAGAACTTGACACAAGATTCACATGCAATCTCAAATACTTCCTTTTTCCTCATTTTTGCATCTTTTCCATCCATTTTCCTGTCTTTGGCTACAAATGCTTTGCAAACACACTTTGGTATGATTTAGTAACAAAAGCATATAAATATAACCACAAAACATATATAAAACTACCAATAACGCTATCAAAAACATGTTAGATTTAGGCGTTATCAAATCCCCCACACTTGAACTTTCCTTGCCCTCAAGCAAATCTAGAAATAAAAACAATTATCCACATGGTATACACAAATGATTAGGAAAATGTGATGCAAATCTATCAAGCACTAGTACAAGCTAGATTCATCGTTTTAAGCTTTTTTAGTTGAATCATCGAGATGTTTGACAATACCCAAATGATCTTCTTGCATGATACACATTACTAAACACCTCACGAAAGGAAAATGAAATATAATTCACTCAGACACTCATTTGTATGCTTGGTGGAGTATATAAGAGGAATGACACTCATTTGCTCAGTCATGATCTAAATATTACCATAGGCTTGTACAAGAAACAAAACTACACCGAAATGGTGTGAGCGCCAAGTATACATATCAAAGAAGGCTTTTATTGGGGTTTAAGGCTTAAAGGGGTATAAAAGACTAACGCGCCACTATCTCATGCAAAACATAATAGCTCCCTAACAACGAATTCTTGCATTACCAAATAACGGATGGTCACTAGATTGTACCTTGGTTCGCTAACGACGTTACTTGCATAACGGATGGTCGCCAAAATACGCCCTAGATCGCTAACAACGTTAGTCAATTCCTCAAGAAATCGGATGGTCACTACATGTCCATACACTTAATAATTTCACAAAGTCAAAAAGGGTAGGATAAGGCATGGGATATATTTATGAAATTGGTTGAACATAAAAACAAAATTAGTCAAAGTCTACGAACCAAATGTTACTAGCTATTACAAACCACTATCATGCCATTTTGTGAAAAACTCCATACTTCCTTTATTCATACTTGATTCACTTAGCCCATTGGCTTATTCTTGTCATCTTATAGTTGCAATGACTTTTCTTGGATAACAACTTTCGGAGTTTACGCTTTCTTTGAACTTTCATGATTTCCACATAACATCCATCTTGCCAAATAGCTAGCAACCAACCAAGACTTGACTATGGATAAGGCTAGGCTAAAAAGGTGTAAAATCTTTTTGAATTTTTCTGGATTGTATCAAAAGAAAAGATAGGCTCGGCGGGTGTAACTAGGGGTATCTAGCATTAAAGACAAATGCTAACAAATGGGTCCATATGAGTGGTTAACTAGCCAATGTAGCTAGCTAATATAGCATTATATGAAAATGGAAGGCCATTTGGGATAAAACCTAAGATTGCCTCTTATCACGCATATACACTTATATCACAAACGAAATGTGATCTCACAACGGTCTCGTAATGATTTACAAGTACAAGTTCTAGAATAAATAAAATCACCGGCACACTCATAGCAAAAGATCTAAGCATAAAAGATGTATGTTGTATATAGAACAGGCTCAAATCCTCACACTTTAGTGGAAAGGGCTATAATCTGTGCTAGCTAATGTTATCGATCCTAGAATGGAGTGCAATATTAATCGGGACACATCTCGAATTTTCAAAATTACAGATTTCACCAGTGGATAAATCCAGTTATTCTAGAATATGATCTTTAAAATGACAAAAGACTAGATTACAAGGGCAAACAAAATTTTAAAATTCAACTCAAAACTACAATCTATTCTTATTTTCCTATTCACCCCCCCCCCCACACTTAAGTTAAGCATTGTCCTCAATGTGATAAACGACAAAGAATGAAATAGGGAAATAAGAGAATAAACCGTATTTTCTTTTAAAGATGAGTCTTGATCCTAGCGTCCAAGCTTCGAAATCATTATCTGCAGTAATCTAAAAACAAAAGAGACACACATACGAAATATATCTTCGCTTTATTCAAAATACAGTGATACACCCCCACACTTAAGTTCAACTAAGCAATTTAGAAAAACTTTGGGGTTTAATCACTAGAAAATAAAAATGAAAAATAAACATAGCAAACACACGGGTTGCCTCCCGAGAAGCGCTTGTTTTATTAACGAGTCATCAGCCGGACTCGAACTTCTCTCTCTTCATGTTGGTGCTGACTTCTTCTTTTGAAATTTTGGAACGTACAGCACATTTCCAATCACTATTCCTTCTCCAGTTTCATCTATGTATTCCAGCTTAACTTTCTCCCACGGTCTTGGTAGAACATCATAGATATAACCAGAATCTTCGGCCCACGGAGTGTTTTTCTTGAAATCGGCCGGGAAGGGTGACATAAAGGTTATAGCTTCATATTCCGATTCAGGCGGAATCTCTTGAATAGAAACTTCATTCATCTGCTCCTTGTCATAGTATAACTTAATTCGGTACCCATTAACAATGAAACTTCCACCATGTTTGTCATGCAATTCAACATATCCGGATGGAAATCCATGTTTCACTGTATACGGTCCGAACCATTTCGGTTTCAGCTTGGGAGCTTTGAACTTATACTTCATGTTAAAAAGCAGAACTTTGTATCCAGCTTTGAATTCTTTTCTGATTCTTAGCTTTCTGCCATGATAAGCTTTTGTTCTTGCTTTGTAAAGTTTGGAGTTCTCATAAGCTTGTAGTCTAAGCTCATCGAGTTCATGCAATTGCAAAAATCTCTTTTCTCCAGCTACTTTGAGGTCTGGGTTACAGTTTCTTAATGCCCAGTAAGCGCGATGTTCGATTTTGAACGGCAAATGACAAGTTTTTTCATACAACAATCTGTATGGTGTTGTACCAATTGGTGTTTTGTAAGCTGTGCGAAATGCCCACAGAGCATCATCTAGTTTTCTCGACCAAACGGCGGGATTGTCTTTAACCGTTTTTTCGAGTATCCTTTTTAAGGCTCTGTTGGTATTTTCGACTTGACCACTGGTCTGTGGGTGATAAGCTGTAGCGAAACGATGATGAACTCCGTATCGCTTCATAATTTTCTCCATTTGTTTATTACAGAAATGGGTTCCACGATCACTTATCAAAGCTTTAGGAATTCCATAACGAGCGAAAAGCTTTTTGAGAAAATTAACAACTACTCGTGCATCATTTGTGGGTAGAGCTTCCGCTTCAGCCCATTTGGAAACATAATCAATAGCAACGAGAATGTATTCGTATTTGTGTGATTTAGGAAACGGTCCCATGAAATCAATTCCCCAAATATCGAATAATTCACAGACTTGAATGCTCTTCTGAGGCATTTCATCTCTTCGAGAAAGACTACCGAATTTTTGGCAAGCATCACAATTCTTAACAAGAGTATGGGCTTCTTTAAAAATAGTCGGCCAATAGAATCCAGCATCAAAGACTTTTTTAGCGGTGGTAGAAGGACCATAATGTCCCCCAGTTAGGCCATGATGACATTCATCGAGAATTCTTCTTGTTTCAAAACCATAAACACATCTTCTAATCATCCCATCGGGACACATTTTGAAAAGATAAGGTTCTTCCCAATAATAAGGTTTAAGATCCGAAAAGAATTTACTTCGTTGGGCATGAGTTAATCCTTTCTTTAGAATTCCTCCAACGAGATAATTTGCATAATTGGCAAACCATGGAATTTCGTTCTCATCATCTGTATCAACAGTCATGAGTGTTTCATCCGGAAAATAATCGTCAATCTCATCTTCTTTTAACTCTTCCAGATTTGGATTTTCTAAACGAGATAGATGATCAACGGCTAGATTTTCTGCTCCTTTCTTATCTTTGATTTCGATATTGAATTCTTGGAGTAGTAAAATCCATCGGATGAGACGCGGTTTGGCATCTTGCTTCTTAAACAGATATTTTAACGCTGAATGATCGGTGAACACGATTATTTTCGAAAGTACAAGGTATGATCTGAATTTATCGAAAGCGAAAACAACGGCTAACAATTCTTTCTCTGTAACTGTGTAATTCTGTTGAGCATTGTTGAGTGTTTTGCTGGAAAAATATATAGGACGAAAATGTTTCTCTTCTCGTTGTCCTAATACAGCTCCAACAGCAAAATCGCTTGCATCGCACATAAGCTCGAATGGTAGTGACCAATCAGGGGAAACCATAATGGGTGCACTAGTCAGTTGTGTTTTCAATGCTTCAAATGCTTTCATACAGTCTGCATTAAAATCGAAAACAACATCTTTTTCAAGAAGTTTCGTCATTGGACGAGATATTTTGGAAAAATCCTTAATGAAACGACGGTAAAAACCTGCATGTCCTAGGAAACTTCTAACGGCTTTAACGTTAGTTGGGGGTGGTAATTTTGTAATAACATCGATCTTTGCTTTGTCAACCTCCATTCCTGCGCTGGAAATTTTGTGTCCTAACACAATTCCTTCAGTTACCATGAAATAACACTTCTCCCAATTGAGAACAAGATGTGCAGCTTTACATCTTTCAAGCATTTTATCGAGGTTAGAAAGGCAAGCTTCGAATGAGCTTCCGAAAACTGAAAAGTCATCCATGAAAACTTCCATAGACGTTTCAAGCATATCTTGGAAGATGGCAATCATACATCTTTGAAAAGTCGCGGGAGCATTACATAATCCAAAAGGCATACGCCGATAAGCGTAAGTTCCAAAGGGACATGTGAATGTGGTCTTTTCTTGATCAGCTGGATCAATAGGAATTTGAAAATATCCTGAAAACCCATCGAGAAAACAAAAGTATCTATTTCCTGCTAATCTCTCAAGCATTTGATCCATGAAAGGCAAAGGAAAATGATCTTTTCTGGTGTCTTTATTTAATTTTCTGTAATCAATACATACTCGCCATCCGGTGACAGTTCTAGTAGGAACTAATTCGTTTCGTTCGTTGGTCACAACAGTCATTCCTCCTTTTTTCGGAACACAGTGAACAGGACTCACCCAAGGACTATCCTCGATGGGGTAAATGATACCTGCATCAAGAAGTTTGATGATTTCTTTTTTAACAACTTCTTTCATGTTGGGGTTAAGTCGACGTTGTCTTTCTACAACTGGTTTGGCATCTTCTTCGAAATTGATTTTGTGTTTGCAAAAATCAGGACTGATTCCTGGGATGTCAGAAGTTTTCCACGCAAAAGCTTCTTTATGCTTCTTAAGAACTGAAATCAGACATTCTTTCTCATAATCATTGAGCAACGAAGATATGACTACTGGAAGTAGTTAATTGTCTTCCAAGTAAGCATACTCAAGATTTTCTGGAAGTGGTTTCAACTCGAGATCAATCGGTGGTTCTTGAAGTGATGTTTTGATCCTCATTTGATCATTAAAACTGATTTCCTCAAAATCTTCTTCTATTATCTCTCCTTCTTCTTCTTCTTCTTCATCAATCTTTACTTCCATAAAATCAGCGAATTCTTTATCAAAAGTTGTTTCACTAATCTTCTCTGAAATAGTCATGAATGGATCAGAATCTTCAAGTAATGCATCCAATTCTTCCTCAGTGACTTCATCGATTACATCAATGTTAAAGCAAGTGTCATCACTGGAATGTGGATATTTCATTGCTTTATCGATTAAAAAGGTGATTCTATCCTCTCCAACTCCAAGATTGAGTTCTTTTTCTTTTACTTTGATGATCGCATCAGCGGTGTTTAGAAAAGGTCTTCCTAAAATAAGGGGTACTCTACTATCTTCCTCCATTTCTAAAATCACAAAATCCACGGGAAAAATGAATTTACCTACATGGACAAGCATATTCTCAGCAATACCAACAGGATATTGGTAAGTATGATTAGCTAATCGGATACTCATCCTTGTGGGTTTAAAGGTATTGATTGAAAGTTTCGTATACAGCGAATAGGGCATCAAATTAATACTCGCACCTAAGTCGGCTAAAGCATCGCATGTGATGTTGTTTCCTAATATGCATGGAATCAGAAAACTTCCGGGATCTCTGAGTTTTTGTGGAATTTTGTTTTGAACAATAGCTGAACATTCTTCATTGAGAAAGGTAGCGGATATTTGCTCCAACTTGTTCTTGTTGTTAAGAAGTTCTTTCAAAAATTTCCCGTAATTGGGCATTCCGGCTAAAACATCAATGAGGGGTACATTGAGTCTAACTTCTTTGATTATTTCAACAAACTTCTTATAACGCTCCTCCATTCTTTCTTTCTTAAGGATCTGAGGATATGGATTTTTTGGAGTGTAAGCCTTAACTGGTGGTTTGGGATTGGGTTTGGGTGGTGTTTTTGGTGTATTTTCCTTCTTGGATTCTTCATCTTCATCCTCACTATCAAAATTGATAGTTGTGGTGTTGTTTGGGTTGGGTGGTGGATCATAAGACAGGCCACTTCTTGTGAATACAGCATTGATATGCTCATTTCTGGTTTGTGGTGGATGATAAGTCTTATCATTCGATGATGATGATGGTTTTGGGTTGGTTTGGGTGTTACTAGGCAACGAACCTGATGGTCGGGAAGAAATTTGATCAGAGAGTCTCCCAAATTTTTTTTCAAGATCTTGGATAGATGCTTGATGATTTTTCTGACCTTGCTCAACTTTGGTCTTGAGATTGAAAAATTGATTCTTGACGAACTCGTTGGTTGATTTTTGAGCAGTGACGAATTCTCTCATCATTTTTTCAAAATTTGTTTCTTCAGGTTTCTTGTCGGAATTTTGTGAGGTTTGGTTCTCTACTTTTGGTTGGGACTCATGGTTGTTATCCCTTTGTCGGCGATCTTGCCAACTAGCAGAGTTTCGTCCGTAATAATTTCCACGATATCCTCCTCCTCGGTATCCTCCTTGGATGTAATTAGCTTCTCCTTCTTTTGGTTGGTCCATAGGTTGATCATCGCATTCTGATGATGGGTGGTTACCTCCACAGTTGTTACAACCATCTCGCATTTCTTTCATCTCTCCTCTAAGATCTTTGTATTGCGAATCGATTTTGGAAACCAAGGTTTCCATTTTCTCCATGAGTTTAGATGAATCAGAACTTTCGGCAAAGGCAACGGTTTTTCTTAAGGGTTTTGTCTTGGCATCTTTTGACCAGTCGAGTTTGAGAAGAACTCGGTCTTCAAGCAATTGGTATGCCTGGTTAGGGGTCTTATAAAGAAAAATTCCTCCAGCATCAAGAATTCCTTGAGATGTTTCATCAAGTCCATGGTAAAAGATTTGGATAATGGTTCCTCGTCCTAAACCATGTCCATGACAACTTCGAAGTAAATCCTTCATACGAAGCCAGGCTTCGACGAGTGATTCGTTAGGATTTTGTGTGAAAGCACGAATTTCTCCCATGAGTCGATCAAACATTGCAGGTGGAAAGAATCGGCTTACAAAAGCTTGCCTCATCTCTTCCCAAGTAGTGATGATTCCTGGTGTTAATTCGTTATACCACACTTTTGCATCTCCAGCAAGTGATGACGGAAAAAGTTTGAGTTTAATGGCATCTACATTTGTATCACCGTATCGGAACATGCCACAAATTTCAATGAATTCGGAAACGTGTTTGTGAGGATCGGCCCTCGAACGGCCATCGAATTGACGGTCTTTGATCATAGAAAGATGGTGACCTTTCACGGTGAAATTGTCACCTAAGTTGACAGCAACAATAGCAGCTCCAGGAGTGGGTGCTACGGCTCGGTTTGCTTCCCACATGGGTCTATCGTCAGCCATGGGAAAAGGTTGATCAGTGAATGGGTTATAAACGACTTTGGTTTCAAAAAGGTTATCAAAAGTTAGGTTTGGTATTCCTGGTACACGATTGGCTAGTGGAACAAAGGGTGTTCTTCTTCTTCTTCTAGATCTTGTTCGAATCAAACTTTCGGGATTGAAAAGTGGTGGAATTGGTTCTACTCCAGTTGATCGAGTGTTCATACAATTCCCCAACGAATCGAGGCAATGTCTAAACAAACGAGCAAAGAATGAAAACAATTTGAAAAGATCAGAATCGTCCAACCGATCGGATAGAACAGTCTACCGATCGGATAGATCTCTCGGTAAATTTGATTTGAAGGATCCGATCGGATGGAAATGTCCGCCGATCGGATGGTTCTCTCGGTAAATGAAAATTTTGGAAAACCGATCGGATGGATGAACAACCGATCGGATGGGCAGCTCGGTAAAACTTTTTTTTTTTTTTTTTTTAACGAAAACTAACTAAATGAGAATTGGACTAAAACTTACAGAAACACAATCAAAATCCCCGGCAGCGGCGCCAAAAACTTGATGTGCCCGGTTCGGTGCAAGTTTTAAATTTATAAGGGAGTGAATTACCGAATCTAATAACAACACATACGAGCAAGTATACTCGTCCGTTGTAGCAAGATTTTGATGGTAAGTCGGGATCGTTCGCAGGGATTTGTGTAGTGAATCGAATTGTAAGTTAAAAGCAACTATCTCAAACAAGTAGTAATGATATAATGAAAATTCAAATGATTAAAAACTACACTTGCTTAGACTAGTGTACTATAATTGACTAATATGATTGTGATAACTTTGGAAAACATGTTGGTTGTGATAATTAGTTTTGACACTAATCTATTGTTTCTACAAATTAAACCTTCGTCAAGATTTTGATTTATAAAAACAAGCATTAAGTTTAACCAATCAATTCAAGATCAATTCAAGGTTCATGAGTTGGTGTTCCTCAAACACAAAAACAATCTTTTGTCTAATCAAACAAGCTTAGGAAATGGTCAATACAAAAGTTAACCGATTATAGACAAAAGGTCACAATTGAAAGCAAACTATTAATCTCTCGACCTTTAAAGTGGTTTACAATCAATCCGTTTTGATAGACAAAAGCATTTTCATTACAATCACAATTAAGTTCCTTTGTTTAATCAAGAATAGTGGAAGACAACAATCATTCATAGACAAATGATTATAACTAGTGGAATAACAATAGTTCTTTCAACCCTTAAGATTACTAGCACTAGTTAAACTTGATTACCCAAATGTCACTATGAAACTTTATCACAATTGGTTCTTAGAATTGACTTGAAATTGAATTAAAACATGTTATCACAATCATATGCCAATCAATGAATAATACACATCATCTAAGCAAGTGCACAAAGGCACTAGCCACTCATAGCAAACATAAATGTAAACTCAATACTTTGAACATTAGAAACCATGATTGAAAGTCTTACAATGATTTGGAAATAAGATTACAAGTGAAAGACAATGATTCCACAAGCAATGAAAATGGTATATTCGACTTTCTCCCTTCTCCTGGACTTATGGACGAATTTCTTGAGTATTTTCTGTGAATGGTTCTTTCTCTAACACCTCTCTAGCACTCTAGATTGATTGGTATATAAATACTCAACAAATGGTTCCATAAATTGCTCTAACCAAGGGTCTAAGTGCATAAATGCTTCTCTTGCTCCCCAAGTAGTATTGAATGGTTAGAATACTGAAAAGAAGGACCTAGAACCGGATTTATAAAGTCACAATCCTTAATAAAGAAGTTATGGGTCAACAGCGACTTCCAACCGATCGGATAGAATGGTCTACCGATCGGTTGGTCTTCTCGGTAAATCCAAATTCACTCCATCCGAATCGGTTGCGGGCGGCGACCGATCGGATGGCTATGGCTGATGAACCTATTTCTTGGACTTTTGCGTACGACTTGTTTCTCGGTTGTAGCTCTTGATTCTTTGATCTTTCCCTTCATCCTTAAGCTTATTAACTCGACTACTCGGACTTTAACTCATTGAAGTACCTTACGGAGCAGAACTTGACACAAGATTCACATGCAATCTCAAACACTTCCTTTTTCCTCATTTTTGCATCTTTTCCATCCATTTTCCTGTCTTTGGCTACAAATGCTTTGCAAACACACTTTGGTATGATTTAGTAACAAAAGCATATAAATATAACCACAAAACATATATAAAACTACCAATAACGCTATCAAAAACATGTTAGATTTAGGCGTTATCAATGATCATCAAACTTCCAAACCTTTTAAAGTTTAAAGTATTCTTATTCTTTAATGTATAATACAACTATGCTCTTAGTCACCACAACTAGTTCACATGGCCAAGGATGAAATCCTACCATGACTAGTAATTAGTGTCATCTCAATTAAAGCAGCATCATTGTAAACAAACAACAATATACTCTTTAAAATTCCGTAAACTTTATTATTTATTGTGTAATGTTTGATGCCTTGGCTATGACAATATGTACAAAAATTGACATATTGTTCATCCATAGAATCTGAAAGCAACTCCAAGAAATGCAATTCTAAATCCAAGATGTGTTAGAACGTTAGTCTCTTACCTTGTAGTCAAGGGAATCCTTTAAATCATATTCCTATGTGTTGTACCTTGCACACAACTAAGATTTCTCCCACTTGTGCATGGAACAACATCATATAACAAATAAACAACATGACACACGTTTGTTTATGTGAACAATATGATTGTGTCACATATATTACATAACTATTAAATGTAGAACTACTTAATTAACAAGGAAACGCACAAGACTATCCTTGAAAAATGAGTGTCTATACTTGGAAAGTAATTATCTTGAGACATTCTAGAGATAATGTAGATTACTACCAAGATAACAAGGCTTGTAGCTCCCACTGAATTAGAGGTCATTACAATAATTCCTTATTCAGTAATAAGAACACAATACTCCCACTGGATTTGACAACATTTGTAAGTGTTTCATTAACCAGTAAAAGAAAATAGTGTGCTATTTACTTTCTTACATCTTTGAGAAAGCCCATACGTAACAATTACTTAGGTACTAAAAGAGTGTTTTCTACTATGTAAATGATGGACTATCCATCAATGCTATTAACTTGAAAAATTGGGCATGCAATTTCTTCCTTAATAGGTTTACCATTCCAACAATTGTATGTAGTACCTTTAAATGGTCAAAACAAAACAACCAGATAAAATATACTAGTTTGTCTTTTACCATTTTGCGGTAATTGGTCTAGCTTCTAATTTAATAACTCATAAAATGTTACACATGTTTTCCAGTTAACCAAATGTCATATTTGTTACATGAGAATTCAATTACCGAAAGAGGGTAATGAAATCTCTATGGAAAATGTGCAATTCTCTTAACTATTAAAGTTTGCTATGAGTTATGTATTTAGAATTTAGACAATTCTAATTTTCCTATCATACCTTTCTCATTCATGAAAAGGAATAGGATTAAGTCTCACGCTTCTCTCATGAAAAGGAGACTAGGTTTATTCTTTTAGTAAAGTTGACTCTAGCTAAACGGGTGTAGATCAATTTACCAATAAAAGAATAACTTACGTTTACGGTTTAACGTTGCATTAATACATTTAAAGGAATTAACAAAATTCAATTTCAGTATTTTCGATAATTAGATCTTTAAGAAAATAAAATACCCGTTGGTAAATATTCATATAAACCATAGTATTTTCTTAAAGCTAGGATCCTAATTGACATAGTTCCATTACATCAGTTGATCTGCTAGTAATGAAAGTATTCAACAAGGTAATCTGTCGAACAATAATTGGTAAACAATTTCCAATTCCTAAATCATTATGGGATTTACATTTTTCAAACCTAGTTGCATTGTAAACATGTTTCATCCCCATCTTATGCCTTGAGTTATAGGTCTCACTAACAACTCAATTAAGTCGTCTAATTTAGAAACTGCAAATTCTCATGTACGTCTCACGTAATCATGAAATTTACCTTGTCATTACAATCTAGCTAAGGTCTCACTTAGGCTAAATTGTAACTTCAAGTGTTCCTTATAATTAGATGGCATAAACTTAAATTTAAGGGTACTAGTTTTTTATGTCTATAATCAAAAAATTATGTATGAAGAAGCATGCATACATCTTCATAACATAGGTTTTATTAAAAACTTTTTATTAACTAATTCACTGAGATTAAATTAACAAAGTTTTGATTGGGGTATTGGGTTCACCAATCAAAGAATTACCTTTAATTATCGTTCATTATATCGTACTTTTACATAAGTCCAAAGACTTAGTGTTTCGGATAATTACCACAAAGTTGCGCATAGAATTAAAGGCTAATTCACCATTAAGATGATTTTGTACAAAAGAATAGTCGTACTAGGTAGCTCCAATTTGACGCACAAAGGAGCGGAGAAACTAAGGTTAGCAAAAAGCTATTAAAAACCCGTTTCTTTAAAGTCACAATTTAATGCGTACCCTCCTTAAACCCCTCTTATAGTTTTGTCACAATTAGGTGGGCCGTTCTTACTATTGGTACAAAAATTATCACTCAATTAAACTATTGAAAATTTAACTCTTAAAAAACCAAATATTATTTAACCATTATTTAGTCCAATTTATTTTTCTATTCAAAATTACCCTTTTGTTTACAACATGTCAAACAAAAATAAACAAACAAGTAACAATAAAAAATAAACAACTAAACAATGCGCACATAACGTAACAATTAATATGTGTAAAACACGTAGCCACATGCATACTTATTCGATAAAACCTATAAATAATCAATTCTAGGTTAAATAACGCATATATTAACTATGTCACTCACTTACAAAGGCAAGTGAACCACATGCATTGACGAATCAGTTGCGTAAACCATAGCTAAAAATATGTCATATTGCACATAATTGATTAATTAATTTTATTGAGGTATTCCCCAATCCAAGATTTATCAAAACAATATATGTGAATAAATCTTAACAATTAAACTCAAATAATCTTAACAATTAAATTATATAGACAATAATCCATGAAAAATATGCATGTTTTATCATGGATTTCTCATAACAATTATTACACGTTGTTACAAGATCGCATACAATTAACACGTAATTATATATCATGCAATCCTAGGGTTCCTAATTCAATTAATAAACAAAACAATTTTTTTTTATTAAATTAGGGCAATCGGCCCTCCCTAAAAACAATTAGGGTTTCGAATTTAAAACCCTAAAATTCGACATATATAAATAAACACATAACAATTATTCGTTTTTTACGTGTTTCGATAATTAATTACACATTATCCAAGGCTCGTGATGCCACTGTTAGACTTTAATAACATGTCATAACATAAATTAAACACATATAACATCAAAGTAATGCGGAAGCGTAAAGGATCATAATAACATATAATTAATTAACCGAATAATAAAAGTATACGTACCTTTTTGCTATCTTCAACAAGCAATCAATTGGATGAACCCTAAATATGGTTTATATGGATTATAAGAATTGCCCCTTACCTTTTTGCAATTCAATCCAAGATACAAACAAAAGTATGTTTGTACCACATTCTTGTACACACGTACTAATACCAAGTTAATGTTATGCTAGTAAATAAAACACAAAACAATCTTTTTTTATAAACAAAAGTCGATCAACCCTTGGAGAGGGTTTGTACGATCGGCCTATGCAAAGAAAAAGAGAAGAGAAAACTTTAGGGTATTATGTGTGTACAAGAGATACAAAACAATGACCCTAGGCCCTCTATTTATAGTTTAAGAAACTTGGAAGACAAGTTGGTGTAGGATTAGGAAACCCTAACCATCACCGATCGGCCATAACCCCAAGAGGGGATCCGGAACCTTCTTGACCTTTAATTCCAACTATAAACTTTCCTTTTTCTACTTAACGGTCGTTAGTCAATTTTCGTTAATTACTTAACGTCCGTTAGTCGTTATTTGTGTTTTAATAATTAAATATATAACGTTTTATATGTTAATTATTACTTATTAACTCTTTATACGTAAAGTGTGCAATCCCGTGATGTCGAGCTCGATCCTAACATACGTCTATTAATTTATGTCAATAAAACTAAAAGATGTCACTTGAAAACTATTGTTTTAAATATTTTAATAATAATTTAACAAAGAGTTGGTGATGAAACAACGTTCAAATCGTTGTTGAAAGCTCCCTTGAAACTAAGATGAGGGTGACGCGAATTAATTTGTATTGTTATTGTCATATTATTGAATGATTAAATACATTATATGGATATAGAAGAATTAAAATCTTGATGATGTATAACTACGACGAGCTAAGACTATGTGTAGTGGTGTGTAAGAAAGGATGGGGCGTTTCGCGCCATTTGGCAGTGTGAGCTATGTTGGGGCTTGGTTGAAAAAGTGATGTAGTGGTAGTAGGGGCATATTGCGCCATGTGGCACCCTTTTATTTTTTTATTTTTTTTAATCACTAAAACTAATTAATAAAACTAAATAATAATTAAAAAACAAAAAAAAAAAAAAAAAAAAGAAAAAAAAAAAGGACAATTTCATTAAAATAAAACATAAAACATTACATAATTAAAAAAAAAAAAAAAACGACATACATAATAAAAAAAACGACAACACATTTAGATAAAAACTAAGCGTCACGATATTTTTGGCGGATTTCTTCGTTGAGTTGTTCGTTAATTTCTTTTGCCACGGGGTCTAGCCCATCGGTACTTCGTTCCAATTGTTCCAAATCTTTCCTTTTGATAATTGTTTGGAGGTCGTTGTATCTTTTTTCTTTAAGCGCACGACGACGCTCCACCTCATCCCCTATCCTCGCAAGTTGAGCCGCAATTTGGCTCAACGCGTTGTTGTCGGTGGCCGCGGACGAGGACGAGGAAACCCCTTTTCCTTTGGCACTTCGCCTACCCGAGGGCCTTGGCACCTCAACGACAACTTCCTCTTCTTCCACAAACTCGTTTAAGTTGATGAAAGTGTGGGCATCGGACGATTGGCTATCGTGTTCGGGGGCGGATGATGATTCACTTTTGGACCGTTTTGACGGTCTCGTTGTACGAACTTCCAAAGGGGTTTGCTCTAGCCATTTTTTATGGGTGTGGAGATACTCCCATACTTTCTTCAATTGGAATGGATGAGACTTGACTTGTTTGTATTCCTTGCAAGCGGCGTGGTAAGACCATTCCAATAAACTCTCATCGCTTGGTACGGCATTCTTTTTTCGGTTGTAGCAAGTATTGAAAAATTGACACCGATTGTTCATTTCGGTCCACTTGCCCGAAACCATGTCTGGCGTACGGTAATCAGGTCCAACTTTCATGGCGGAAAAAAAAGCTTCTCGAACCCGATGCCAAAATATGTGTCCCCATTGATAATCCGCTAAATAATACAAAAAAAAAAAAAAAAAAAAAAAAAAAAAAAAAAAAAAGGTTAGTAACTAAAAAAAATCGAACATAATAATAAAAAAAAATCTGAACATAATAATTTTAAAAAAAAAAAAAAATCCGAACATAATAATTAAAAAAAAAATCCGAACATAATAATTAAAAAAAAAAAAAAAAAAAAAAAAAAAAAAAAAAAAAGCTTAACGGCGTTAGCATCCGTGGCAATTTCTATCCACGCACGAGCCAAACACATTTCCTCGTGCTCGATCCAAGGCGTACGCTTGGTCGTGGCTCTCGGCTCGTTCGCGGGTTTCTTTTTGTGCGACCGCTTTTTTGGTTGAGACGGTTCGGCAGCGGCTTTCTTACCCTTCGTAACACTTGGAGGAGTCTCGGGGACCGTCTCGTAATCTTCGACATCAACCGGCTCGTGTTGAGACGGGAAGTTTTGAGACGGGAATTGTTGCGGTTGAAATTGTTGAGACGCGAAATTTTGAGAGGAGAAATGTTGAGAGGTGTTTTGTTGGTTGTACGCGTTGAACCCGAAATTTTGGTTACCGTAACCATAATTTTGAAACCCCATTTGCGGTTGCATGTTCGGTGGCAAATGTGAGATGACATCGAGAAGTTCTTGGTTTGAAAACTCGTTAACACGACGAGGAGGAACGTAACCGGGGTTGGTATAATTTTGTGGGCGGGTTTGACGGTTGGGATTTATATTGATAATATTATTGTAAAAGATGAAGATAATTGAAAGAATGTGTATAAAAAATGATGTTTGAGGTGGTTTTTATAGAGAAAAAAAAAGTGTGCATTGAATTAAAAAAAAAAAGAAGGGTAAGATAGCCGTTGCAAACGGCTAGTTTTTTGAAACAAAGATGGGGCGCGGGTGCTGAGAAGACCACGCTCGATTTTTTTTTTATTTTTTATTTTTGCTATAGCGCCTATCGATTGTGGTTAGGGGCGTTAAATGGGTGGGTTTGGGGCTTATAACGCCCCACTACGTATGGTCTAATGAACATTTTCGTGTTAGATCACGCATGACGTGTACTTTACGTGTGATTATCGTAGCGAATTCCTTAGAAGAAATTTATCAAACTCGATGGTATTACATATGAACAAAATTATTGTAATACTCCATATAAATTAGACTAAAACCAATGCTAACTAGATGAGAATTTCACTTAAAAGTTTAACCAAAATTTGTAAGAAACAACCATAGTAAATACCGGCCACAATTCACTACGAAGGTAAGAATCTTAATTAAGAAATAAATTCATCAAGTTCCAACATTAGGAGTGAAGACTAAAACTGATCTAACAACTAAAACAATGTTTTTAAAACATATTATTTTAGATTTGTCTATTTAATTATGTATTTATTTGGTACATGTTGATTTAATTTTACTTCAAAAAGGATTTTGACTTCTTAAAATATAATACAGTAGCTAAACTCAATAGTTTGAATGGTTGGGTCGAGTTATTCTAACCCCCTAAAAATATAAAGGACACCCCTAGTCGGTAGGGTGTAATTTTTTTTTCTTTTTTTTTTCTTTTTTTTTTCTTTTTTTTGAAGTATGTATTTGTTTTATTTTATTTTGTGTAATGTTTATTTTAGTGTTTATTTGTTATGTTTTTTATGTTATATTATTTGCATTCGTCTAATGTGTTTCTATTTAATTAAACAACAACAATAACACGTTAACATTAACACATTAAACAACTACAAAAATAACTGTTATTATTCAATTAAACAAGAACATTAACACATTATTTAAAAACAACAACACCTAATACATGTGAAGATTATTTATGTCATCTAAAAGCTCATGGAGCATTGCACCCGACTGACATGCGTGATCCTCAAGATTCCTTGCCAATTCCAGTGATGCCTCGAGCGTTTTTATTCTTGTCATCAACATCTTGTTTTAAGACACTAACATCTTGTTTCTTGTTTCAAGCTTGTCAATCTTATTATCTTTAGCTACGCAGTTTGAGCACTGCGTTGAAGAAAAGGCTTGACTAAAGTACTTGTTTTGAAAAGCATCATTCCACATAAAGTATCCACACCCATAGTCATCTGTTCCTGGCTGTTACATGTTAAGAAAATTATAAGAAATGTATTCTTAGCAAACAAATAATTTACATAACTAAGCAAACGTATGATTATTTACCACTTGATAAGGACATGCATAATACGGTTGACCATAAGTAGTGTCTCTACGGGATGTCCTTTCTATAATCAATCCTCTCCGACAGCGACACAAGAAAGGATTATTTTGTTCCACCTGGCCAAAGAATTTGTATAATAATTTACAACATAAATAAGTAATGTATTGTTAATTTAAATAATACAAACAGTTATTTACAACATATTGACAGTAATCGTTCACTATGTTTTGTCGGTATAATTATTTACAACATAAATCAGTAATCATTTACAATGTTTTGTCGGTATAATTATTTACAACATAAATCAGTAATCATTTACAATGTTTTGTCTGTATAATTATTTACAACATAAATCAGTAATCATTTACTATGTTGGTCTTTGTCTAATCTCAGTATACAGGTGTTGTCGATCGTAATATAAAGTTGCCCATTCGGATGCATTGGCAACTCTGAACGCCCTCCATTGTGGGTGAGTATCTTGAACCGGTGAATTTTCGTCTAGCGTCAGATAAATGAAGTGACCACATTTGTCATCCCCCACACGGGCAATCACAAGGGGGCCAGTTCCTTGTGATAAATCTGGACCGGAAAAAAGCGGAAAACACGTATGACTTTGTCGCTCGGATACAAATACAACAGGCCGGTTAATCACTTAAGCAATAACCAACCCCGTGTTTGGCATACTCATCCAGTAGTCTCGCGGTGCAAATCCATTATGTAACCAGTCTACTGATCTCCGAAGATGGTCATAGTCATTTTGCCACCACATACTTATGTAAAAGGCACGATTAATGTCTAACTCTTGCAATAACCACATTCGAACATCGCGCCACCTTTCTTCGTGTTGACCAATACCGTGGGCAACGCACCGAAACCCACAATTTCCATCACCTTGCACATTATAAATACTTATGATGTATCGACGAAAAATCTGTGGAATCTGCTCAATCAAATAGTCGCTATCCGCATCTCCAACGTATAACATGTGTCTTATACTTTGTTCAACTCTTGGACCCATGTAAGAACTATGTCTCGCAGGTTGTTTATTCAAGTCCGGGACTTTTGTAGATCTTGAATTTGTGCTTCTTCGGTGATCTACGGTTGGTACTTTATTCAAGTCTGGGACTTTTGTAGCCTGGGACTTTTGTAGCCTGGGACGTCCACGAGTACTTTTGTGAACAGCAGGTTGACGTATATCAACAGATTCGGGAATGTATATCCCTCTCACCTTCTTTAACATATTTTTCTTGACAAACGATGACATTTTGTCAAAAACACTCTTGAATTGTTGTATGTCATCTTCACAAGAAGGATCATCGTCAGGTTCACAAGAAGGACCATCTTAATTATTGATACTAGGCCACGGAACATATAGGGTTCTCCAAAAAATATCAACTGTATCCAGTGGAATAACCATTTCTGCATTCATTAAAAGTGACTTATATAAATTACTGATATTAATGGCGAAAATAACGTGATAGTCATAAATTTAATATACTTACTATGAATCCGATAGTAAAGCAGTTCGTGAAAGCATGGTAGCCCATAAACTGACCGCAACAGATGACTACAATCTTGGGCGTCGATCGACAGTTGGAGTTCATCGAACATGAGTTCCAAAGCATATTTGGAAACTTTATATCACAATTCTGCAAATAGTGGTATATTACATTTATTCATTCTCTCGTTTTTGCTTCTATTAAAAGTTTTCTTTATCGCAGTTTCTTGCGCAACGAGAATCTTATCGATCGAACTCAACAACGTGTCTAAGTTGGACTGTGTGCTGCCCAAGTATAATTTCAACAACGAGTGTTGACCCTCAACTCTGCATGTTGTTGACTGGCCGAAGCTGCGATATTGATCGGTAATAAACGCGAGAAACATGTCTGAACTCATCATCCTTTAATCTCATTGTATATGGGAAACCATGCAACGACACTGCAAAATCATGATTATGCCTATCACACTTCACCCTCAACCTCCAAAAATCTTGTGTTTTAGAATATTTCGCCACTAATTTGAATGGACAATCGGTTTTAGAGGTACTGGTTTGCCGTTTAATTTCATCTTCTAAACCTTCACGTTCATACTTCCCACCCTTTGAACACCCATAAATGATTGCGTACAAATACCCCTTCTCTGATTTGGTTCTTTTTTTAACAATAACAAAACCGATCCCTCAAGCTATATTTTGCACCCAATCAGTTTGTTGCTCGGGAGAACTGAACACCTGAAAATACATTACAACTTTTAAAACTTTTATTTTTTTTAACAAATTACTTTATTTTTTTTTTTATAACTTTTACAACTTTTTTTTTTTTTTTTAACAATTTTTTTTTACAAATTTTTTTTAAAACATTTTTTTTTTACATTGCCTTAGAAAAAAAATTAAAAATAAAATAAAAGTAAAAACACGTAAACCATACCAATACTCACAGACTTCCCTTATACCACCCACACCCACATACTTGCCCCTTATACCATCCCATCTCAGAGACTTTCCCCTTATCCCATCCCCACCCCAATCTGACTCTCTCTCTCACTCACAAATCCCATTATGTCTCTCTCTCACAAAACTGCTTCTCTCTCTCTCTCTCTCATAAAACTGCTTTTCATCGTAAACTGCTTTTTATGGTGGTTTAGGTGGGATGGTGGTTTCCTTTGTAGATATGGGGGGGGGGGGGGGGGGGTTAGAATAACTCATCCCTGTTCTTGGTGGTCTATTGATGGTGAGACAGTATAGATGGGATGGGGTTGGGGAGGGATAAGGGCAAGTCTGTGGGTGTGGGTGGTATTGGTATGGTTTACGCGGTTGTACTTTTATTTTTAGATCTAAAAACTGCTTGTTATGGTGGTTTAGATCTGTTATGGTGTTTACTTTTTTTTAGATTTTTTTAGATCTAAAAAATATCTGGGAAAAAGTTGATGGGGTTAGAATAACTCGACCCTTTTTAGATCTTTTAGATCTAAAAAAAAGTTGGTGGTTTCTTGGTTGGATATGTGTTACAATAACTCGACCCTTTTTAGATCTTTTAGATCTAAAAAAAAGTTGGTGGTTTCTTGGTTGGATCTTTGTTAGATCTGTGTATTTATATAACTCGACCCTTGTTTAAGCATAATTGATGGTTTAAGCATTTTTTGGTTCTGATGGTGGTTAGATCTAAAAAAATGGTCGAGTTATTCTAACCCCCTAAAAAAAAGTTGGTGGTTTCACATAAGCAGTTTCACATAATTGATGGTTCTGATGGTGGTTTAAGCATCTTTTTAAGCATTTTTTGCTGCTTATGTTGGTGGTTCTTGGTTCTGATGTTGGTGGTTCTTGGTTCTGATGGTGGTTTAAGCATTTTTATGTGAAACTGCTTATGTGAAAGTGCTTATGTTGGTTCTGATGGTGGTTTAAGCATTTTTATCTTGGTGGTTCTTGGTTCTGATTGATGGTTCTGATGGTGGTTTCTTGGTTCTGATAGTGGTTTCTTTTATATGAAACTGCTTATGTGAAAGTGCTTATGGGAAACTTGTGAATGTAACTTTGCTAAGATCCATATTTTTATGTGAAACTGCTTATGTGGTGGTTTAAGCATTTTTTGATCTTTTTGATCTTTTATGTGAAACTGCTTATGTGATGGTATGTGAAACTGCTTATGTGGTGGTTTAAACAGTTTTTGATCTTTTTGATCTTTTATGTGAAACTGCTTATGTGAAACTTTAAGCAGTTTATGATCTAATAGCAGTTTGATGGCGATGATAATTTAAAAAAAAAAAAAAAAAAAAAAAAAAAAAAAAAAAAAAAACTTGTTGATTGGCATGGCATAACCGAATGGATAGCAAACATTTTGCAACCTTCAAATTTGCAGCCATATGTGTAAAAAAAATAATCTAAGGCATCTCGATTTATCATTTTTTTTATAAACGTTACTCATTTTATTTTTGAAAGTAATAGCGTAAAATTATACCTCGTTCGTGTAAAACGGTGATGTATTCATCGTAAAACTGCTTCTGTGAAACTGCTTATGTGAAACTTCTTATTTGAAACTGCTTATGTGAAAAAGCTGCTTCTGTGTAACTGCTGCTTATGTGAAACTGCTTACGGGAAAACTTGTGAATGTAACTATGCTAAGAAACATTTTTTTATAACTCATCAAAGATTCTAAAACAGTGCAAAAAAAACTTTCCCGTAACTTAAAAAAAAAAAGAAGGACAAAGGACACTAAAAAAAAAAAAAAAAAAAAAAAAAAAAAAAAAAAAAAAAAACTGGTGCAATTAGTAGAAGAGAAAAAAGAAAGAAAGGAAAAAAAAAAAGTATAAACATAATAAGACAAAAAATACAGACACAAGTAAATAAGGTAGGGGGTTTGTAGGGGTAGGGGTAGGGTGTTGGGGGGGGGGTTTGTATAGTAGAGCCCATCCTAACACCCCCAAAAAATACCACCATCACACCTCCTATTTTTTGCTTTATTTATTTTTATTTATTTATTATTATTTTTTAATAATTTTGTTTATATCAAAAAACTATAAACCTGAAAGTGTGGAACAGAAAATATAAAGTTTAATAAGTCAAACGCTTAAAACTGTCAGAAATACGAAACAGAAACTGACAAAAACTGTGATATACTGTAAATAAATAGGGGAACAAAAGGAATAAAAGGACAAACACCCCTGATTTGATATTATAGGGGGTGATATTATAGGGGGTGTTTGTATAGTAGAGGTTTGTTAGGATATCATAGCCCATTTACATGCCTTTTATTAGACCATGTGTAGTGGGGTGGTGTGGAGAGTGGGGGGTTGTTTGCCACGTGGCATGTGGGGTATTATGAGGCGCTGTTGAAAAAGTGGTGTAATGGAGAGTGGGGGGTTGTTGGTGCTATTTTACAGAAAAAACAAAAAAAAAAAAAAACATGCAAATGGGCGTTGTCAGAACCACGAAAAAACGAATTTTTGGAGCAACAGCGCCCCTGCGTTTTCGAGCTGGGGCGCTGTTGGTGTGTATATGGGGCGCTGTTGGGGTGAAACAACCCCCACTACGGATGGTCTTAGCATTGCTAGGTTGGTGCTAATTAGTAGAGCCTATGAAGATTGGTGCTAAAGTTTAATCAAATTGTGATTATTGTTAGTGTTCAAAATATGAAAAATTTAATTTGTAGCAAGTTTTTTTAACTCGGGAGTTATTTTATTCAAGTATTTTAATTCATTTTTGTATATATTTGGACCAATGAAAAATGACTTTATGTCCAATTTGAATCGTTTTGTAAGCAATAAAGTTTTGAGATTAAAAAAAAAGAAAAAAGAAGTTAAATGTATGTACGTAAATGTAATATATCTAGCAAGAGGTAAGAAATCTCTAGTTTTGAGAGTAAACAACAAAGAACATACATGTAATATACTCTTTCTATTATCATCGGAGTACATTACGAAGACAAGATGAATAGTACATACAACCAACATGGAATTTACGCGTTTTATTGATTGGATAAGCTTGCAATCATATGATCGCGAATCATTTTTTTCTTTTCTTTTCTGTCTAGCTATCACATTGAGATAACATTCTAAATGTAAATACAAGAAACTTGAGGATGTATATAACGCAATATTCAAAACCCTGATGATAAAGGTTATATGTATGTGAGTGTGTGTCAGGTTAAAGGGCTAGTACACAAAATCATCATGACGCTAAAAGAAATAAAAAGTGGACTACGTACAAGTATGGTTGCAAATAGAAAGCAAAGAAAATCTAAAAAGTTCCCGTGGTAATAATTTTTTTTTTCTTTTTCCTCTTGCTATTTTTACTCTTTAACTGATAAAAATTATGATCTAATTGATGAACATTGTGATTTTTTTAAGAAAATTAATGAATTAATAAACTAATGAACAATGAGCTTTTTCATTTTAGAAAACGGATGAGCAAAAAGATTTTTTATTCAAAAAACTGATATACAATGTGATTTCTTTTTTAAAAATTGATGAACTAATGAACATTGTGATTTTTTTTAAATTAAATTGATGAACAATATAAATTTTTTAGAAAACTGATAAATTGACGAACAACGTGTTTTAAAAAAAAAACAGATGAACAACATGATCTAATTGATGAATATTGTGATGTAACTGATGAACGATATCAAAGAAAACTGAAGAAAACTAATGAACATTGCGATCTGCATGTATTACCTAAGCTCATACACTACAAAGAAATTACCAATTAAGCTTATCATCACACACACAATATAGTAAAGTCGGTGAACTATATATTTCCTATGCTCAGCGCCAACTAACATCAAAGCTACAAACAATCAGTCGCATGCAAAATCATATGCTTTTTAAATCTTCATTTTTTACATTAAAGTACATAACACAGTAACTAATCAATCTCATTCGAATTCTATCTTTGTAACATATAAAAACAGTCACACTGGCATCAAGCCTACAAACAATCAGCCACACATCAAAGATCATATACTAGTGGTGTGCTCGGCTCAAAACTATGAACCGAAAAGACCGGCTCTATTCGGATCGTTTCGGGTCGGTTTTGGTCCACGAGTCCGAGGTCAATATGCTTAGGCCTAATTCTAACTACACGCCGTCGCCGGAGGCATAACCACCACGACCTTGACTGGATTCTGTTCAATCCGGTAATTGTTCTACGCGCCGTTATCGACAACGAGAAAATTATACAATTAACTTATGCACAAACATATATATATATATATATATATATATATATATATATATATATATATATATATATATATAACACATTCAATTAATGTAATCATTAAAATATCCCTCAATGCGCAAAAAAAAAAAAAAAAAAAAAACACATGGCAAAAATTAAACAAGTTATTAAAATAAATTTTTAAATATTCTTCTCAAACACGCTAAAACATTCATAAAATAAAAATTAATACAATCTGTCAAAGAAAAATATTAAATGAAGTCTATGTTCGTTACTATCTACTTTTAAAATAATATAGTTTGTCATTTAATTGAAGTTATTAGAACTTAAAATTTTCGTTTTCTATTAAATATTGTCACGAAAAATGCATTATCAATAAACATTATTTGTCGAAAATTTTAATTACAACCGCCGCAACGCGCGTACCTTGCGGCATTCATGCATTTGTCTTTTATCAACTTTTGTTAAACAACGTCATTCATTCTCATATTTAATATACATCTTTAAGTTGCTTGGGGTCGCTTAAACTTATCTTCCTTGTGAATATACGATGCACGGTGATCGATTGGGTGTTCTTTTTGTGTGTTTGTGGGGTTAAGATTGCCCATAACTTATGGGACTGAATCACTATATCACATTTAGCAAATAGACACTTTATGAAATAAAGAGGAGATATATATTACGTTGATTGGTAAGAATAAATCAAGGAATTCTAAGTCGTCACTCTTTGTCCCACCTCACATTTCACACTGCACATAAAAAAGTAAGTTAATAAGTGTATATTATTAATTGTTTTCTGAACAGTAAATAAGCTAAGCGTGTTGCATGAACTCTTATAATGTTTCATAGCGCGTTAATGGTGTCTAATTTGGTGATTCTCATTTATACCAACAATAACCTTTTTAAAAACTTGCTTGCACGATTTAATGTTTGTGGAAGCTTCAAATGAAAGTCAATGTTGGTCATTTTGGTCACTCCAATGTTTGTTTATTTTCCAAGATCACGAATTAAGACTGAAGGGAGTGGGGCGGTTTTTCAGGCGAACCACCCCTGAAACGCCTCTGGGTCGCCGGCCACACTGCCCCCCCCTAGGCGATCCAGTGGCTGGGCGATATATTTGGCTCGGCGGCTGTGCTATTTCTTCGAGAAAATTATAGCCGTTGGCAAACGGCTTTCTCCCATTTTTTTTTTTAAATACCTCTATTTTCCCAAAAAATAAACACGCACAACACTTATTTTCCAAAAAAAAAAAAAAAACGCACAACACTCTTATTCTATATAAAAAAAAACCCACCAGGAAAAAAAAAACAGAAAAATCGAATGGAAGATTTCGAATATTCGTCATCCTCATCATCAAGTTCCGATTCTTCGGAACTAGATGACGCGATCGAAGGTGCCATTTATAACACCGTTAATACAATGATTGAAGTCGTGAAAGAGCGGGTAGCAGATGATGGCCCCGTTTTTAGAAGAAGGGCGTATGTGAATCGTCGTCGAGAGGAGGCAAACGAGAGGTTGATGCGTTTTTACTTTGTTGATCAACCGGTATTCGATGCGCGGGTATTTCGACGACGCTTTCGTATGAGTAGGCGGCTTTTTTTGAAGATAACAAATGAGTTGGAAGAAGAGTACCCATATTTTCAACAAAATTATGATTGTCGTGGGAAGCTAGGTTTCACCGCGATACAAAAATGTACTTCCGCGATTCGTCAACTAGCATACGGATCGAGCGTCGATTCATTCGACGAGAACCTGGAAATGTCGGCGAGGACTTCACGGGAGTCGTTGACCAAATTTTGTCAAGGTATTATTTTTAGAATTATTAGTTAGTATTTTTTTGAATTATTAGTAGTATTATTATTAGTTAGAATTATTAGTTGTATCATTATTAGTTAGAATTGCTACATATTTTTAGTATAGTTAGTTAGTATTTTTTGAATTGTTACTTTTTAACTATTAATAGGTATTATTGAGATGTATGGGCCGACATATCTACGTAGACCGACTTGGACGGATCTACAACGTATTTACGAGGTGCATGAGCAGGTTCATGGTTTCCCGGGCATGATTGGTAGTATTGATTGCATGCACTGGCCCTGGGAGATTTGTCCGACCGCATGGCGGGGCACACACACACGAGGGGATATTGGGAAACCGTCGTTGATACTTCAGGCGGTTGCGTCTACCGATTTATGGATTTGGAACGCTTATTTTGGTCAGCAAGGATCAAACAACGACATCAACGTGTTTGAGTCTTCACCTATACTTGAAGAAATTATATCTGGGTTGGCGCCAACAGGTTATTATATTTTTCTTAGATTTTTTAATAAATGAATTATGTATTTTATAACTTTTTATGTTTTACTAACACGTTTTCACTTTCAATTTGTAGCTGCTTTTTATGCAAACGGTAATTATTACAGAGCCGGGTATTATTTGGGTGATGGCATATACCCGGAATACACTACCTTTGTGAAGACTTTCACCGACCCAATTGATGAAAAAAGAAAATACTTTAAGAAGAAACAAGAGTCGGCACGGAAGGATATTGAGCGAGCGTTCGGGGTTTTGAAAAAGAGGTGGAAAGTTGTTAGTTTTCCATCAAGATATTGGGACAAGGAGAAAATGCATGCCGTCATGTATACTTGTATTATTCTCCATTACATGATTTTGGAGGATGAGGACAAGGCATATTGTCAAGATTTCAACGAGCACGACCAGACATTGGACCCCGAGTATTGGACTCAAGAAACTCCAATGGAGCAATGGTATGTGCTTAAACACATACCTTTTCTTGACTATATCCGGACCCAAATAGACCAAAAACCCCACCAAAATGCCAAATATATTGCGTTTTTGTGTTTTTATATGTGCAGGCACGGATATCAAAAATAGGACAAAATCAAGGGAAAACCGGGAAAACGAGCACGAGATATGGAAAGGTCTCGCAGCCGATGCCGGGAAGTTTTATGTCATTCAAGTCCTTGAGGAATCATTCAATGTCAAATTAAGCCCTTGGATCTAGTTTGGAAAAATGGCAGCAATAGTCCTTGAAGTTTCAGAAGTTACAACCTTAGTCCTTGGAAATTACCAAAATTAAACAAGCCATACTTAAACTATATCCGGATCCAATATATATTACCAAAAGCCCAAACCTTCCCATTTAAAACACCACAAGCCCACTTTATAAACCCACTACCCATTATCCTTACCCAAACCCGGATCTAATAACCCAAAAACAACCCACGACCCAAAGTTATAAAACCCGGTCAAAAACTCTAACCCTCGGTCAAAGGTTAAAATGACCAGTCAAACCACAAAAAAAAAACAAACCCACGCCCAAATACTTCTTTTACCCAGATTTACTGTACAACCGAAGAACCCTAAATCCCCAACCACAAAATTAACCGAGAGTAAGGGCAAATTGGTACTTGCACGCGTATCTAGAAGCTTGACACCATCTGACAACACACACGGATTGCCAAGGTGGCAGAATAGGAGCTTCTGATTGGGTGCGACACATCACCCAAAGTGATCCAAGGGCTACGGTTTAAGATCAATGATTGGGAGCAAATGGAAGGCTGAGATTAGAAGGACTAGAAGTTTCAGAAACCCTTACACGCTCCTCTGCTGATGCTATAAATAGCACTCCCTCACTTACGGGTTTGGAGTTAGCAAAATTAGGAGTAGGTTAGAATTAGGGTAGCTTTAGGAGTAGTATAATTGTAGTTGAGCTTATTGTATTTCTGTTCCAAAGCTTGTACTCATTAAAGTTTTAATATAATTGAAGTTTTCATTTGAAATTCCTTGCAATTTAATTTTTCAGCAAACTAATGTTCTAATCTGTTTAAAGCTTTCCATTACTTCTTTCTCAAGCTCATCCAAGCTTATCAATAGCTTGTGGTGAGTGTTGTTTATTTGTTTCTGTTTGAAATTGTTCAATATCCTTTAGTCAACAAAAGTCAACTGGTCCATGATGGTGATGATTCTGGGATAATTTGATAGATCAAACAGTGTACTGGAAGTGTTTGGCCTATCCAAAGATAGGCTAGCTTAAGGAGTACCCTCTGTTGAGCTGAGGGGATTCATTGTGAGTTCTTTCCTTTTACATTTTCAAGCTTTTATTACATAATCTGAATTATTAGTGTAGATCTGTTAGACTTACTTGTCCACTGTCTCATTTGTTTTAGTGTAGTCATATATAGCTTTATAGTAGTAGCTTATATCATATAATAGTAGATTGCATAGTATTTGATATTCACTGTCTCAAATCTGCTCATACTTGCACTCTTGTGATCTGTGGCTATTTGTTGTTTGAGATCTGGTTTACTGTGCTTTATTCAGTATATTGAATCACAATATAAGCTAAATTGATGGATTAGTTGGTTAAAAAAGTGAGTTGCTTGGTTAAATTTGCAAAACAGATTATAAGAGGGTGTTTGGAACAGTTAGTTTGGCTGTGATTGCTTGTGTTTCAGAGGTTAGGAGTAGTATAGACTTATCACTTAGGGTCATATTAGAGTAAAACTAGCATAAATACAGTAGGTTTATTTGATAAAAGTCAAATTTGCTTCTTAATTTCCTTATCAGTTTACTGTTGCATATTTAGAGTAGCATAATCATATAATTAGTTACATATCTTGTTTATTTAGCTTTAATCAGTTGCAAAGTAGCTTAGTTTTACATAATCATTCATATTAGACCATTAGAATTTGAATTCAGTCAAAGTTTTTGTTGAACCTAAGACCTTGATAGATCTTCTTGAGCTCGTGGATCGTTAGTAATGTTTATGTAATCACAAACACACTAAAAGAAAGTCTAAGTTACTTGTATTCTATAGCGGAAAACAAACACAAGTAAGAAAACGATTACTAAGAACGATTTGATCCTCTATGGATCTTTTTATTAATACTAAAAGTGTTTTTCTAAAACTCGTCCATAATACATAATGATGCGTTCCTTTTATAAACAAGGAACCCTAAACAACCCTAAACCATTTCACAAGAAACGTATAATCTAAAAACTATCTAAGATATGCAATATCACTTTCTATATAAACTCATGCATATCCTAACTAATAACATAATACGTAGAAACTATCAATCAGCAGAAACACATTCCGCAAAATCTATACTTCCGCAGTAACATTCTTCAGCAGAATCACAAAGCTTCAGCAGTAACCATCAGCAGTAACCATCAGCAGAATTCTTTCTTAGCAGAATTCCCAACAATCCTCCCCTAATCTTGAATTTGACATGGTTAAGTTCAAGATTCTTGATAGATCTTTAACACTTCAGAAGAAGAGGATTGAATTCGAACATCATCAGCAAAGAATCAAATGAACCACATCTCTATGAATGGTAGAACTTGAAACTTCAGGTCTTTGCAGCAACAAATGACATTAGGTACATCAAAACAATTTAGTTTCAGACTATTCTCATCACATCCAGGTGTGTTAACTCCTGTGAGAGGTGAATCATTGAAAATAATGGATTTGATGTCTCTTTACCAATAGCCATCACTACTGGAGTAGCCAAATGTTTAAGTTCGAAAACTATGGTACACTGATAACCATCTGATTTATTAGCAAATCAGCAACTATAAACGGATTTGAGATGTCTTTACCTGTAGCCGTTTGCTCAGGACTAGCCAATTCTTTGGTTTCAACTGAACCTTGGTGAATTGAATACCAAATATGGATACCAAATGTCTTTACCACAAACCATACTTTTGTGGACTAGCCAATTCTTTGGATCCCAGAAAGGGTTACATCCATGGTGAATTGATGACCATTTCAACTCTCAGCAATGAAGCATGGGTGAGTTGAGTACCCTATAGCTTTTAGCAAGCTATTATAGCTATCAACAGATTTGATGTGTCTTTACCAAAGCTGTACCCTTTGGACTAGCCAACTCTTTGATGGACACAAGTCACATCTGGTGAGTTGATAACCATCAACAGAGTTATACAACAAACCTGCATAAAAGTTAGTATACAAAGGATTTTTTTTTTTTTTTTTTTTTTTTTTTTTTTTTTTTTTTTTTTTTTTTTACTAAGAATGAAATAAGAAAGAAATGAAATAAAGAAATAGAAAATATACAAATAATACATAATACCAGAATCAAGTAGAAGCTTGTTGTTGCAGAAGCTTGGACTTGATGAACCCAACCAATTGTTCAGCATGTGTCGTATCATTAGCAACTGGATTTGGAGGAATTTCCAACTTCCTTTGGAGCATTCGATTCATCAGGGTCATGGACAATGGATATTGTTGATCAGAAAACATACATACTCTTATCCCAGACTCAGTCTCCACCACATGTACATTGGGAAGGGGATAAAATCTCCAAGTATCCACTTTCCACCTATAGGAATTCTTCCAAATCGAATAGCCTTTCCCCTGTGGAGTTTGGGAGTCAAAGAGAACTTGAAGATCTCCCAATAGATATAGGCCAGCACCTTGTGGAGTATGGATATCATAATACTCAGTGACCAACTTGTAAAGTGTCTGCAGATCTTGCCTATCCACCAAATGAAGAATTTCTTGCAAGAAAGTGAAATTCTTATAGGATTGATCTTGCCTATAGATAGTGTTAAGTTGTCCATCTGTGATAGTCCATCTGATCAACACATTGTATGATCCTTCAGGAAAAGTGTCAGAAGTTCCTTCCTGAATAAATGAATCATCAGTAGCTTCTAGGTCTACTTGCTTTGAAGAACTACTCATTTGAGCTCTGAGGACCTGCTTAGCCAATCTAACTGATCTTCTACTTGCAAAATGTTTGCCTATATGTGCCATTCTCTTCTTCCTTCTACCAGGGATGTAAATCCCCATAGAAACATCTTCATTAGCAATAGAAGAAGTATCTTCAGTAGGAATAGGAGAACTTGGAACAGAAACCCCTGTTACATGCAACCTCTCAGCCATTTCCCTGGCTTGTTTACCCTTAGCAGCTGCCTGTTCAGCTTGTTTAACCTTTTCTGCATTATAATGTGACAAAGATGAATCTTCATGATCAGCAGATGTTGCAGCAAAAGTTTCAGCAGAATTGGGCGGAGCTTCAGAAGAAACAGGAATCCCAGATGATTGTCTCTCAGAAGCTTCATCAGCAGAAATGGTAAGAGTAACAATAGGCTCAGCAGATTGTAAGTCTTCAGGAGTATCTTCAGCAATATCAGTAGAAGGACTCAGATATACTGGATCTCCAGTAGATGAAGTACCTTTCTCCACTTGCTTCAGTCTTTTGGTACATGGAGCTTCCATACTATCAGTAGTCCTCTTAGGTTGAGTAGCAGAAGAGTGAATAGTCTTCAAAATCTGATCATAAATCCTATTCAACTCAGAATCAGATAAAGCCCAAACTTGCTTCTTTGTCAAACCATAACTGTACACAGATGTATACTGATTATAGACCACATTCCTCCTATATTGTTTCTTCTCTGCTTCAGTCTGAGGTCTATCTCTCTTAGCTTGTGCTTTCTGAGCAGCAATAGCCTTCCTCCTCTCTGCTGCAGCTTTCTTCCGCTGTTGCCCAAGAGCTACCATTTTCTCAGCAAAGGTATGACTATCAAAGTTAGCTCCTAAGATACTCTGGGCCAAAGTGGGATTGGATGCAGCTTTTTGAGTGTAAGAGTCCCATTGTGCATCAGTGAAATGAGCTGATTGCTCATCTAGCTCTCTTTGCCTTTCAGGAGGCAAATCTGAAGTAAAATGATCAGCCATCTGTTTTGCTAAAGCTTGACTCTTCACAAGATCCTCATATTCTTTAAACAACCTTTCTTGCTCCTTCCTTTCTTCTTCACTAACAAGATTTGTACCAAGATCTTCTTCAACTATGCTTCCTTGCTCAGTTCCAGAAGTATCCATACTAGTAACTCTGGCAACATCTTCAGTAGAAACCCCAATAGAAGCATCAGCAGAAACATGTTGAGATGAAGATCCAACATGTGGAGCATAAACTTCATCAGTAGTATCCAAGACAAAGGATCTTCCAGCAATAAACACTTCAGCAGACACCTTGGAAGATGTAACATCAGCAGAAGCCACATGATCATCATCAATATGTTCTTGAGCAACTGACAAACCTTGCAGTGTAGTTTCCTTGCTCAAGTACTGTCTTCTCATCTTTCTGTAGAACTTAATCTGATCCCTTTGTTGAGAGGATTCAGCAGCTGTAGGTGAATGAGTAGAAGTCTGCTGAGCAGCTTCAGCCAATAAGTCAAGATGATCCCAATAACTAGCCTCCTGCTCATCATCAGATGCAAACACAAACTTCCTCTTCTTTGTCTGCCCAAGTTTATCCTCTAATTCTTGAACCCTTCTTTTCAGCACCACAATCTCATCACCAAGTGAGGATTTAGTCTCTGCAAGGTCCTTCTTCAACTTCTCAGTTTCTTGAACATTCCTGTTGAGTAAAGTATACAGAGAAGTGAGAGTAATAGGGTCCTCTGCTCCACCAGCAGATGTCTCAGTGGTAAAGGGAGCTTCATTGGGCCTTTCAGAAGAAACATGTAAGTTCTCAAAATTAGAAGTGTTCTCATCTATTGGGTCTCTAAATGGGCTAGGTGTGGACAGTCTTGGAATCTCATCTTCAAGAGGTGTAGGAATATTAGTATCAAGAGACTGAATTGTCTCCTCTACCTCAGGAACAAGCTCTTCAGGAGCTTCATGAGATGGTGATGGAACAGGTGAAGGTATAGAGTGGTCAGTAGAAACTATAGGTACTTCAGCAGCTAAGGAGGGGCCCTCAACCCGTTCTACTGATGGAGTACCATCAGCAGTATTGGGAGCTGGTGGAGCATCAGCAGCATTGCCCTCATCAGCATCATCATTGCCATGTGGCAACATAGCTGGAAGAAGAGGGTGATGCTCCCCAACATAATGAGTTCTCATAGAAGCAAACAACTTGGCACTAAGGGCTCCTATGGGATAATGTCCTCTATCCTGGGTATTTATGTCTAAAATTATCTGTAGAAACCTAGGGTACATAAAAAACTTATGCTTTTTCTTTTGAATATTTTCTACCAAATTATCAAAAATAAACTTAGAAAAATTATAAGTTAAACCCTGTGAAAGACACACTATACCACAACCCATTTGAGTAGAAAATTGATCCCATCCTCCGGATTTGTTGCTGATACATTGAAGTAATGTGTGTACCAGAAATCTCCACTTGGGACAAAACTTGTTCTTCAGCCACATAGTTGTATCCACACTTTGATAACCCGCTGCTCTTAGACCAGTAAGAATCTCTTCAGTGTTGGTGTGATAAACCCCATTTTCATCATCCAACTGCAATCTTTCCCTAATCAAAGCTTCAGTCACAACATACTCAGTTCCATCTATCTTTGCTACTATCTCTGTATCAGACCGCTTCTCAGCAGATGCCCAAAATTATTTTACCAAAGATTCATGTACGATATCCGGATAATGAGTCAAAGCAAAATGAATCTTTGATCGCTTTAAGAAATCAACCATAGGGTCATATATGTCCTGTCCCTTCGCTTTTCCCAGAAAAGCAACTTTATTGTGATCCTTCTTGAATTGTAGAGCCTCCATTGAAGAAATTATGAGAGAATGGAGAATAGGTTTAGAGTACTTGAAGAGGGAATTAGTTGTTTTGGGCGAAGATTATATGAATAGGTTATAAATAGAAGTTACCAAATTATGGTCAAAATTTATCGGAACTAATGGTTGACCTTATCTGACGTGTAAAGTAACTTCACCATTCAAAATCAACCCTTCAGCAGAAATGATGGTCAATCTGCTGAAGTGAAGAGTCAATCAGCAGAAACAACTCAAGAGAATAATATCTTCGGTAAAGATCTTGAGTTTTAATTTGCCACCCAACTAGCATTAATTAGCATTTCCACTTGACTTCGCCTATAAAATAACCCCAATTCACAATCCGCACAAATCACTTAACCCTAATTTACCATCAATCCTTTTGTTAACCTAAACCATTCATCAGCACAATGACAAACCAACCAGAAGTAGTTGATCTGACATCTGAATCATCAGCAGATTCAGCAGACAACCTTCCTCAATCATCCACACAACCTTCCCATAGAAGGTATGGTATCACCAAAGAACAAGCCCGCAAGAAAAAGCATGATGTGGGTGCTTCAAGCAGACCACACAATCCACCCAAATCTCCATCATCATCATCATCAGAGGATAATCGTCCTCTATTTCGATATCCCTACCAAGACGAGCCACCTACAAGGAAGTCCCCTTTTCTTCCTTCTTCAGAAGATGATAGTGTGGTGGATCCAGATGATTCATCTAGGGGCACTGATGACTCCACAGAGCGTCTTGAGCCAATCTTCAATAGATTGGTAAGAGAGGAAGAGGAGAGGGAAGCAGCACCAACCATGGAAGAGAATCCCCAACCTTCACAACCCCAACCAAGGCCACACACCAGAAATCCACCACTCCCAGAGACAAGGGAAGTGGTTATTGGTCTTCCTGCTCCAAGGACTGGTGTTTCATACCATAGAGACACAGGAAAGAGCAAGGGTGCAGAGGTGACTGGAAAGGGAAAGGGTAAAATGGAGTAGGTGATGATGAGATGTTGCCAAGGACCAAAGATATAAAACTAGGTTCTTCAGCATCTTCAATCATGTCTGTTAGTCTTCCTGGTGCATCAGTAGATGATAGGAACTAGTGTCTGTGTAGGTTATCTTGTATAGGATTGGTCTTGTTGAAATTGAAGTTGTTTGTAAGCTGTAATTTCTTTTGAATGAATGAACAACTTTTCTTTGATTATTACTTGAACTCTGCTTCAGTACTTCCATTCAGCAGAAACACTCTTTAAGCTTACTTGACCATGTCCCATTAATCTTGGTGAGCATCAACTTAAGATCATCAATATCAAGGCAGTTCTGCAAAACAGACACATAACAGCAAACAAACCAAACCATACAAACTAAAATTACATTAGTGGATTAGTGTGTTAGCAAACATAATCAATAATCTACAAAATATTACAAACTTTACAACCACAATCCTCCCCTGAGGCATATGCCTCCCCTAAGGCCTATGCCTCCCCTCAAACATAGCATTTAAGGGTTAACCATTCCAATATGGACCACTAAGTGTTGAAACCTAGGTCCATCAAAAGCTTTAGTCAGCAAATCTGCCACATTATCATCTGTGTGAATTTTAAGCACCTTAATCAAATGTTTTTCATATGCATCTCTTATAAAGTGGTGCCTTATCTCAATATGCTTAGTTCTATTATGAAAAACTGGATTTTTTACAATGCATATGGTACTTTGGTTATCAATAAAAATTGTGGTATTCATGAAATTAAACCCATAATCCAACAATTGATTTTGTATCCAAAGAACCTGTCCACAACAATTGGCAGCAGCAACATACTCTACTTCAGTAGATGAGGTAGCAACAATGGTTTGTTTCTTGCATTGCCAAGAGATCAACCTTCTTCCAAGAAATTGGCAACCCCTAGTTGTGGATCTCCTATCCAGATTTGCACCAGCATAATCACTATCACTATAAGCTTCCAACTTGAAAGGAGACTCTTTTGGGTACCAAAGACCTAACTTGGGTTGGCCTTTGAGATACTTAAAGATCTTCTTTACTGCATTCATGTGGGAAGTGAGTGGTGTGACCTGATGCCTAGAACAAGCACTCACAGCAAATGTGATGTCTGGCCTGGAAGCTGTCAAGTACATTAATGAACCAATCATGGACCTGTATAGGTGAACATTCACTGCAGGATCTGGTTCAAGATTATTCTTTGGTTTGGGAGCTTCAGAAGGAGTAGTGGCAGTTCTGACATTTTCCATATCAAACTTCTTCAAGATATCTTGCACATATTTATCCTGACTTATAAAGATACCATCTTGTTTCTGCTGAACTTGTAAACCCAAAAAGAAAGTTAGCTCCCCTATAGCACTCATCTGAAACTCTCCTTTCATCAATTCCTCAAACTCCCTGCACTAAGCCTCTTTAGTGGAGCCAAAGATAATGTCATCCACATAAACCTGCACAAGAATTATATCCCTGGAATTCTTCTTAATGAAGAGAGTTTTGTCAATAGCACCTCTCCTGTATCCATGCTTCAGCAGAAATGCAGAAAGCCTAGCATACCAAGCTCTTGGTGCCTGATGTAGTCCATAGAGAGCTTTTACAACCTTGTAAACATGCTTTGGATGATCTGGGTCTTCAAAACCTTTGGGTTGAGTGACATATACTTCCTCTTCAATTTCTCCATACAGAAAAGCACCTTTCACATCCATCTGATATACCATAAAACCCATATAAGAGGCATAGGCCAAGAAGATTCTAATGGCCTCCACTCTAGCTACTGGTGCAAAAACCTCAGTATAATCAATTCCTTCCTCTTGTCTGAACCCCTGAGCCACTAACCTTGCTTTGTTTTTTACCACAATACCCCTTGCATCTCTTTTATTTTTCAAAATCCATTTTGTTCCAATAGCAAATTTCCCTTCAGGTAGTGGTACTAATATCCAAACCTTCTGATTCTTGAATTGAAGCATCTCATCTTGCATTGCTTCAAGCCAATATGAATCTTCAAGAGCTTGAGCAACACTGGTTGGCTCCACTTGAGAAAGAAAGCAAGCAAACAGACAATGCTTAAAGTCTGTGTGATTGTTCCTTTGCTGATTTGACACATAGGAAAGAAAAGCAACTTGACCATACTTAGAACCTTTCACAGTACTTCTAGTTCTAACAGGTGCCTGAGGATCACCAAGTATATTGGATTGAGGATGTGCAGTGTTGATCCTTGTGGTAGCATTGGGATTGACAGCAATTGTGGTGTCAAGATTGTTCATAGTGGGTCCAAAATCACTATCATAGGAGGCTGAGTTGAAAATACCAGCTTTGGGTTGGTGATTTCCAAGATCAGAAGGACTTGGAAAATGTGTATATGGCTCTTCAAGGTCAGTGGACACACTAGGAGAAATAGGAGAACCTTCAGGAGAACTGTCAGCAGAATTGGTGATGTCAGGAGAAACAGAATGCCTATCAGCAGAATCCGGGTTTCCACTGACTGATTGTGCTAACTCCACATCAATTCTTTCAGCTTCTTGCTTGGCTGCATGCTCCTGCTTCTTAAGTCTAGCAAGATCCTCTGCATAGTGTGACTCATCTTCAAGCTCATCAGAAGCAACTTTGGAGCTATCACCTGCAAATTGGTTAGGAGAAAAGGAGGGAACAACAATAGGGTGTTCATCATGCTCAGAATCACTATCTGAGTCACCATCCATGTTACCAACTTTGTCTTCGGGAGACTCTTGAGAACCTGCAGATTGGTTAGCCACATATCTAGTATAGCCCAAGTAATCAGTTAAATAATCCAGGTCAAAATACCAAGCATGACCTTGACCCTGAACATTAGGCTTATCTTCTAGAAATCTCAGGTTAAGGGTCTCCTCTATCTTTTTAGCATTTAAATTATATACCCTATAAGCCTTACTATGTGCTGCATAACCCACAATATACCCCTCATCAGCTTTCTCATCAAACTTTCCTAGTGGATCACTAGTATTCAAAATGGTCACTTGACAGCCAAAAGGTTTAAGGTAATGAATATCAGGAACTTTCCCAGTGAGAAGTTCATAAGGTGTCTTAAAATGAGGTCTAGTGATGGATACCCTGTTCAAAACATAACAAGCAGTACTTACTGCTTCAGTCCAAAACATAGTGGGTAACTTAGAGTCTGCAAGCATGGATCTTGCTGCCTCTATTAAGGTCCTATTCTTTCTCTCAGCCACCCCATTTTGCTGTGGGGTTCTTGGATTGCTATAGTCCCTTCTTATCCCCTTAGACTGACAAAGTTCTATTAAAACAGCATTTTTGAACTCTGTCCCATTATCACACCTAATACCTTTAACCTTTTTGTTTAACTGGTTTTCAACTAGGGTAATGTATTCTTTTAAAATTGGAGATGTTTCATCTTTAGTTCTCAAGAAGAATACCCAACAAAACCTGCTATAGTCATCAGTGATTACCAGGCAGAAGCACTTATGATCAATACTTCTGATTTGAGTTGGACCAAAAAGATCCATATGCAGCAACTGAAGAGGTTCTGAGATAGTTCTCACATCAGTAATGGCTTTGTATGAGGCTCTATGTTGCTTTCCTTTGTTGCAGGCAACACAGTTGTGCTCATTGGTGAAGACTTTGGAGGGAAGTCCATGAACTAGACCAAGTTTTGAAAGCTTGTTAATGGTCTTGAAATTCACATGAGCCATCCTTCTATGCCACTTTGTAGACTCATTCATTGATGCTTTAGCCACCAAGCATGTCAGATCACCTTCAGGTTGGACTTCATTTAAGTTGAATGTGTATAAGTTGTGGCTTCTGGGAACTCTCAGCAGTATTGTGGTATCTTCTGGAAGCTTGAAGTCTTTTGAGAGTACAAGATATTCATCCTCAGAGAAGAAGACCTTGTTCTTTGTATCACATATTTGTGATACTGAGAATAAGTTGAAGTGTTGCAGTTCTTCCACATAGAGCACATTCACAAAATCCAAGTTAGGTGTTCTGATGGTTCCATACCCAGTGATTTTGCCATCTCCTCCACCAAAAGTTACATTGCCTCCTCCTTGAATGGGTACAAAATCATGCATCATATCTCTGTTTCCTGACATACTCCTGGAACAACCACTATCTACAATGCCTACATCTTTACTTTTCAAAGGATGATCCTACATATACAACAAAATTATACAAATGTTAGTACACTTTGGAGACTCAAGTCATTTCTGACTTGAGCCTGCCTTGTGGATCATAGGAATTAGGCCATGTAGATGTATAAGATCCACCATTGTTCTTGGACCTGCTATGAATATTAGGTCCCTTGTGAGTCCAAAAACAACCTGCTGAGGGCTTAACAGCAGTATCCCAAAATCCCATACCCATATGCATTGGGTCCATAAAACCAGGCCAATAACCATTCTTAAAATAAGAACTAGTGGGTTGCACAATTTGTCTAGTAACATATCTTCTCCTAGCAGATTGAGAATGTCTATCAGCAGAATGTCTATCAGCAGAATTGCTGGCCCTATGAGTTGCTTGTGGAACATATGGTGGTATATCCTTAACATTAGTCCACTTTGTTGTAGGTTTAGGTTGACCACTACCTACACCCATTCTTTGCTCATGAAAATTACAATCCTTAATCAAATGAAACTTACTGCCACACACAAAACATTTCTTCTTTTTAGAAGATTTATTCAAATTGAAAGATGTTCCATGACAAGCAAAAGTATTCAAACCATTAACATTAACAGAATTGTTTTTGACAGAATTAAAAACATTGTTTTGCAAAGAATTAAATAACAAGTCTTCAGAAGAAACTGTCTTTGAATTTGATTCATCAGCAGCAACTCTAACAGGCTTGTAGGGAGTCTTGGGTATAGGCTTTGGTGAGGTCTTGGGTGAGGTCTTGGGAAGGTCTGACTTTTCACTTGAATCACAACTGGTAGTTGACCCTTGGTCTGAGGACATGTCACTAGAAGAACAAGAGACATAGTCAGTAGAATTAGAATCAGGATCTGGCAAGTCAATTGACTTTTTGCCATAAAGATGGTGTGATCCATCAAAGTCTGAGGTGGTGGTATTTGAGGGCATGTGCTCTCCTCTTATAGGTCCAGGTACAGCATGTAAGGTTCATTCTTTAACAAAATTTTCTAATCCTGCTGGTGTAGGTTTACCTACATCAAACCTAGCCTCTAAACCAACATATTTTTTAAACCCTAAACCTATACTAGAGTTTACAGGTTGACTATTATAGAGACAGTTATTTAACTTATCACCTGACATTAACCAAATCTTATGATTAGCAATCTCCTTCTCTAATTTCTCTTTAAGAACATGGTTTTCTGATTCTACATCAGCTTTTTCTTTCTCAGTTCGTTTTAAATCAATTCTAGCACATTTTAAATCACTCTCTAACACCCTTATCTTCTCATCATAAGCAAGCTGATTCTTTTGAAACCAAACTTTTTGCTTTTCTAGAGTTTTTAAAGACAGTTTTAAAGACTCAACTTCCACATAACATTTATTATATTTAGGTTTCAATTCATCATAAGCCTCCTTAAGTTCATTATATCTTTCACTACAGCCAAAAACACAATTATGTACCTGAGAGTTGCCCATTAAGGCAACTTGCTCATGTTGATCATCTGTAGTACAGCATGCCAGCAATCCACTCTCCCCAGAAGCTTCATCATTATCAGGTTCATGCACCTTCCAATTGACATGATTATCCAGAGTGACCAAAGCTCCAGCTTTCCCAGTATCCACTTGTTTCTGCTGATAGGTAGTATACCTAACCTCATCCCCAGCCTTCCTATCCTTGCATTCTCTTGAGAAGTGACCCATCTGACCACATGTATAGCATTTGACCTTCCTCCTGTCAAATCTAGCCGAGTCTCATCCCTTGAAGCCAAACTTTCTTCCTGACTTGTCTTCAAACCTTTTGATGTTCATTGATAGCATAGCCACCTGCCACTTCAAGTTCATCTCTTCCATATCCAAAGGATCCACTTGATCAAAATCCTCATAAGCAAGTTCCTGCTGATGATCATAATCAGCAACAAAAGATTGTATAACATCTTCCAATACACCACTAGACTTTGGTTGTGAATTTGGTCTGGTGTTGTTGTAGGAAGATGATGCTGAGGAGCTTGGGCTTGAAGCTTGATTCATCTTATTGGAGGTGGTGCTAACAAAGGCTGAGTAACCGGGAGTGGATGGACGAATGGGACTTCTAACATCAGGCTCAAGGGTTTTGAGCTTGTTGTAGAGATCATCAAAAGTAAGCATATCCAATCCACCTTTAGCTTTGAGTGCAATGCTCACATGCAGCCAAGATGGAGGTAAAGATCGCAGGAACTTTGCATTGCAATCCTCATTGTCTGGTCTGGCCTTCAGCTGATTCAATTGACTCAAAATCTTATGAAACCTGTCATACCCCTTGTGAATACCTTCTTCCTCAGAGATTTGGAATTCTTGAAACTGCTGTTTTAACATAGACTTCCTCATCCTTTTAGACTCTTCATTCCCACCAAACCTAGCCTTAATTGCCATCCAGATGTCCTTTGCATCCTCCATATAGTGAAAATCACCAATGTGATCATCTGGAATAGCCTGAAGGAGAATGGACCTTACTTTATTCTCTCTCTGGACAGTAAGAATCTCTTCAACAGATTGAGGGTCAACAATGGTTACTACACCATCAGCATCTTTGATGTGCTTCTTCAAAGTATTCCCCTTTTTGACAATTTCCCAAAGATTCCAATCTACATTCATGATCCAGTTCTGCATCTTCATAGCCCACAATTCATATTCTTCCTTCTTGAGGTATGGAAACTTTGCATTGCTGTTGGTAAGAGTGAGTTGTTGAAAAGACGAAGATGTGGTGTTTTGGTTGTTGTTGATTTCTGAGCCGTCTTCTGATCCAGGCATTGTTTTGGTTGAGAGGGTGTAAGGTATGGATGTTCTTAGTAACACAGAGACTCTCACGAGGCTCTGATACCACTTGTTGAACCTAAGACCTTGATAGATCTTCTTGAGCTCGTGGATCGTTAGTAATGTTTATGTAATCACAAACACACTAAAAGAAAGTCTAAGTTACTTGTATTCTATAGCGGAAAACAAACACAAGTAAGAACACGATTACTAAGAACGATTTGATCCTCTATGGATCTTTTTATTAATACTAAAAGTGTTTTTCTAAAACTCGTCCATAATACATAATGATGCGTTCCTTTTATAAACAAGGAACCCTAAACAACCCTAAACCATTTCACAAGAAACGTATAATCTAAAAACTATCTAAGATATGCAATATCACTTTCTAAATAAACTCATGCATATCCTAACTAATAACATAATACGCAGAAACTATCCATCAGCAGAAACACATTCCGCACAATCTATACTTCCGCAGTAACATTCTTCAGCAGAATCACAAAGCTTCAGCAGTAACTGATGCGTGTGGGTGTCGTAGTATAGTTTTAGCAGTTTTAATGCCTACTCAAGTTTTAAATTTATATTTAGCCGACTTATCAATAACACACACACTTAACGAGCAGTGTACCCGGTCAGTATGAATATAATGGTAAGTAGAGTGTCGATCACTAGGAGTGGAACGTATTATCTCGTTATTCTAATCAGTATTTTAATATCCTAACGCAAAGGGGTTTCAGCCTGAGAGACTGGCACGATTTGTTTGCAATTAAATAATAAAATAAACCAATAGGCACGAATCAGCAAGTAGCACACACGTACACAGATAAATACTCGAGACAATAAGAGGGCTGTCCTTATGATTAAGTAGATTGTCACTTGTTTTATTGATAGCTTTATATGAAGTGTATGTAGTTAACCCTTTCTCGTTGGTCCTAATCTTATCGGCGAGTAAACCCTTAATGATTACTTATGTCTAAAAGTTATTCCTAAATGATCAATTTAGTAATAACTGTGGGAGCCACATTATGTCCCGCAGTCAAATGCCCGCAAGCCACTAATAAACACAGAGGTTATCAATGCACTAATAAGTAGTAACCAAAGACATCAACATATAAACTTTAATTGATGGGAAAGCAAGTATTAAAGGGAGTGCAATCTTTCGTTGTCACATTACACAAGCCACCAATCCTGATGAATTAAAGTTTGCTAACACAATAAAACAAAACTACTTAATGAATTAAACACATGCAGCACCTTCTTACAGCTCTTGTATCTTTGATTTGGGTGTGTCTTGTGCTGCCTCCTTGACTGAATTCGTCCTAGGTTTCTCCTGTTCGGTCTTCGAATCTAATATAATGCGTACGAAATTCGTCTGGTCTTGGGGTATTTATAGTTTCTGTCTGAGGGAAGATGCGGCGCATCTAAGGAGTAGATGCGGCGCATGTACTTAACTTCGCGTGGGGTCCAAGATTATAATATTCAGGAATATTCGTACACCGCCAGAAGATGCGGCGTAACTCCATGATTAGATGCGGCGCATGTCCTCTTGTATCTTGGATCGTATCTGGTGATATCTTGATAGAGATGCGGCGCATGTCATGAGTGAGATGCGGCGCATCTGGAGCAGATTAGTCTTGATCTTCTTCATTTCAGTAGACTCTTTACTTTATGCATGTTTTGCTCCATTATTAGTCCAAAATCGCTAAGTTTCACCAAATGCTTGTTTTTACCTGAGAATTACAAAAGTAAACGATTAAGTATCAATCCTCATACATAATATAGTAAAACAAGTCAATTTAATAGGATAAATGATAGTAATAAAATGTACTTATTTGAGTTCATCAAATATCCCCCCACTTGAACTTTACTTGTCCCCAAGTAAACCTTAGAATTTCTCTTATGAAAATGTATCCTAAAAGATGTTAGGATTTATTTTTATATTTAAGCATGTATTCGTTTATTTCATAATCACACAACTAAACACTTAACGAATTAGAAGTAAAATAAAATAAGTCGATAAAAGCAAATCTAATCGTTTAACTGTCCAGTCGCGACGAATATTCTATCATAAGCTTGGCAAGTATACACATCTCCCCCACTAAAGCTAAGGAATAACAAGTCTTAAAGCGGTAAAAAGGGTTTGTAGGTATAAGGGTTAATTATTCTCTTTTCACTATCGATCTCAAATTCCAGAAAAGGCGACAAAATCACAAATACATGATCGAATCCACGAACACGATACTTGCAATTGCTCGAATCCTTAACTCGAATAGGCTAAAGATAGGTCCAAACTTCACCAATAATAATAAATCAAAAAGGGCGACAAAATCATAAATACATAGCCGAATCCACGACTACGATACTTAAGATTGCTCAAATCCCTAATCTCAATAAATCAAAGGTTTGGTTGGATAAAGAATAATGAAGGGCATGGATAACATTTGGGATATAAATTGGTGTAAAAATAAAAATAAACAAAACAAATAAATTAAAATCCTAAGTGTGGTTAATCACTATCCCAACCATCCCATGAATAAGACTCATATCATCGAATAACTCACGCTTTAACACTTGAAACACACGCTTTAGGTAGACACGAATTATACTCAACAAGATCTTAATCAAAGAATAAACCTTAATTGGCGTTCCCGTAACTGCCAATTCCCATTCAATCCATAGATATAGTACAACAAATAGTGGTGATATCGACCACTTACATAACTTTACATAAGTTGGTTAAAACTAACTTCCAACTTTTCTTTCTTTCTTTTTCTTTTCTTATTTTTTTCGATTTTTTTTTTTTTTTTTTTTTTTTTTTTTTTTTTTTTTCAAACATAAGATGTGTAAAATTTCACCACATCACTATAATGATAATTCTGGATAATTTTTCCATACTTTTCATAACTTCAGAAATAATGGTAATAGTGAAAGTAGTAAACACACGAAAAATAAACTCAAAGATATACAATATTTACTTTCACTCCAATTGCATTGTGCAATTTCCCGACCTAACCAAAGATAATGAATTACGCACGCGAACACAGGTAATGTAAGGAAACACACTTTGCCTATAGCAATTAACCAACCACGGATTCTAATCTATAGGGTAGGCTAAGGTGTAAGGGTGTAACGAAACATTTTAAACATAGGTGTAAGAAACGAAAGGAATGGCTCTGAATGTTTTTCTAGGGGTATCTTACTCTAAAAATGAGAGTAACAAAAGGTTTATACGGGGGTTAACTAACCAGTGTAGTTAGTTAATAACACATAACATATAAAGGCTATTTAGGTGTAATCCTAGAATTTTACCAATTTAGACAAGTCATTCCAATTATATAAATAATACTCATTATGGTGGTCTCGAATAGTATACAAGCCAAGTTCTAAAGTTTACAAGTCACCGGCACACTCATAGATTTGTGAATTTTGAAAAATCACAATTTTTGAAAATAACGTCATGTGTGCAGCTATGCAACTTAGATCTTAAACAAAAACATGCTAAAAAAAATTTTTAAGTTTGATATATTAAGCACATTTTAAGCATAATTTTTGAAAAAGTTTAGGACAAGTAAATGTTAAGTGTTCTAATTCTCCAATCCCCCCACTTAAGTTAAACAACGTCCTCGTTGTTTGTATAAAAGGTTAAAAACTGGAAAATAAAAGAATTAGAACAGAAAAACTCCCCTGAGATTTGCTCGGTATGATCCTCCTTTAGATAAGAGCAAAAATCAACTTCTTGTGGATTAGAACGTTAAAGCTTCATACTTGATGTATCCACAGGAAATCCAGGAAACTATAATACCACCAACACTTTAAGACACACCTAAGATAAGAAAGGTTCAAACTTGCATAATACATTAGTAGTTAGGAAAAATAAAACTTAAAAATTAAAACTGAAAATCATCAGGTCAGTCGATGCGCCGTATCTTATGGAAGAAGATACGCCGTATCGAGCCTGGAATTAATACGGATCAGAATAAAGATGCGCCGCATCCTTAACCAGGGATGCGCCGCATTAAAAATAAACTGATAAATAGTTTTAAAGTCGAAAATAAAAATGCAGAAAAATTAAAATAAGATATGACCATTGCAGGAGATGCGTCGCATCTCAGAATTGAGATGCGCCGTATCCTCATGCGGGCCTGACTGACTCGACACAGAAAACAGAATAATTAAAAGATAAATCCGGGTTGTCTCCCGGCCAACACTTGTCTTTATTCCAGAGTCTTCAAGTTAGACTCACGTTCAGCTCTTTAATATCGATCATTGAAGGAGTCGGAAACATCGCGCTCCTTCATCACCAATTCTGTAATATTGAACACTCCTTGCTCGTCCTTAATTTCCACGCCGTTCTTCTTTAATATCTGTATAAACAAAGTCCTGTCCCTGTCGGGCAAAGATGGCAAAATGATAGACGGGAAATTCTTATTATCATATAGGCATAAATAAGCAAGGTGGGGTGGTAGTTCAATAAACACATCATTGTTCAAATTCGTTTTCTCAACTATTCTCCTACGCTTATTAATTACCACACAATCATACCACTCATCATCAGAATCATTAACAACATCGCGTCTAAGTTCGGTAGGTACATTAAGGTCAATGAATTCCTCAAAGTTCTCATGATTAGGACTAGTTGAGTTGTTTTGAATCAATGTTTCTCCCATAAGTCTAGCTTCAAGATCGAGGTCCATACGCTCTCTTAATCCTAGCACATAAACACCTCTAATTATGCTCTTAACAGGATCTTGACATTTATAGACTAGTTTATTATTCCCTACCCTTAATGAGATTTTTCTCTTAAACACATCAATCTTAGCATGGGCAGTAGACAAGAAAGGTCTTCCGAGGATTAAAGGAATCTTAACATCCTCGGGCATGTCTAGTATAACAAAGTCTACGGGAAAAATAAACTGCTCAATCTTAACTAGTACATTATTAGCAATCCCTTCAGGTCGTTTTACCGTTTTATCAGCCAATTCAATAAGTAATTTAGTTGGTGCTAATTTTCCTAGTCCTAGGGTAGCGAATGTCTTAAGAGGCATAACACTAACACTAGCTCCTAAGTCAGCTAACACATTATTGAAAGATATATTATTAATAGAACAAGGTAGAGTAAAACTTCCTGGGTCTCTTTCTTTATGAGGCAAGGCATTTGAGTCGGTTGCAGGGCTCTCTTCTTTCATTGTTGCCTTGATCTCCTCTTCAATCTTTGTCTTTTCTTTTAGTAGTCTCCTTAAGCTGATTGAAGAATTAAAGAAAAATTCGGGTCTTGCACCATCATCACCATTCATCGATCTTCTAGGTATATTAGGAGTGACTTCTTCAGTGGTGCTTATGGCCTTGACATGATCTCTTGGGTTGGTTTCAGTTGAGCTCGGTAAACTTCCATATCCCCTTTCTTGAAGAACCTTGCTCATTTGACCAATTTGTTGTTCCAATGCTTTGATCGAAGCTCCTTGATTTCTTGTAGTAGTGTCCGTTGAAGCTCGGATTTCTTTGATCATAGCAGTATTCTCTTCATGTCTTTTAGCAGCATCGGCCATAATTTGCTTTAAAGTATCGTCTAAAGTCTGCCTCCTCTCTTGATAAGCGGGATTGAAGTTGTTCTTTTGATAGAATCCCGGACTAGCTTCCCTAAATCTTCCTGAAGGTCGGAATGGTTGTCCAAATTGGGTGTAATATGCTTCTTCAAACGTCTCACTTTCATTCTTATTCGGGCAATCTTTAGTGTAGTGAGGTCCTTCGCACTTTTCACATCCAACTTGGGCAGCATACGCTCTTTCATCACGCTTCTTCATTTCTCTACTAATTTTATCCAATTGAGCTTGAATAGCAGCAATCCCGTCAAAATTAGTGCTGCTCTTAGATCTAGTAGAGGTCCCATCGTGCCATTTCTGAGAATGATCAGCAGCTTCTTGGATCGCTTTCCTAGCATTAGTTGCACTCATCTGAGGTACGGCTCCCTTAGCATCCAAAATCTGTCTTGTAGGCACGTCCAATCCTTGATAAAACAATATTATCTCCTGCATAGGGGTTAGATAGTGTTGAGGACATTTTATCAATAAATCTTTAAACCGTTCCCAAGCTTGATAAAGGGTTTCATCAGGCTCTTGCTTGAAACTATTGATAGCCTCCATCTTTTTAGCAGTCTTAGCAGGTGGACAATATCTCTTCAGGAATTTGCTCTTCAAATCTCCCCATGTAGTGATTGAACTAGCAGGTTCATTCCTTAGCCACTTGTTAGCAGCTCCTTTTAGCGAGATTGGAAAGATTCTTAGCATGATCTGATCGTCAGTGACTCCTTCTGAAGTAAACAAATCTTTAATCTCCAGGACCTTTTCAACATGCTCATTAGCATCCTCATGTTCCGTCCCACTGAAAGCATTCTCTCTTAGCTCTTTGAGAAACTGACCCTTCAACTCAAATTTTGACTTATCATCAAACTTAGGTCTAGCAACTCCTGAAGTGTAATCAGCACGGGTACTGTTCATGTATTCCTCCATAGTAGTGTTTTCGCCCATTGTTTCTGTTTCAACTTCCTCTTTTTCTTCAGAAAAGTAATCAAGCTCGAGTGAACTTGAAAGATCAAAGCTTCTTGTGTTGAAAAGCCTTTTAAGCGAATGTAGGGCTCGTTCAGGATCTTCGAAAGGTTGAATCAAGTTCTTCGTAGAACTCCTGGTCATGCACTTCCTGAAATCAACACAAAAATATCAGTAGGGTATGCTCGAGAAAGTAATATATCAGATAATTAATAACGAAAACGGAATACGAAAAATTAAAGTTACTGATATCTGCAGACGATGCGCCGTATCCAAAAAGTTGGATACGCCGTATCTTAAAATCGTTAAAATTTAATCAGACTTAATTCAGAAAATAGATACGCCGCTTAGAATTTTGAATGCGCCGTATCGAATTAATCAAAAATCAACTTATCTAATTAAAATTAAATGCGTCGTATTAACGAAAGCTAATGCGCCGTATTTTCGTTACGTTTAAAAATAAATATCGATTTTTGATTCAGAAAGATGCGCCGTATCGATATAAATTGATGCGTCGTATCTGTTTAATAATTCGCAAACTGTTTTTAATTAAAATAATAGATACGCCGTATCTGCTAAAGCAGATGCGTCGTATGGCGTTAACGTTTAGAAATTTTTTTTTATCAAAAACAGATACGCCGTATCTGCAAAAGCAGATGCGTCGTATTACTTTATCGCTTTTTGAAAAAAATTTCGTATTAAAAACAGATACGCCGTATCTTGGGGAAAAGATGCGTCGTATCGAATTAATTAAACGCGTTGTATTTTTAAAAATTAAACGCAATACGCCGTATCTGAGAGATCAGATGTGCCGTATCGTTTGATTTAGCACAGTACAACGATAGCAGAACAGAAAAATACGAAAAATAAAAACAAAAATTAAACACACAAACAAAAATAAACAAAAGCAAAAATAAAAGCAAACAAATAACACAAAACAAATAACACACAGTACAACAAATATGCAAATTAATACAATGATGCAATTAATCTAATAAAAAGAAAAACCTAATTAAAATACTAATCAAATTAACAGATAATAACAATTCACTCCCCGGCAGCGGCGCCAAAAACTTGATGCGTGTGGGTGTCGTAGTATAGTTTTAGCAGTTTTAATGCCTACTCAAGTTTTAAATTTATATTTAGCCGACTTATGAATAACACACACACTTAACGAGCAGTGTACCCGGTCAGTATGAATATAATGGTAAGTAGAGTGTCGATCACTAGGAGTGGAACGTATTATCTCGTTATTCTAATCAGTATTTTAATATCCTAACGCAAGGGGGTTTCAGCCTGAGAGACTGGCACGATTTGTTTGCAATTAAATAATAAAATAAACCAATAGGCACGAATCAGCAAGTAGCACACACGTACACAGATAAATACTCGAGACAATAAGAGGGCTGTCCTTATGATTAAGTAGATTGTCACTTGTTTTATTGATAGCTTTATATGAAGTGTATGTAGTTAACCCTTTCTCGTTGGTCCTAATCTTATCGGCGAGTAAACCCTTAATGATTACTTATGTCTAAAAGTTATTCCTAAGTGATCAATTTAGTAATAACCGTGGGAGCCACATTATGTCCCGCAGTCAAATGCCCGCAAGCCACTAATAAACACAGAGGTTATCAATGCACTAATAAGTAGTAACCAAAGACATCAACATATAAACTTTAATTGATGGGAAAGCAAGTATTAAAGGGAGTGCAATCTTTCGTTGTCACATTACACAAGCCACCAATCCTGATGAATTAAAGTTTGCTAACACAATAAAACAAAACTACTTAATGAATTAAACACATGCAGCACCTTCTTACAGCTCTTGTATCTTTGATTTGGGTGTGTCTTGTGCTGCCTCCTTGACTGAATTCGTCCTAGGTTTCTCCTGTTAGGTCTTCGAATCTAATATAATGCGTACGAAATTCGTCTGGTCTTGGGGTATTTATAGTTTCTGTCTGAGGGAAGATGCGGCGCATCTAAGGAGTAGATTCGGCGCATGTACTTAACTTCGCGTGGGGTCCAAGATTATAATATTCAGGAATATTCGTACACCGCCAGAAGATGCGGCGTAACTCCATGATTAGATGCGGCGCATGTCCTCTTGTATCTTGGATCGTATCTGGTGATATCTTGATAGAGATGCGGCGCATGTCATGAGTGAGATGCGGCGCATCTGGAGCAGATTAGTCTTGATCTTCTTCATTTCAGTAGACTCTTTACTTTATGCATGTTTTGCTCCATTATTAGTCCAAAATCGCTAAGTTTCACCAAATGCTTGTTTTTACCTGAGAATTACAAAAGTAAACGATTAAGTATCAATCCTCATACATAATATAGTAAAACAAGTCAATTTAATAGGATAAATGATAGTAATAAAATGTACTTATTTGAGTTCATCAGTAACCATCAGCAGTAACCATCAGCAGAATTCTTTCTTAGCAGAATTCCCAACAGTTTTAAAAAAATCAAAAAGTCAAAATAAGATTTGTACTAAGAATAGTCAGAATTTCTAAATCATCTCTAGGATTCAATACTTGTTGGAATTACATTCTAATTGTTGATTTGTGTTCACTTGTGGTTGATATTACATAATCAAAAAGAAAATCACATTTTGCTAGTCATTTGCTTATCTGAAATTGTGCTTAAAGTAGGCTATCTGCTCATAAGCTGCCCTGCACCATAAGTCTTGTCTGTTTGCAGCCCTATTCACTAGCCTCTATCTAATTGGTTAATTGAGCTTATTGGTTGAATTTAGGGGCAAATTGAAGCTAGTTGTACTGGTTTCTTAGATTTGCTTTTGGTTTGCTCTAATCTGCTTATTAGAACTGCTTAATTTGGCTTGCTAGATAGGTGTTTGGCTCTTATTTGTTGTCTTTAAAGTGAAATTTGCAAACTGCTTATTTGAACTTTTCTGTGAGCTTAGCTTATTGTTTTGAGTTGATTTGAGCTTGTTGTAGTGGATAGCTTCTGTTTTGAGCATTTAGCTTATTCTGAGTGCTTATTGGCTTATTTAGTGCTTATTTTGCAACTGCTTATTAACTGTTCAGCTTATTTAGGCTTAATTAGTTTCTAAACTTATTTTTCCTGGATTAGTCATTTAATTTTAGAATTACTCAAATTTTTCCAGATTTTTCCAAAGTCTTTTAATATTTTTTTAAATCATTTAATTGTTTTAATTAGTTTTTAATTCATAAAAAATTCATAAAAAGTAAAAAAAATATTTTTCTTTTTCCAAAAATTTTCTTTTATCAGTTTTAATATAGGAAAATTATTTTCAAATTTTTAGGGCTTAGAATTTAGCATTTCACTTTTATTCGCGTTTTTAAAATTCGTCGTGTAACGTTTTTAAATTACGGTTTTCGTTTTTAGGTTCGTATGCTTAGTGTAATTGTACTTTTAGCTTAATTAGTTGTTTTCATTTAATATTTCATTGTTCGTAGTGTAAAATCACCAATCATCACTCTTTTACACACATTCACTTCACGAATCACGTCCCGGGAACACAAATTCCATTCGATCTTCGTCGGGACAAACGAATCGGGTTTTGCATATTTCTTGTGCAATTCTCCCTTGATCTATAATTGTTAAATCAATTTTTGGCGCCGCTGCCGGGGAAGGTTGAAGTGAGTTCGTGATTCCATTTTTTGATTCGTGTTTTGAAGACCCTTCCTCGGAAGTTAACGTTTTTATAAAAATAAAAATACAAAAAGAAAATAATTAAAAAACACTTTTCCTAAAGTGTTTTCACCATTAATAATAAATCCTCGCTCTCGAGAGGGCGTTGTAAACCATTCCGAATAAACAACAAAAGAGATCGTGAAGTTGAACGTTTCTCGGATTATTTCTTTTCTACAACCTAATCACGGGGTTTAAGGAAGTCTTGACATTAAATTGCAGACTGAAGAGAGATCCATTCTTCTCTCCCGCCACGCTGCGCGTAGTTTTGAAAGAAACGAGTACGGTTGATCAACGATCACCAAAAAGATAATAATTCTAATTTTTCCTTAATTAAAAATCCAAAAAGATTTTCTCTTCAAAATTATTTTCCATTTGTTATTTTCTATGTTTTTAAACTTAAAAACCCAAAAATATTCTTCTTAAATCCTCTTAAATGTTTAATTCTTATCTTCTTAATCCTCTATATTTTTAATTCTGATGGAATCGTTTATCCCCTGCGTCGGTTGTGGAGAGCCGCTCTTCGGTTCACCATGTCGGTGGTGTACGTGCGAACGGTGTGGTAATGATATTCGGGACGGAAGTTGTTTATTTTGTGGTTCAAGTAATTCATGTTATGATCCAAATCCGAATTCGTTCACCGACTCCTCAAATTTTTCCGACTGCCCGCCACAGCCCAATTTATCTTCGTTTAATCAACGTTATTGCAATGGGTGTGGAGATCCGTTAGGTGATTTTTGTTGTCAACGGTGTACTTGCGAAAGGTGTGGTAGTAATTTGATCAATGGATTTTGTTCGTTTTGTGCTTCGGAAGCCGAAAATTCATACACTTATGATTTTAATCCGAACATTTCCGATTATCCTCAAAACAATTTCACTCACCCTCCTCAAAACTTTTATGAGCAAGAACCGTATTTCAATGATACACCGAACTTTTCTTGTACAAATTGTGGGGGTCATCATAATGATTATCAATGTCAACCGTGGAATCAAAATTACTATGAACCTAATCCTTGCTATAATACTTCCGGTTTTGACAATTACCAACCCCCACAAAATCCCGTCACTTATCCAAATCAAGATGGAATGCGCGAAATTGAAAAACTTGTGGTTCGATATCGAGAGCAAGCGGCTAGTCTTAATACTCCCGGGAAGTCCATGGAAGAATTACTTGCCGAGGAAAGAGCAGCTAAATTTCGAGAGAGCTTAATTTATTATGACGATGATTCCGATGATGACGAGGAGAGACTTGTTCCGTTAAACTTCCCTCAAATAGCACCCGTCTTTCCTACCAAAGAACCCGAGGACTCTCTAAAAATGGGGGACGAGCATCTCGACACTATTCCGGCAACGGAATCAGACAATGTTGAGAACCTCGTCCCAATCCCGAGTGAGTCTGAGGAAATATTTGACGGTGAATGTGATTCACAATTTTGTGGAGATTCTCTCGACGTTTCCGAGGTTACTTCCGGAATTTTCTCTAACCCCCTTTTTGAATACAATGACGACTACACTTTTTGTGCCGTTAATCCTCTTTTTGATGGGGTGTTAGAGAACGTTGAGGACGAGGACTCTATTGATTCTAATCTTTATGAGACCGTGACGGAACCGGGACTCACAGATCCTCCTCATATAATTGAATCTCTTCATGAGGAGTTCGCCGGTGAACTCACTCATATCATACCTCCTCCGGAGTATGATTACTATGTTTTTAAGGAAGATCATGACCCGGGGGGAGATGTACTCTATCCTAAGAGTTTGCTTGATGATGATATCACCCCGTCCCTCCCTCCCGAGGTGTTCAAGAGCTTTGATGATGAAGAATGGATCCCCATTCTAATTATGATCTTTCTTCCTTTCTTCACCTACCCGGTGACTTCTCCTATCTTTCACTCCTTCGGGAGTGAAGACACCATCTTTAACCCCGGCATCTCTCCTTCTTTTAAGCCGCGGGTATCTCATCGGAGTGGAACTTTCGTATGCTTCAATGTTTATCCAAACATCTTGAACGAAAGTCCGATTGAGATTATCTCTTCCACATGCTCCCCCAAGGACAATTAAATTCGGGGTCGAGTCAAGCTCATGTGACTCGGTTACCAAAAACAAGCGCTTCGTGGGAGGCACCCCATGCTTATCCATCTATCTTCTTATCTCTTTTCTAATAAGTGACGTGAGGAGGGCTTCCTCTTCCATATCTTGTGTTTCGTGTTTTTCTGTGATGTGTCCAGGTTTGCCCGATTGATGAAGACTCTCGTGCTCGTGGTCTTCTCTCCACTCGAGTTTCATCATTCGCTGCTTATCAATATCCTAAAATCTTATCGTTTTACATCTATCTTTTGGCATAATTAATAAACGGCCTTAGATTTATGTAGGAGAACCATTACCTTCAAGACATTGAGGACAATGTCTCGTTTTAGTCTGGGGGGGTAATCTTTCGATTTGATTTTTGCCTTGCATTTTTGCCGTTTTCTCATGCAATCCCGTTTTTCCTCAAAAATTGAAAAAATTCAAAAGAATGAGAAAATTTTAAAAATTTTGTGCAAAAATATAATAAATTTTGACATTTTGGTTGACTTTCCGCTGGTGAGAGTAGGAATAAAATTCTGACTTGATCGGGCGTGTTGAGCCCTAGCTTGTTCCCTTAACCATTTATAATCTATAAGCTCGTGTTAGTCTTTTACACAAGGAGCTATAAAATGCGAATTCTTTTTAAGAGTTTGCAAGTTCCTGTATTTGACTTTATATATGCATGGCTTGATTATTTGGCTAAGCATTCGCGGATCTTATTATTTAAGATTTTAAATTTGCGAAGAACGAGAAATGATAGAGTTGTTTATAAGTTAGATTGCTAAACGTGGAGTAGTTGGATCTCTTTAAAGCTCATCGAAGTTACTTGTGGCTTTTTGTTCCCATAAGCTTGTTTCACCCAAAAAAATAGTAATCTAGGAATAATTAGAGGTATTTTGGTTTTGGCGATAATTAGTTTTTATTTCTTCCTTAGAGAATCCTTGCTTATGAAAGTTGGGTACACATCAAGGTACTGCCAGTGTTACGGTGTAATAGACTATTCCATCTTGCCGGCTCGCAACCGATGTTGGGATTGTTATAAAAGCCGTAGGAATCGGGATTTGGCAAAATATATAATGAATAATGAATAATAATAATAATCCAAAGCCATAAAAAGTTTTCTACATCTTGCCGGTTCGCAGCCGATGTTGTAGACTTCTAATAAAGGCAGAGGAAAAATTCCAAGGTCATAATAGACTATCACATCTTGCCGGTTCGCAGCCGATGTTGTGATTGTTATAAAAGGCCAAGGATTAATAATATGTGCTTAATAATGTTAAAAATGCCAAATTTCGACTCCGAGGTATCCTAATAAAGGCTTCTGTCTCTGGACTCGTAGATGAGTTGTTTCGGTCACAAATAAAAGGGATATCCTCAAAATCGTGTTAAATCAGAGACCTTGATGTGGACCTCATTTTTGTATGCAACGGTTTTCAAGGGAAGGTTTGGAAACTACTTAACGTCTAAACTAGGTATCTTTATCGGAATAAGAAATTATCGAAATGAGAATATGAAGAAATTCATTTCTCATCAAAAATAAAATAAATAGAGGAAAATAGGAATTTGGGAACAAGAGTAATACACAATTAACTTTCATGGGTAGTGATAGCAATCTAACTTGTAAATAACAATGATTTCGTTTTTAAGCTTAGTTTGGGGACTCGTGAAAAATCAGGAACGACGAATTTTATCCGTATGGTCACTTCTTTATGAGTCGTGTTTCCTACTCGATGACCCTAAAAGTTATTAAAAGATAATGATTGTAAACAAAACCGTCACATTAGAAAAATACAAAAATAGAATAAAAAGGAAAATCGGGGAGTTTTTAGAACTTAAGATTTCTTAATCTCTTTTGAAAATTTTGCTACTTCTCAAAGTTAGTAAAAAGAGATTAGAAATTTTCGGTTTCAAAAACGTGTTTTTTATAACATTGCATGAGGACATTGCAATAGCCTAGTCTGGGGGAATTTTGTATGTGCTTAAACACATACCTTTTCTTGACCAAAACCGGACCCAAATAGACCAAAAACCTGACCAAAATGCCAAATATATTGCGTTTTTGTGTTTTTATATGTGCAGGCACGGATATCAAAAATAGGACAAAATCGAGGGAAAACCGGGAAAACGAGCACGAGATATGGAAAGGTCTCGCAGCCGATGCCGGGAAGTTTTATGTCATTCAAGTCCTTGAGGAATCATTAAATGTCAAATTTAGAGCTTGGATCTAGTTTGGAAAAATGGCAGCAATAGTCCTTGAAGTTTCAGAAGTTACAACCTTAGTCCTTGGAAATTACCAAAATTAAACAAGCCATACTTAAACTATATCCGGATCCAATATATATTACCAAAAGCCCAAACCTTCCCATTTAAAACACCACAAGCCCACTTTATAAACCCACTACCCATTATCCTTACCCAAACCCGGATCTAATAACCCAAAAACAACCCACGACCCAAAGTTATAAAACCCGGTCAAAAACTCTAACCCTCGGTCAAAGGTTAAAATGACCAGTCAAACCACAAAAAAAACAAACCCACGCCCAAATACTTCTTTTACCCAGATTTACTGTACAACCGAAGAACCCTAAATCCCCAACCACAAAATTAACCGAGAGTAAGGGCAAATTGGTACTTGCACGCGTATCTAGAAACCTGACACCATCTGACAACACACACGGATTGCCAAGGTGGCAGAATAGGAGCTTCTGATTGGGTGCGACACATCACCCAAAGTGATCCAAGGGCTACGGTTTAAGATCAATGATTGGGAGCAAATGGAAGGCTGAGATTAGAAGGACTAGAAGTTTCAGAAACCCTTACACGCTCCTCTGCTGATGCTATAAATAGCACTCCCTCACTCACGGGTTTGGAGTTAGCAAAATTAGGAGTAGGTTAGAATTAGGGTAGCTTTAGGAGTAGTATAATTGCAGCTGAGCTTATTGTATTTCTGTTCCAAAGCTTGTACTCATTAAAGTTTTAATATAATTGAAGTTTTCATTTGAAATTCCTTGCAATTTAATTTTTCAGCAAACTAATGTTCTAATCTGTTTAAAGCTTTCCATTACTTCTTTCTCAAGCTCATCCAAGCTTATCAATAGCTTGTGGTGAGTGTTGTTTATTTGTTTCTGTTTGAAATTGTTCAATATCCTTTAGTCAACAAAAGTCAACTGGTCCATGATGGTGATGATTCTGGGATAATTTGATAGATCAAACAGTGTACTGGAAGTGTTTGGCCTATCCAAAGATAGGCTAGCTTAAGGAGTACCCTCTGTTGAGCTGAGGGGATTCATTGTGAGTTCTTTCCTTTTACATTTTCAAGCTTTTATTGCATAATCTGAATTATTAGTGTAGATCTGTTAGACTTACTTGTCTACTGTCTCATTTGTTTTAGTGTAGTCATATATAGCTTTATAGTAGTAGCTTATATCATATAATAGTAGATTGCATAGTATTTGATATTCACTGTCTCAAATCTGCTCATACTTGCACTCTTGTGATCTGTGGCTATTTGTTGTTTGAGATCTGGTTTACTGTGCTTTATTCAGTATATTGAATCACAATATAAGCTAAATTGATGGATTAGTTGGTTAAAACAGTGAGTTGCTTGGTTAAATTTGCAAAACAGATTATAAAAGGGTGTTTGGAACAGTAAGTTTGGCTGTGATTGCTTGTGTTTCAGAGGTTAGGAGTAGTATAGACTTATCACTTAGGGTCATATTAGAGTAAAACTAGCATAAATACTGTAGGTTTATTTGATAAAAGTCAAATTTGCTTCTTAATTTCCTTATCAGTTTACTGTTGCATATTTAGAGTAGCATAATCATATAATTAGTTACATATCTTGTTTATTTAGCTTTAATCAGTTGCATAGTAGCTTAGTTTTACATAATCATTCATATTAGACCATTAGAATTTGAATTAAGTCAAAGTTTTCAAAAAATCAAAAAGTCAAAATAAGATTTGTACTCAGAATAGTCAGAATTTCTAAATCATCTCTAGGATTCAATACTTGTTGGAATTACATTCTAATTGTTGATTTGTGTTCACTTGTGGTTGATATTACATAATCAAAAAGAAAATCACAGTTTGCTAGTCATTTGCTTATCTGAAATTGTGCTTAAAGTAGGCTATCTGCTCATAAGCTGCCCTGCACCATAAGTCTTGTCTGTTTGCAGCCCTATTCACTAGCCTCTATCTAATTGGTTAATTGAGCTTATTGGTTGAATTTAGGGGCAAATTGAAGCTAGTTGTACTGGTTTCTTAGATTTGCTTTTGGTTTGCTCTAATCTGCTTATTAGAACTGCTTAATTTGGCTTGCTAGATAGGTGTTTGGCTCTTATTTGTTATCATTAAAGTGAAATTTGCAAACTGCTTATTTGAACTTTTCTGTGAGCTTAGCTTATTGTTTTGAGTTGATTTGAGCTTGTTGTAGTGGATAGCTTCTGTTTTGAGCCTTTAGCTTATACTGAGTGCTTATTGGCTTATTTAGTGCTTATTTTGCAACTGCTTATTAACTGTTCAACTTATTTAGGCTTAATTAGTTTCTAAAATTATTTTTCCTGGATTAGTCATTTAATTTTAGAATTACTCAAATTTTTCCAGATTTTTCCAAAGTCTTTTAATATTTTTTTAAATCATTTAATTGTTTTAATTAGTTTTTAATTCATAAAAAATTCATAAAAAGTAAAAAAAATATTTTTCTTTTTCCAAAAATTTTCTTTTATCAGTTTTAATATAGGAAAATTATTTTCAAATTTTTAGGGCTTAGAATTTAGCATTTCACTTTTATTCGCGTTTTTAAAATTCGTCGTGTAACGTTTTTAAATTACGGTTTTCGTTTTTAGGTTCGTATGCTTAGTGTAATTGTACTTTTAGCTTAATTAGTTGTTTTCATTTAATATTTCATTGTTCGTAGTGTAAAATCACCAATCATCACTCTTTTACACACATTCACTTCACGAATCACGTCCCGGGAACACAAATTCCATTCGATCTTCGTCGGGACAAACGACTCGGGTTTTGCATATTTCTTGTGCAATAATTCCTTAGACTATAATTGTTATATCAAGCAACGAATTGAGAATTCAAATGTCGTTAGAAGCCGCGAAACACACAATATGCTTAAGGCGGATTTGGTGGATCATGTGTGGGATAATCGTGACCCGAATGAAGACGAAAACGCCCCTCCAGAAGTCGACGATTTTGTTAGTGATGAAGAATAATTTTTAGTATTATTAGGTATAACAATTATGTAATATTTATGTTTTATTAGTATTTAACTAATATGTATTTTTAGTTATTATTTATATAAAATGTATTTTTAGTTATTATTAATAGGGGGAATTTCATATATCCCCTTCCAAACCTTCTAAATTTCATATATACCCAACCCAAAATCTAAATATCATATATCCCCTTCCAAACTTTCTAAATTTCATATATACCCAACCCAAAACCTAAATATCATATATCCCCTCCCTTAAACTTTTAAATATCATATTTACCCATACAAATTAATTTTAACAATTTTTTAGAAAAATTATTTTTTTTTGAAATTTTTTTTTGGAAATTGATTTTTTTTCGAAATTAATTTTTTTAGGAAGATTTTTTTTTTTTTTCGGAAATCAATTTTTTTTTAGAATTTCAAAAAAAAAATCTGAAAAAATTTATTTCGGAAAAAAAATTATAATTAATTTCGAAAAAAAAATCAATTTCGGAAAAAAACTAAATTAATTTTTCCGAAATTCATTTTTTTTCCGAAATTAATTTTTTCAGAATTTTTTTTTTGAAATTCTAAAAAAAAAAAATTGATTTCCGAAAAAAAAATAATTTTTCTAAAAAATTGTTAAAATTAATTAGTATGGGTAAATATGATATTTAAAAGTTTAAGGGAGGGGATATATGATATTTATGTTTTGGGTTGGGTATATATGAAATTTAGAAAGTTTGGAAGGGGATATATGATATTTAGATTTTGGGTTGGGTATATATGAAATTTAGAAGGTTTGGAAGGGGATATATGAAATTCCCCCTTATTAATATGTTGATAGTGAAAAAAAAAGAAAAAAAGAAAAAAAAAAAAAACAATCATTACAAGTGACACGTGTCGCGAGTCGCCCCACCCTTTTGGGTAGCCCCACTCCTTTTTTTTTTGAGGCTACCCAACATGCTGACTAGGCGCCACGTATCGCGAGTCGCCCCTTAATTGGGTAGCCCCATTCCCTTTAGCCTAACAGTCCTCAAGAAAGTGAAACTTTCATAACAATAATTGCTATGAAAGCTGCATCCGTGTATAGGACATCATGTAATAAAGCAATATAATCTAAAGGAAAATATTACATCCTCTTACATTGCATATTACTACTCATGCTAGTGATGCATGTGTAAAAATTATTGGATGAGAGATGATGAAAGAAAAAAAATATATTTTACCTTTGTGTATAGGAAGACAAGTAGAAAGAAAATGTATAAGGATATAGACTCTAATCGAAAAACACTTGTACTTGAAGAGCGGAGTTAGAATTCCTTTTGTGAATTTATAATTAGAATTCGATGAATGATAATAAGTTAGTTATTTCTTGTATGCTTTAAAATGTATATTTGTAAAGAGAAAATACTTACCAAAAAGTGTTTAGTCGTTTCAATGTGTGCAATTGGATCTTAAACTGTTTAACGGTGGTGATTTTTTAATTTAAAGGTTTATTCTGAAGTTAGTGAAACATTATGTAAATTATGAAATGCGGTAGGGATCTAGTGAAAATAAAGTTTATCAAATGACAACATTAATTTTAAGGTTTTGTTAGCAATTTATAAGGTTATGGTTAGTAAAACTCTTTTAAGGTTTTATTAACCACAACCTTATGGGTTGTGCTTAAGCTTTCTTCAATTGTACTACGTAATAATCAAGGCTTAATTAACATAAAATATTTCATTTTAACAACATTTTTTATAATTATAATCATTAAATAAATATAAATATAGTAACAATGAGTTTATTAAATACTATTTTACATACGAGCAGGGCCGGCCCTGGTACCGGGCGAGGTGGGCGACGGCCCAGGGCATCAAATTTTAGGGGGGCATCAAGCACGGGGTGCGACTTAGAGTTTAGAGTACCGGAAGCTTGTGCTCGAGAACAACTGTAAATATTGAATCTGTTTATATCTATATATAATAAGAAAGAAAGAAGAAACTAAAAAAGTCCGGCTAAACACGTCGAAAAACCTGTGAAGAAGACGAATGTTTAAAAGCTCTGTAAAAGGGTGACAAGTTGAAGTTTTTTATTGGATGTGGGAGAAAGTGACATATGAAAAGTTGTGCGGTCTAATAACTGCACTAGGAGTAGGAACAACATGGTAGATAAAGTTAAATAGTTAGAATTAAAAGTTAAAAACTCCAAAACTATATAGAGTAGTTGTTTCTTTTGCTGAATCTCATGGACAAGGGTTTCATTATCTTTTCTTCTATGGTTGTTTTAGCAAAATAAGTTGATCTTCAAAGGTAATAAAAATAAATAATTTCCTTTTTTCGTTGTAGCAAAATTTTCCCTTGGATGCAACGATTTTAGATAGCACTAAATTGCTTTTTCTTTCCTAAATCTTTACCCTCAACTAGTACGAGTTGCAACATTTTCTTTTGAACAATGTATCACAACATTTACATTCTAAATGATACGAGTATAGAATATGTGCTTTTTTTAAAAATTACATTACAAGGGGCATTTTTGAGTCGGTTCGCCCAGGGCATCACAAAACTCAGGACCGGCCCTACATATGAGGCTTAAACGCAACCAATATGGTTGTGTTTAAGCTTTGCTCAATTGTAATGATCAACACTTAATTAACATAAAATATTCCATATTTAACAACACTTTCTATAATTAACATAATAATCAACAATTGATGATACAATGATCCAAATCTTCGTTGACCGTTTCCCAAAACGAGCAGCATGTCGTGGGAAGAGAGATACCACAAAGAGCAAGGTTAGAACGGATGGACAACCTATTGAGAGAGGCCCTCTAAGTGCAAATGATTACTTTCCGAGGTATCCACGAGTTCCAGAGGTGATGCCTGCCAATAACATAATCACTAAGCAATTGGTCTTCAATACACTTTACCAGATTTCAAGTTTTAAATATACAAGATGCAAGACCATACCCACTTATCACCTACATTCGAGGCCAACTGAAGATCACCAATGCGGTCAATTAGTTAACTTACTTAAATATCGTTCAAATAAAATAGCTGGATACGAAAACACTTTAAATATGTAACACCTCAAAACCGGTTTTTAGGTATTTAATTACTAGAATGCCATCGGGTAAGTTTGACTATGACTTTTATGTGTCTAAAGATTAAATATGATTTGTTGGTGAACTTAAGTTAAGTGTAAGTATAGGTTACAATAATAGACTTTTAAATTGTTTTAGAATATTAGAAGAGTCATCCCGTTAATTTTTAACAAAAATGAGGACTTAGAATGCAATTAGTTAGCAAAAAAGGATCAACGGTGTAATAGATTTAATGGCATAAACTAACAACAAATAAAATGTGAAATTACCATTTTACCCTTGTTGCCTAATAAGCTTAATAACAAGAAATAAACCACATATACACACGTATGTGTGTATCGTGGGTCCATAGAGCTTATAGGAGGGGAAAAGGGTTATTATCCTTATCTATACTACATATAATGGGTGTATGTAGTTTCTTGAATCTTGAAAATTCAAAAATCTATTATAGGTAACATTGACAACACACGGTTTACTATTTATTATTAATTCAAATAATTGACTTTCAAACTAATTTAGGGAACACAACTTTGATAGTAATGTGGAAAATTCAACCTGAAACATATAAAAGAGTACACGGTTTAACAAATTTAATATTTACTAATTCAAATTATTGACTTTCAAATTAATTTAGGAAACACAATTAATACATTTAAAGTTGACTTGAGAATACATTAATATAAAAGTTGACTTGAGAATACGTGTAAAAACTTAAGATAACTGTACTCTAACATGCTTAACTCGACCAAATAGTAACCTAAGAACTCCACAAGCAAATTATGTAACATTATGTGTAACCAAAATATTACTATAACTATATGCCACTCTAAAATCTCGTTGTTATTTACGGGTACTTGTCTAGTTTCGCAAAAATCATTACTAGAATCTCCTCAAGATTAATTAAGTGATTTTGGTGTAACCATACAAGATTCAAGAAAAGTGTTTTTGGTGTTTTGGAAGCAATTATAGAAGAAAGTAAGTCATAGTATCCATATTCTCATTCAAGGTAATTCTATGATTAAATTCACGTTAATATCAATTTTAAGGGTTTATGCTTAATTGAGGTTTTATAAAAACCTAGCTTTGGATTATGATAAAATATGATGTTAGAAGCTTGGTTATGTTGTAATTATGTCATGAATCAAGTTGTTGAATTATGGTTAAAAGAGTAGATGAATTCATGTTATTGTTTAGAAGTTATGAATGATTATGTTTAGTAAATGGGTGTTTGATTCTAAGCTTTCGAAGCAAATTTAGACATGATATAAGTGTTATTCTTGTTGACAATGATCTCTCACATGTTAAACAAGCTGAGGTATAAGTTTACAAGTGATTAGAATTGGTTCATGATAAATTTTTGGCGATTTTGGGCATGTATAGAAATAGGACAACATGTTATGCATAAAGTTTAGTCAACTTTGAAAAATTGTAGAAAATCAATCGTTGTCGTATTAAGTTGAGGCAAGAATCAAATTTTGCTTCTCTGAGTCAACTTTCTGATGCAAATCGTTTCAGGTCCTAATTCAAATCCTAAGTGGGTCAAATCAGTAATATACAACAGATTGTCCAGAAAACATAATATTGTGCAGAAAAATGAGTCATGTTTGGAAAATCATAGAAAATCAACCGTACGTCGGATTAAGATGAGGTCAGAACCAAAATTGTAGTTCTCTGAGTCTATTTTCTGATGCAATTTTCCTAATTCTAAGTTCAAGTGGATCAAATCTGTAAGTTATAGCAGACTGTTAGAAATTTGCATTTCATCCCTTTTACAAAAGTTGTTTAAATGTTGAGTTAGCACCAAATATGATCATATGATGATTTAAGGATGGAAATTTGGGGTTGTTAATGGGTTGTATAAACCCTGTTATAGTGTTTCAATAATATAAAAGAAGTGTTTATGGTTATGATGATTGTGACTTAGGAAGCGAACAATGACGATGGTGGTGAATTATTGGTAAGCATAGCTATGGAAGCCAGGGTAAGTTACTGTTGGGAATTAAATGTTCTGAAGATCAATATTGGGAATTACAAGTTCACAAAGTTAGTACTGCTGAGAAGAATACACTAACAGTTCCTACTGCTAGTATATATCTAAAGCCTCTCAAGTTATAACTAACAGTTCTAACTGAAGTTAGTAGTACTAGTACAAAGAAGGTACTGCTGGTTGATCCTACTGCTGGTGTAACTTATACTACTGCTGGATGGATAAGTGTCGCGTTTACTACTACTGGTTGGATAAGTATAAGAAGATATTTGTGTATAAAAGTCAAGTATATACGGTAGATAATATCTTTGATTTGTAGTCAGTCAAACAAGTTGTAAACATAGATACATGTTGTATCTTAGCTACTGACACACTCAACTCATGCAAAGCAAGTAGTTCGACAAGACTTATCATTTATTGTAAAGATCTTCTTTAGACTATAAAAAGAAGATCTTAGACTAGATATTAAGTGTGTTGAAGAGTGTCTAACCAAGAGCTTAATTCATATGCTTAGAATATCTCTCAAGAACAAAGAACATAACTTATCATAGAAATCATAAGATATAGAAACATATAGATTCAAGGTTTGTAACCCTAGTGATAGTGAAGATCACTCGTATTATTATCTTAATAATATTGAATCGTTTGGTGTTAACATTGTGTGTTCATTGTTCATTACTCAAGCATTACTTTCCATTTCCAATAACCAAATAAACCTTTTAAGTGTGGTTAAGTAGATTTCGCATACTTAACCATATTAACTCAAAGTATCACATACACAAAGTTACAAAGGACTAACATCCTATTAGGTTTATCGAATCCCTCTCAATTGGTATCAGAGCAAGGCTGATATATTTGATTTAGAAGAAGAAGAAGAAATGGACGTGGAGAATACTCAGGCTACAAATATTGCTGCAAAGTTGCCCATGATCAAACAGAATGAGTTTGAGTTATGGAGGTTAAGGATTGAGCAATACTTTATGGTTCAAGATTATGCTCTCTGGGATATCATTCTGTATGATGATTCTTATACACCAGGTTATTTAGATGTCATTCTTGAAGGCAAAACAATTCGAAAATTAAATACTGGACCAACTACCAATGAAGAAAGAATACAGAAGAGGAATGATCAAAAGGCAAGAAATTTGTTGATTATGACAATTCCTGGTGAACAGATGCTTTCTTTTAGCAAGTATCCTAATGCAAAAACTCTTTTTGAAGAGATTTGTGCATGGTTTGGTGGTAATGAAACTACCAAGAAAACACAGAAGACATTGCTGAAACAACAATTTGAAAATTTTAGTTCAAATAGCAATGAATCTCTTGATAAGTTGTTTTCAAGATTACACAAGCTTGTCAGTCAGTTAGCTGTGTTGGGAGTTGAGATAGCCAAGAAAGATCTCAACATGAAGTTCTTAAGAAGTCTACCTGATGAATTCCATACTCATGTGGTTGTCTGGATGAATAAGCCAGACATTGAAACCATGAAACTCAATGATTTGTACAATAACTTCAAAATTGTTGAACAAAGTCTGAAGAAGTCTGGAAACTATAGTACTAGTTCTGGGAATATGGCATTTATGTCATCTCCCAACATTAGTAAGTCTGAAGAGGTAGATGAAGATGAAGGTGTTTCTACTGCTAGTTATAGTGTTTCTACTGATACTACACAAAAGAATGTTGTTGGACTTGGAGATCCAACATTCTATGTATTCATGTCTAGTCAAACTAGTGGTTCTCCTCTAAATCATGAAGACCTTGAGCTGGTGGATGATGATGATTTAGAAGAGATGGATATCAAGTGGCAGGTTGCTTTACTGAGCATAAGGGCTAAATTTTTTTGGCAAAGGACTGAAAAGCAGATTAGCATTAATGGTAATGAAACTGTTGGGTTTGATAAGAAGAAAGTAGAGTGTTTCAATTGTCATAAGGTGGGACAGTTTGCAAAAGAGTGCAGAAAGTCAAGAAAGCAAGAAAATAGGAGCACATGGTACAAGCAAGATAAGAAGAAGGAAGTCACTGTGGAAGAGCCAAAGGCTATGCTAGCCATTGATGGTGTTAGCTATGATTGGAGTTTCATGGCTGATGAAGAGGAAGCACCAAAAGAAGCTGCAATAGTGGCAACTGAGACTGAACTGATGGCCTTTCCTGATTCAGAGGTAAATTCTATAATCAAGTGTACTAAATCTTTGCTCTGCTCTTAAAACTTATGAAAAACTTAAAAAGGAATCTGATGATCAACTAGAAAAGCTATATCAAACACTTGCTAATTTAGCTAATCATAAAAGAGGTCTAGCTGTTCTTGAAAAATAAATCTTACATTTTCAAGGAAATGAATCTAAGTTTAGTGATGACATGGCTGCACTAAAAAGAAACATAGAATTCAAAGATGAGTGCATTGTTGTGCTGAATGAATCACTTGCAAAGCACAAAAAGGCAAATGAAAATGTTAAGATAACAGTAGATACACTAGATTATGCCTTAGATGGAATCAATAAGATTTGGGAAGCTCAATTTGTTAATAACGCTAAGTCTGGTATAGGTTACAATTCTGTTCCTCCACCATACATAGGTGTTCCTTCACCTCCAGGTATTGACCTAGCCCACACAGGATTAGCTGAATTTCAAGACCAAATAATGGAATATGGTTCTAAGTCTACTAAGAGTCCTAAGGTAGAGAAAGTAAGTGAGAGTTTAAGTAAAACTTCACTTCCTGAGGACAAGGAGTCCTCTGATAGGAAATCAGATGTTGTATTCATTGAGGACTGGAAATCTGATAGTGATGAAGATGAACAGGTTATGTCTATACCATGAAGTTGTTAAGAAAGCAGGAACAAGTGTTCCTAAAGTGGTCAAAATTGATGCTGTTAGGCCTAAATCTAATATTAAACATGTTAGACAACCAGTTAGATATTGTGAACAATATAGAACCACTAACAAGCCTAGAGGTAACCAAAGAAATTGGAATGACCTCAAGTCTCACCAACTAGGTGATGACTTTGCCTTTTATAACAAAGCTTGTTACACTTGTGGTAGTTTTGATCATCTTGCTGCTTTCTGTAACCAATGGGTATCTGGGTATACAAACAATAGAGTGAACTTAAAAAGACATACTCCTCAAATTCACTTTCACTTTAATTCTAATAGAACAAAACCCAGAGCAGTTTCAAAAGCAGTTCCTACTGCTAGGCAAGCAGTTTCTACTGCTAAACCATTTATGACTGTTTACCCAAAACAAACAGTTAAAGGTGCAAAAACAACTTACAATCATGCATCAACAACTGTTAAAAGGCCCATTCAAACAAGGGGGAATTTCATATATCCCCTTCCAAACCTTCTAAATTTCATATATACCCAACCCAAAATCTAAATATCATATATCCCCTTCCAAACTTTCTAAATTTCATATATACCCAACCCAAAACATAAATATCATATATCCCCTCCCTTAAACTTTTAAATATCATATTTACCCATACTAATTAATTTTAACAATTTTTTAGAAAAATTATTTTTTTTTCGGAAATCAATTTTTTTTTTTAGAATTTCAAAAAAAAAATTCTGAAAAAATTAATTTCGGAAAAAAAATGAATTTCGGAAAAATTAATTTAGTTTTTTTCCGAAATTGATTTTTTTTTCGAAATTAATTGTTTTAGGAATTTTTTTTTTCAGAAATCAATTTTTTTTTGAAATTGTAAAAAAATTAATTTTTTTTTTCGAAATTAAATTTTTTTTTCCGAAATAAATTTTTTCAGATTTTTTTTTTGAAATTCTAAAAAAAAATTGATTTCCGAAAAAAAAAATAATTTTCCTAAAAAAATTAATTTCGAAAAAAAATCAATTTCCAAAAAAAAATTTCAAAAAAAAATAATTTTTCTAAAAAATTGTTAAAATTAATTTGTATGGGTAAATATGATATTTAAAAGTTTAAGGGAGGGGATATATGATATTTAGGTTTTGGGTTGGGTATATATGAAATTTAGAAAGTTTGGAAGGGGATATATGATATTTAGATTTTGGGTTGGGTATATATGAAATTTAGAAGGTTTGGAAGGGGATATATGAAATTCCCCCTTCAAACAAAAGCAGTGGTCCAAAAACAAGTTTGGAAACCAAAGGGAACAACTACAAAGCTAGCAGTTTCTACTGCTAAGCATGTAGTTCATACTACTGCTCGGGAAAATAGGGCAAATGCTGTTAAGGCCTCAGCATGTTGGGTTTGGAGACAAACTAAATCCAATGGTGCATCAACCATTCTTAAGAGATTAAATTATATTGATGCACGAGGCAGATCCAAGTCAGTAATGGCTTGGGTCCCCAAAGGAAACTAATATTCCTCATTTTTATGCAGGAACATTCAACTGATAAACAAGAGGATCAAGGATACTCAGATAGTGGATGTTCAAGGCACATGACTGGCAACATGTCTTATCTCTCAGATTTTCAATCAACAAATGGAGGATATGTTAGCTTTGGAGGAGGTATTGGTGGCAAAATTTTTGGTAAAGGTACAATTAAAACTGGAAATTTAGATTTTGAAGATGTGTACTATGTACAAGAGCTTAAGTATAATCTTTTTAGTGTCTCACAAATGTGTGACAAAAAGAACAAAGTTCTTTTTACTGACACTGAATGTCTTGTACTTTCTTCTGATTTTAAGATGCCTGATGAAAGTCAAGTACTTCTTAAAATTCCAAGAAAGGGCAACATGTACAGTGTTGATATGAAGAACATTGTTCCTAAAAAGGCTTTAACTTGTCTTGTTGCAAAGGCCACATTGGATGAATCAATGAAATGGCATAGGAGGCTTGGTCACATAAATTTCAAAACCATAAATAAAATTGTTAAGAATGGTTTGGTAAGAGGTTTACCTCAAAAACGATTTGAAAATGACCAAACATGCATTGCTTGTCTTAAAGGCAAACAACACAAAGCCACTTGTAAGCCCAAGATTTTTAACTCTATTGATCAATCATTGTTTATGCTTCATATGGACTTATTTGGACCTACTTCTGTTAGTAGTATGATGCATAAAAGATATTGTCTAGTTGTTACTGATGACTATAGTAGATTTACATGGGTTTTCTTTTTAGGTTCTAAGGATGAGACTTCTAGCATTCTTAAGATGTGATAATGGGACAGAGTTTAAGAATAGAGTTATGGATGACTTCTGCAAGGAAAAAGGTATTAGGAGAGAATTTAGTGTTGCTAGAACTCCTCAGCAGAATGGAGTTGCTGAGAGGAGAAATAGAACACTCATAGAAGCTGCTAGAACCATGTTAGCCGACTCTAAGTTGCCTATCACTTTTTGGGCTGAAGCAGTTAATACTGCTTGCTATGTCCAGAATAGGGTTTTGGTTGTCAAATCTCACAATAAGACATCATATGAGCTTTTTAGAGGTAGAACTCCTGCAATAGGATTTCTTAGACCTTTTGGATGTCATGTGACAATTCTAAATACCTTAGACCATCTAGGAAAGTTTGATGGTAAAGCAGATGAAGGATTCTTAGTTGGATATTCTCTTAATAGCAAAGCTTTTAGAGTATACAACTCAAGAACTAGAAGAGTAGAGGAGAACCTGCATGTGGAGTTTTTAGAGAATAAATCCAATGTAGCAGGTCAAGGTCCCAATTGGCTATTTGATCTTGAGACACTAACCCATTCTATGAATTATGTGCCTGTTGTTGAAGAAAATAATGAATTTTCAGGTTCAAAAGGAGATGAAACAACAAATGAGGCAGGGTTAGACAAAGAGAAAGATCAAGATTATGTAATGATGCCAATATGGACAAGTACAAGTGTGGCTTCAACTTCAACAAATGATGAATCTTCTTCAGATAAAACTAAAGAAGGGGTTGAAGATGAAAACAAGGAAAATGAACAAGAAGAACAAGGTAGCAGTACAATCATTATTCCTACTGCTGAGCCAAAAGTTCCTACTACTGAGACAGAGCAAGATACTGCCAGGCAAACAGTTCATACTGCTAGGCTAAATGTTTCTACTGCTGGCCCATCAGTCTCAACTGAAGCAGATTTCTCATAAGAAGAGTTGGATTTCAATAATCTCCCACCTAACTATCATGTTCCTACAACACCACACACAAGGATTCACAAAGTCCACTCCCTGGACAATGTGATTGGAGATGTACAATCAGGGGTAAAGACAAGACAACAACTGATGTCTTCAGACCAACAAGGGCTTCTTGATGCCCTTTATGCTTCAAAACAGCATGAGTTTGCAAACTCTTGCTTGTTTGTATGTTTTCTATCACAAGCAGAACCAAAGAATGTTCTTAAAGCCCTAGATGATTCAAGCTGGGTAGAAGCTATGCAAGAAGAGCTTCTTCAGTTTAAGATTCAGAAGGTATGGGTGATAGTTGATTTACCCAAAGGTGTAAGGGTAATTGGCACTAGATGGGTTTTCAGAAATAAAAGGGATGAAAGGGGCATAATGATTAGGAATAAGGCTAGATTAGTAGCCCAAGGGTACACACAAGAAGAAGGGATAGACTATGAAGAGTTTTTTGCTCCAGTAGCATGGATTGAAGCCATTAGGTTATTTTTGGCTTATGCATCATTTATGGGCTTCACAGTTTATCAAATGGATGTCAAGAGTGCTTTTCTATATGTAACTATTGAAGAAGATGTGTATGTCTCACAACCTGCAGGGTTTACTAACCCAGATCATCCAGACAAGGTGTACAAGGTAGTAAAGTCTCTTTATGGCCTTCATCAGGCACCAAGAGCATGGTATGAAACACTGGCTTCCTATTTGACAGAAAATGGATTTCAAAGAGGCAAGATAGATCAGACATTATTCATCAAGAAGCACAAGAATGATCTTTTGCTAGTTCAGGTGTATGTGGATGATATCATCTTTGGATCTACAAGGAAGGAGATGTGTTTGGAGTTTGAGAAGCTTATGCATCATAAGTTTCAGATGAGTTCCATGGGGGAACTTACATTCTTTTTGGGTTTGCAAGTTAAGCAATCAAGTGAAGGCATATTTATCAGCCAAGATAAATATGTTGCAGAAATTCTTAGAAAATTTCAATTTGCTGATTCAAAAGTGGCAAGCACACCAATGGACTCTGAGAAGCCACTTCTTAAAGATTTAGATGCAGAAAATGTAGATGTACACACATACAGATCTATGATAGGCTTTTTGATGTATCTCACATCATCAAGACCTGATATCATGTTCTCTGTTTGTGCTTGTGCAAGATTTCAAGCAACTCCAAAGGTTTCTCACCTCACAGCTGTCAAGAGGATTTTTAGATATCTCAAGGGTCAACCTAGGTTGGGTCTATGGTATTCTAGAGAATCACCTTTTGACTTGGTAGCATTTTCAGATAGTGATTATGCAGGTGCAAGCTTGGACAGAAAGTCAACAACTGGAGGATGTCAATTCCTTGGGTGCAGACTTATCTCATGGCAGTGTAAGAAGCAAACAATTGTGGCTACTTCAACAACTGAAGCTGAATATGTAGCTGCTGCAAGTTGCTGTGGTCAAGTTCTATGGCTTCAAAACCAACTTCTTGACTATGGGTACAATTTCATGAACACTGTCATACATATTGATAATAGTAGTACAATTTGCATAATTAAAAACCCAGTACAACACTCTAAAACAAAACACATTGAAATTAGACATCATTTTATTAGAGACTGCAATGAGAAAAAGTTGATTCAAGTATTTAAAATTGATTCTGATCACAACTTTGCAGATCTTCTCACAAAAGCTTTTGATGTTGGAAGGTTTCAATACTTGGTAGCAAGTATTGGAATGCTTAATCCTCAATGATTTTAAACTCTGTGTTATTGTATATAAATTTTTGTTTGTACTGCTAGCTTTGCGAATTGGTACTGTTATTGAAAAGTTTGTACTGCTAGTACAAATTTTGATTGTTCAATTCATACTGTTAGTCACCTATTGATACTGCTATAAGACAAATGTTTTGCATTTTGTTTCTTGGTTTTGGACTAACAATTTCAGGTATGAACAAGACTTATCATTTATTGTAAAGATCTTATTTGGACTATAAAAAGAAGATCTTAGACTAGATATTAAGTGTGTTGAAAAGTGTCTAACCAAGAGCTTAATTCATATGCTTAGAATATCTCTCAAGAACAAAGAACATATCTTATCATAGAAATCATAAGATATAGAAACATATAGATTCAAGGTTTGTAACACTAGTGATAGTGAAGATCACTCGTATTATTATCTTAATAATATTGAATCGTTTGGTGTTAACATTGTGTGTTCATTGTTCATTACTCAAGCATTACTTTCCATTTCCAATAACCAAATAAACCTTCTAAGTGTGGTTAAGTAGATTCCGCATACTTAACCATATTAACTCAAAGTATCACATACACAAAGTTACAAAGGACTAACATCCTATTAGGTGTATCGAATCCCTCTCAGTAACTTTTGTTATAGTGTGTTTAATATTGATGTTATCATATTTTGTTTGATAAATAAAGGTGTTAATAACCTAGAAGTCTGACTTAAAATGTATGGAATTAATGGAGACTTTACTAGTTGGATAAATGAGTGTTAGTCATTGGTTATGGACTAACCAAGGTATGCGTTGCTATTGCTATATACTTGATGTTATGTTATAGCATGTTATAGTTGACGTGTTAAAGTTTAATGGTGGTTATAGTGTTATAGATGCATTGTTGTATGGTAATAGCCTTGGACTAATGGTAATGTTTACGATGCGAATATGAGTAATTGATGTATTATATATGTTCTAGCCCGGTTACTTACTAAGCGAAAGCTTACGTTTTAGTTGTTGACATTTCTATAGGTTTATATGATGCAAGTAACGCCTTGGTTAAGGCCTTAGATGGGAAGTAAACGGATGGAAGTAATTGGCTTTTGCGTAGGAAGGTAGTCGTAGATACTGACCTTGAGTAAGTTAAACCCCCATGAGTTGTCGAGTTATAGTCTTTTGTAAAGGGATTGTATAAACAAGTCTTGTTATAGTTTTAAGGTAATTTACAGAAATTAAAGTATGTCAAGTCTTATGTTAAAGTTATGGGTTGAAGTATATGTTGTGTAAATGAATTCTAAAAGTTTTGATGTTATATGGCTGTGTAAAAAGAAATGTGAATTTGGTTTAATATATTTTTGTATTTTTTTAATATATTAAACTTCTTAACCAACTCGTTCATCAAACACCCCTACCAAAATATAAAATTTACCTTTTAGCTTATAATATGAGCTACAACTTTAGTTCCAACTCTAGTATGAGCTTCAACTTAAACTATATGTCAAACCAAACATACCAATATGTTCTTCAAACAAACACACACATAAAACAAAATAAATCAAAGCAAAAAATGCACACCGATCTCCATGACATTTAGACACATCGGATCTAAATGGAAAAAATTAACATAACATGCTTTGAAAGAGAGAAAATCATAACTTTGTTATATATATCAAAGAAAAAGGAATACATACTTAGCACACACTAAATTTGTACAATTTATATCGGCTATCTAAACATTGTTTTCATTGCACAAAAAATTTGTGGCATATGCACTTTCAAAGTTTTTGTTAATTTCAAATATATAATTTTAAGGTGGAAAAAAGATCTATGTGGTACACGTGATACCTGATAACTCTTCATGTTGGGCCACTGTTAGTCGCCGTATATACCCACACCTATACACATAATTGAATTCGAACATTAATGTGTTAGCTAAAAAAATATAGGGCAAATTACTGTGCTACCCATGTAAATGGGTAGCTGTCTCAAAATGCCCAAACTTTTTGCCTAACTCAAAAATACCCATGCATCCTGCGTATAATCATACGCAGGTATACTCAAGATAACGTGTCACGATATAAGCCGTCCAAAAAAAAAAAATAAAAATAAAAAAATTAAACATTCATCTCGCGTATGTTTGTACGCAGAATACGTAGGATACAATAAAAAATTATAAACTAATATCTCGCGTATGTTTGTACGCAGGATCAATATATTTACGCAAAATATATAAAAAATTAAAAAATTAAAAAGTTTGTACTCAGGTACATATATTTACGCAAGATATATATAAACTAATAAAAAATTGAAAACTAACATCCTGCGTATAAACTAATAAGTATAAAAAAAATAAAAACAAACCCTAGTTAGGGTTTGATGCTTAAAATAAGTGTAAAAAAAACAAACCCTAGTTCTCTAGATAATTTGGATGCTTAAAATAAGTATTAAAAAAAACAAACCCTAGTTTTGTTAAACCCTAATTCAACTACATTATCAAGAAATGAAGTATTGATATACCATAGTTGTTACTATTAATAAGGATTAATATAGCATAAAACTTACTTTTATTCAACTACAAAGAAAAAAAAGACGAAGTTTATGTAAATAAACATTACATAGACAATATTAAAAGGTTCAGCCAATAAAAACTGTATCCTTGTCGTAAACCTGAACAATGTTCCTCAATGTAATGTTAAGACCAAAGGGTGTTGATTTTGGGGTAAACACTGAAACATTACGAAGTACCAACACAGCTCCGACTTTGATAGAGTCTTTGTAACCCGATTCTTCTGTAAGGACTTTGTGATGAATTGTACCAGAGAATGTCCCCGTTGGATCTTTTAGTGTCACTGTTAGCTCACCCAGTTACGATGATACCTTCGCTATTACGCAGCTTATTAATAGCGCATAGCCATGGCCCACGTGAAAAATGATCATCTTCAACGACATCTTCTTTTATCTTCCTTACATATTCTTGTGTTGGCACTAGACAATATTCAGGGCCACCTTCCCTAATGTCCGCATTTTTGCGGAGAATAGCCGCTTGAATAATACCAGCTGGACCGGGTATTAACCTGTCCGGGATGTTTGAAGAGGTAGATGAAGCCCCAACATTATGTTGGTATCGTTTTGTGTATCCGGAATTGTTTTGTTGAGACATTTTCTGAATTGTTAAATTTTTCTGGAGAGTAGATAATTTGATAATGGTGATATGTTTAGATAAATAGAATTGTGAATGAGTTTTTATAGTTGAAATTGTGTTATATCTTGCGTAAAAAATTACACGTACGCGGGGTTGTCATAGATTAGTCAAATCATTGTCATAGACTTGTCACATCATTGTCATATAGTTGTCTAATCCGTGTCATATCCCGCGTAAAAAATTACGCGTACGCGGGGTTGTCATAGGCTAGTCACATCAATGTACGTATTTGTCACATCATTGTCATATTTCGGGTACAAAATTACATAGGCATGCAACTGTCATGTTTTGGTCACGTCATTGTATTAATATATAAAGCATAAGTTATATTGGCAACATTATGTTGTTGTACACATAAATAAAAAACATTGAACATTAAGCACAAACAAATTGCATTAATTAGTTGTAGCATAAATTAAAAAGCCTAGAACAGTTTTAGAAACTAAAAAAGACATACATTGATAACCTTAAACACACCAAACTAAACCATATAGGTATTATTTGGTTGATCAAGAAGAATTAGTGATTCTTTGTATGGCCCAATGAAAAACGAACCACCATTTGCTTCAATACCCATGTTTTGAAACTCCTGAGATGTTCGCTCGTACACTTGTAGTGAGTGAGCTACTTGTTGGTTGCTCTTAGCTTGAACAATTGGTTCTGCAGCCTTGGTAAATCCAAGTAATTTTACCTCATTGTCAATTGGGAATGGAACGGTGAATAGAACTGGACACGATGATACAACACGACCATCAAATTCTAATTCCCATGCGCACAAAACTTTGCACTCTTCTGCAAGGTAACTACCTGAAACTACTAGAGAGTTTCGTAGCTGAGATATATAGAATGGAGGCTGAACCATGAATCTTATCAATTGAGGTATGTCTTGCACTTGAAATTGGTGAGTAACCAAATCAAAAGAAACAATCATGTATCGTTTGTACGAAACACCATCATTATGAACAAATTTTTCAGAACCTACCCAGAAAATTTTGCCACCCACTACAGCTTGACCAGACCGTTTAATTCTAATTGATTCACGGGGCAAACGGTCATTTTCAAGATTGTTCCAACGTCTGGAGCTCAATGTATAAACTGACACATACCATGGTCCTTGACCGTAATACGGGTAATTAATCTTTAAAAGGGTAGATTCAAGAAAGTAGGGACGAATATTCCTACAGATCTTTTTATCGATGGGTTCCAAAGAACAACCATCATATTTGAACCATACGAAAAGCACCAGACACCTTCAGAAGTAGCAATTGGCTTAAGAGTTGGAAGATTCAAAGTTGTTTCTAGATTCGTAAAGGCTAAATTTTCATTTACGGAAAACATAAAACCAATATTACCTTGCATATATGTTAAATTGAAACAACACATATCTCTTTCACAAAAACCGTAACTACGGATGAAGTTCGGCAAGTCTATGGAAGACTTCCATCTCTTTGACACAGTACGAAACTGTAGTAACGACTTAACTGGTAGTTTCTTCATGATATCAACTTGAAGGTCGAATGGTATGTTGTCCGACATTTTTTCAAAACGTCAAAAGGAATGTATTAGTAAATGTTTTTTAGTAAGCGGTGTAAAGGATTGTGTGTAATTGGCGTAACAATGTAAGACTTAAATAAGATTATATCCCGCGTAAAAAATTACGCGTACGCGGGGTTGTCATATATTAGTCACGTCATTGTCATAGAGTTGTCTAATCCGTGTCATATCCTGCGTAAAAAATTACGCGTACGCGGGGTTGTCATAGGCTAGTCACATCAATGTCATAGACTTGTCACATCATTGTCATATTTCGGGCCTATTCTTTGTCATATCCCGCGTAAAAAAATACGCGTACGCGCAATGTCATAGATTAGGCACATCAATGTATGTGTATATAAGGAAAGATTTATATCGAAACGTAGCAACTACTTTTACTCTAATACAAAAAATTTCAGATACACATAGCAATGACTTCAGATATACATAAATTCAAATGTATATTACATTTTGATGACACTGAACGAGGTGTGGCTATGTATACTAATATCACGTACTCGTGGTTAGTTGATTATGTGCGTTCTAAATTCAATGTGGATCCCAATATTCGGCTGCATATTAAATTTTCGCACCCTTCGTTTGACGTTCGAATGGATATTACCGACGACGATGAGGTAACTTTTTTTACTGATTTCGCTTACTCGAATGCAGGAATGCCACATCTGTATGTGGTTAAAGCGAAAGAATTTGAAGAAACAACATGTTTTCGGTCCACCCAAAAAAAGGAAACGTTTTACAATTTTTTTGAAACAACAACTACTAACCAACACATCGAGTCCTCTGCTTTTCAAGAAAACTCATCTAATTTATATAATAAAAACCATAGTAAGTCTTTTTTTGATGATGGCCCATCTCAAAATATTGAATCTAATGAATATGAAAATAATGGGTCCGGATACAAAGATGAGCCGTACTTCACAAACCCAGGATCCTCGTTTGCATTCGAGGAGGCCGATGAGGATGTCAAAGATGAAGAAAATGATGGTTTTTTTGGAGTTGGTAATAACCCAAAACCTATTCACCATGAATGGAAAAATATATTTTCATTAACTCCTGCTGTTCCAGAAACACCTCTTTACCAATCCAAACCAATAAGTTCAAACGAATACAATTGTGATTCTGATTTTTTTGTCGGAAAGTATTTTGAAACAAGAGAAAAAATAGACGTTGCAATTAGGTTGAAATGTTTAAAAGAAGGTTACCAGTTTTTAGTCCGAAAGTCGGAACCAGACAGGTTTGATTGTAAATGCTTTCATTATACACAGTGCCAATGGAGAATTAACTCTAAACGCGTCCAAGGTACAGATGTGTTTGTAGTTACAGGTGTGAAAGATATTCACACGTGTCCCAAAACTCAAACATATCCTAACCATCGAAATGCAAATAAAAAAGTTATTGGTCACATTTTTAGTGAGAAGTTAAAAGACAATAGACAAGATTTAAAACCAAAAGATATGCAACAAGACATGTTGGCGCAATATAAAACAAGTATATCTTACCAACAAGCATGGAGAGGAAAGGATTATGGGTTACAAATGATTAGGGGTTCACCGACAGAATCGTTTGAAATGTTACCGTATTATTGTCACAACCTAGAAAAAAAACCCGGGCACAATCACGCGTATCAAGACAAACAAAAATGGAGTTTTCGAGATGTTATTCGTTTCCATTGGTGTTTCAGTAAGTTATACTATTTTTTTCTAAATTAAATAAATGTTATATGTTATTATACTTTTACTTATTAAAAGGGGTTTACATTTTTTCTTCAGATTCGAAGTTTTGTACAAAATCTCCGCCCTCTGCTTGTAGTCGATGGGGCACATTTGAAGGGTCTATACAAAGGGACAAACTTGTTAGCTGTAGGCATGGATGGAAACAACCAAATTGTGCCCGTTGCTTACGGTATATTGATTGCGTGGTTTTGTAACCTTACAACAGGTTTTACCTCTCGAGGGATCTCAAGAGGCTTACAACCCCACCAGGCAGTGTACCTGACCGATGTAGTATAGTGTAGTGGTAAGTACGGGGGATTGATCGTTCTCCACAGGGAATAGTGTTCGTTAGGTATGAAAGGCTACTCTAATTAGGCCTAAGGGTTGAGGAAGATTCTTTTTTATGTTTTTATAGTTTTTATGAAAGCAAGTAAAATCTCGGGTTTGAAGGAGTGGGCGGAATTAGTTGCTAGTCAACTAACCCAAAATTACTACGGATGCAAATAAAATAAAATAACAAAAATGAAAATGTGGTGAGAAACTTATGTGTAGAGAAATGTGTTTACTTAGATTTCCTTACTCCCTAACTATCTTTTACCGGTTAATTAGTGTGTATTAGTCGCGTGGATGACGGGTGTATTCCTTAATACCATTCGTGGGGTGGCGTACTTACTTCCCCAACTCTACAAGCTCCTACTTCACTCCTATGTCGAGCCGGCTAGGAAGCTCCTAACATGGGATCACTAGAATTCGCTTGTGCATTAAATACAACCATAAAAACCTTTAGTACGCGTTTGGTTCATGTTTCTTAAGACGTTCAAGCAAGTTACCGAATAGGAAGTTAGCCAGTTTTCTTAAGCCTAACATAGATAAACAATCATCCAATACAACTAACAATACACTAACAACCAATAATCAATAGCTAGGTTTCATTAGATCTAAGCAAACACAAGATAAATTTAGCCTAACATGTTAAACAAAAGACAAGAATAAGATAGAATCAAACAACACATAGACATATTGAATGATTAATTGATAACTTATCTTTCAATGAAACATGGAAGATCTCAAGGCAAAAAGCCCTGAAAAAGTAGCTGAATTCGTCTTAGGGTTTTTATCCCAAAATTCCACACACTAAGCTCTCCTTAATGACAAAAGATTAGAAAACTATATATAGATTTTTGGATCTGACGGCGTCACCTTATGGAGTGTGACGCCGTCACCTCGCCGCTTCTAGGGTTCCCGGATGACCTTCTTGACGCCGTCCCTCTTTAGCTCTTCAAAAATCCATTCTGGCTTATCAAGGCTTGACGCCGTCGAACCATGAACGTGACGCCGTCCCCTTATGATTTAAGCCGTGACGCCCTTGATCAAGTTAAAGCGTGACGCCGTCAGAATTCACATGCTATTTTCACTGGCTTATCATGAGTAAATTTCACGTCCAACTTTTCTTGCCAAAGCATGACGCCGTCCAGAGTAAATTGTGACGCCGTCAAGAGTAACTTTTAGCCGATTTTTGAGACTTTGCCGTTTTCTTCACTTTAATGCTCCAAAAACGTCCAAAATGCCTCCTTTTCCAGATTTCTCCTCAAAAGTACCTAAAATGACAAAAGGAACGATTTAGGGCAATATTTGATCAAATAAATACGATTTAAGGCTTAAATGACCCCTTAAAAGCGGTACACTTTTCGCCTCATCAAATACCCTTACACTTGAGATTTGCTTGTCCTCAAGCAAATGCGCTTTTATTCTAATCAAAATACAAGTTAGGGGTCATTTAATGCTAACATAAAAGTAATTACAACAAATAATCGTTCCACTTCAATCATAATAAGCACGGAGATTATAAACTAGCACCTCACAAGTAGTGTTTAGATACTCACATCTCTCAAGTGTCATCAAAATAAATCTCATAAATGAAAACGGAAAATATCTCTCACTACCTGTCATAGCAAATAGATTACCATAGGCTTGGGAAAGGATCGAAAACCTCCTCCACTAGGCGTAAGCACCTAAGATAAACTATCAAAGAGGGCTTTTAAATGGGTTATAACGTTAGGTGTAGGGAAAAGGAAGACACGGTTTTGTTGGATAAAGGATATTTTACTGGTGGCGAGTTAAAAATCTTGATCAATTACATGTACTATACAATGTTGCTAAGCCAAGACTAGACTCGATCTTAAGCTAATGATAAAATAACAAAAACATAAAATAAACATAAAATAAAACGGGATGGTAGTCCGTATGTTTTTTTCTATTTTTCTTTTTCTCATTTTTTTGTGTTTTTTCTTGATTTTTTTTTTTTTTTTTTTTTTTTTTTTTTTTTTTTTTCGATACACTTTTACCCTACCATCCAAAATAATACATCATAGGGGCATTGCATCCCCCTTACACTTGAATTTTTACATAACTTTACAAATACTAATCTAATGACTCGAATTAAGATAATCGAAAAAACTTGGAGTACTTTTAAAATATTTAGCACATATGGGGGTAATAAATGATGTTCTTCCCCATTACTCCATTACACTAGTACTTTACCCATGAGTCCCAATCGTCCCAAAACAATATGTACAAGGATATGACTCGACTCAGCAACCATGTAATCAATTAGATAATTAACTTGGGTTTAAACAAATGTTGTAACAATAATGCACTAAAGATGAGTGCATACAAGGTAGGCTAAGGCGATTTGGGTGTACATTTTAGTGGGGTGTAACAAATTCTTCCTTTAAGTAAAATGCTTAAAGGTCGAAACGAAAAGATAGGCTCTGAGGGGTGTACTAGGGGTATCGTGTACTAAAAATGAGTACAACGCAAAGGGTGTGGGAGAATTACTTGACCAATGTAGCCAAAGTAATTATAACAACAACACAGGTGTAAAACAATGGGTTAATCCTAATGCCTCTTATCATGTAGTAAATCTAACTACACGAATGTAGTCTCACTTGTGGCCTTGGAATGGTCCTAACGCAAGTTCTAGAATCTAAGTGCTACCGGTACACACATCATAGCATAAATGCTTTTCCTACCAATTCTAGGGGCGAACCTCACATATTTGGGGTGGAAAATTTTTTAGTGGTACGGTTTTTGTGCTAGTCATATAACTCCTATCCGTGAGACGCTCATTAAGATCAAAGTTTCACTCCTATGTGTTGTAAAAAATTTTAAATTTGGCACTAAAATTACCTTAACAAGTATTCCTCTCAGTTTTATTACACATCTACCATCAAACAAACAAAAATCAAGCGCAATTGTATTCTCTAATATCGTACTTTTACCCTCCCCTTACACTTAAGATGAACATTGTCCCCAATGTTCAAATAATAAGATGTAAAAGCAAAAAGTAAAAGAATGAAATCAAATACTCCCCTGATTCGCTCAGTGGATAATGAAATTACACGGTTAAATCTTCCTCCAAAGAGAATGTTGAAGCTCCATGACTAATGCATCGCCATAAGCTTAATTCCATAAACATCTCCTTGTCCAAAATAACCTGTTAAACCTGAGAAAACAAACACGAAAACCTGCATAACATCGGCGGGAAAAATCTATATATAAGGATATAATGCTTGTGGAATGATAATTTTGCAGATTCCTGGAGATTATAAGTTGGAGATTTTAATAAAAACTTTTTATGAAAACAAAACTTTCAAAAATTTCTGGAAATTAAATCTGACGCCGTCAGGTTATAACCCCTGACGCCGTCAGAAATGACCTGACAAAAATTTTCATTTTAAGTTTCCGGAAAATTTCTGGAAAAACCTTTACCTTACTTCCTGGAAATCCTGCAAAACATCATTATGACTCGATACAAGCATTTGACTCAAACAAATACTAATATGTATGCTAATTTATTATTATTACGATTCATGTTCATTTGTGTTCTAATAAACCGATTTAGATTTCCCTTACACTTATCTTTTGCAAAATACCTTTATATGTAGTTAAGACGAAGTTAAAAACAACATAAAGCATTTTCACAAATTAGTTTTTAACATGAATCAATAATAATAAAAATTAAACACACATACGGAAACAAATAAAAACAAACAAACAAATAAATAAACACACAAAGCAAATAAAGCAAATAAAGCTTGGGTTGCCTCCCAAGAAGCGCTTTTCTTTATTAACGAGTCTTGTAGCTAGACTCAAAGTCACGGGGTCTACGTGATTCCATCATTCATAATGACGTATCCCTGATAGATATGATCCTTGTTATCATGGTGGTGGTGTCTCAATCGCTCGACATTTGCGGTCACTTCACCTCCTCCTTTGCTGGTCAAGCTTACTATCCCATCTTGTTGTAAACCTTTAATTGTGAATGGTCCGTACCACCAGGGACTTAGTTCATTAGTAGGTGCTTCTGTTTCTGAATGCCTTAGGAGCACTGAGTCTCCTTTTGTAAATTCAACGGGGTCATTGATTTGCTCATCAGCCTCAATATAATTGTTATTTCTACCCTTACATTCTCTAATCTCATTTTCCATATAACTCTTAATCCTTGCCTCCCATGCAAGAATTTTCTCTCGAACATTACCACGGACTACATTAGTGTTAGCCTCCATCTTCTTCTGCAGAGCAATATCTCGTATATGTCGTGGGATCGTTGGGAAGTTTATTGTTTTCTTCCCCTTCTTCATTTGGATGGTGCTATTTTCGTAATTGATTTTTGCTCTAGTGGTAGCGAGAAAGGGTGCCCCAAGGATTATTGGCATATTCATATCATATCTCTCAATGATCATGAAGTCGACCGGATACAGGAATCCGGCAACGTTGACCAACACATCTTCTGCAATTCCTAGCGGATACTCATAAGAATGCTTTGCAAAGGAGAGTTTAGTATGGGTGATGGATGGCAACTCATCGGTTAACTGAACATAAACGGATAAGGGCATCAAATTTACGTCGGAACCTTGGTCAGCTATCGCATCCAGATACTTGTGTTTTCCAATGCTGCATGGTATTTCAAAGACCCCGTAGAATTTCTGCTTTTCCACTAACTTTTGTCCTATGAGGCATTCATACAATTGCCCACCGGGTAATGTGTCAGATTTATCATCCGGTTCCACCTTCTCGGACTTCTTGTTGGGTAGATGAATACGTCGATAGTTTCTCACCCAATCGTTTATGGTCTCCTTGTTTATTTCGTGCTTCAAGTAATGCTTCACTTGTTGTGACACTGGCGGTTCAACCAATTGGCGCTCCTCAGAGGGCGCCTCCTCTCCTTTGTCGGAATCGCATTTGTACGCATTGGTGTTTCCATTATTAAGTGGGATGAGGTCAATTTTGTTAACTTCCATGGTTATGGATTTTCCTCTTCCATCATTTCCGCCCTCTTGGACGACGGAGGTGGCCTTGACAAATTTAGTGTTAGGAACATCAACGTCATTCCTCACCAACACTTTTGCAGGGGCTTTTGTATTTGTGTATTCTTTCAAAAGATTCATCATCTCCGCCATCTTCTCCTCCATTTCCTCCTTCTGCTTGTAGACGGCTTCCTCAAATTTTGCCAACCGTTCGGAGTGTTTTGACATGTACTCTCTCATTCGAGCTTCGAATGTTGGACTAAGTTCCTGAGGTGGTGAGTTGGGTGGGGCGTGCTTATGGAAGGGTTTAGTATTTTCCCTACGGGGTGATTCGGACAATGGTATTTGCTTAACGCTTGAGACTGAGTTAATTGTTGCTTTTTGTGGACTTAAGGGTCTCTTTTGCTTTTCCATAAGATATGCAACCCTTTTCTCAAGTTCACTAACGCTTTCCTCAGTGATTTGATTGGCGGTATCGGGCGATGAATATGTCTTGACTGCCGAGCGCACGTCGTGGGAGACTTGCCACAATTCATCATCGTCGGATGCAAGCTCATCAATGATCTCCCATGATTCCTCGGCGCTTTTGTCGCGCAATCTGCCCCCGGCGGCTCGATCGATGGCACGCTTGGTGTGGTAATCAACATGGTCATAGAAGATTTGGATTTGAAGCCATAGATTTATGCCATGGTGAGGGACTTTTTGAAGTAAGTCCTTGAATCGAATCCATGCCCCGTAGAGGGTTTCGCCTCGACGTTGTTCAAACATCAAGATATCCTTCCTTAGCTTGGTAGTTCTCCCCGGTGGGAAAAACTGAGCAAGGAAACGAGTAGTGAGATCATCCCAAGAGGTGATGGATCCTGCGGGTTGACGTTCTAGCCACTGACTAGCTTGGTCCCGCAAAGAGAATTGGAAGAGACGCAATCGGGTCGTCTCTCGAGTGGCAACATCAAGGTCTATAGAATCAACGATTTTAAGAAAGTCCTTGAGATGTTGATTAGGATCTTCAGAACGAAGTCCATGGAATGCGCATCCACTTTGCACCAACCGGATGGTGTCGGATCGCAAGGGTGTGATATTGGCTCCTTGAGTGAGCTCAATGGTGTTTCGATAGCCATGGTGGCTAGGACGGGAATACTCTCCTAAAGTACGGGCTCTAGGAGGTGGTTGTGGTTGTTGTGGTGGTGGGTTGTGGGGGTTAAGGATATTACCATCTTCCATGATGTCGGATGGTATGGTTACGAACAAAGACACGAAGAAAATAGATAGACTAAAGAAAACCTAGAAAAATAAAATAAAAATCTCACTAGAAAGGAATCTAGTGAGTAGACCTAATAGAAATAAAAATTCAACCTAAACAATAACTATTCCCCGGCAGCGGCGCCAAAAACTTGATTGCGTGGTTTTGTAACCTTACAACAGGTTTTACCTCTCGAGGGATCTCAAGAGGCTTACAACCCCACCAGGCAGTGTACCTGACCGATGTAGTATAGTGTAGTGGTAAGTACGGGGGATTGATCGTTCTCCACAGGGAATAGTGTTCGTTAGGTATGAAAGGCTACTCTAATTAGGCCTAAGGGTTGAGGAAGATTCTTTTTTATGTTTTTATAGTTTTTATGAAAGCAAGTAAAATCTCGGGTTTGAAGGAGTGGGCGGAATTAGTTGCTAGTCAACTAACCCAAAATTACTACGGATGCAAATAAAATAAAATAACAAAAATGAAAATGTGGTGAGAAACTTATGTGTAGAGAAATGTGTTTACTTAGATTTCCTTACTCCCTAACTATCTTTTACCAGTTAATTAGTGTGTATTAGTCGCGTGGATGACGGGTGTATTCCTTAATACCATTCGTGGGGTGGCGTACTTACTTCCCCAACTCTACAAGCTCCTACTTCACTCCTATGTCGAGCCGGCTAGGAAGCTCCTAACATGGGATCACTAGAATTCGCTTGTGCATTAAATACAACCATAAAAACCTTTAGTACGCGTTTGGTTCATGTTTCTTAAGACGTTCAAGCAAGTTACCGAATAGGAAGTTAGCCAGTTTTCTTAAGCCTAACATAGATAAACAATCATCCAATACAACTAACAATACACTAACAACCAATAATCAATAGCTAGGTTTCATTAGATCTAAGCAAACACAAGATAAATTTAGCCTAACATGTTAAACAAAAGACAAGAATAAGATAGAATCAAACAACACATAGACATATTGAATGATTAATTGATAACTTATCTTTCAATGAAACATGGAAGATCTCAAGGCAAAAAGCCCTGAAAAAGTAGCTGAATTCGTCTTAGGGTTTTTATCCCAAAATTCCACACACTAAGCTCTCCTTAATGACAAAAGATTAGAAAACTATATATAGATTTTTGGATCTGACGGCGTCACCTTATGGAGTGTGACGCCGTCACCTCGCCGCTTCTAGGGTTCCCGGATGACCTTCTTGACGCCGTCCCTCTTTAGCTCTTCAAAAATCCATTCTGGCTTATCAAGGCTTGACGCCGTCGAACCATGAACGTGACGCCGTCCCCTTATGATTTAAGCCGTGACGCCCTTGATCAAGTTAAAGCGTGACGCCGTCAGAATTCACATGCTATTTTCACTGGCTTATCATGAGTAAATTTCACGTCCAACTTTTCTTGCCAAAGCATGACGCCGTCCAGAGTAAATTGTGACGCCGTCAAGAGTAACTTTTAGCCGATTTTTGAGACTTTGCCGTTTTCTTCACTTTAATGCTCCAAAAACGTCCAAAATGCCTCCTTTTCCAGATTTCTCCTCAAAAGTACCTAAAATGACAAAAGGAACGATTTAGGGCAATATTTGATCAAATAAATACGATTTAAGGCTTAAATGACCCCTTAAAAGCGGTACACTTTTCGCCTCATCATATATGCAGAGGGGAGACTGGTGATTGTTGGTCATGGTGGTTTTCAGTCCTTAAAGAATGCATAGCCGATCGCGAGGATTTGGTTATCATATCTGATAGGCATCCTGCTATCGCGTTAGCAGTACGCAATGAATACCCGTTGGCGTTTCATGGTATTTGTTGTCGTCATCTAATGATGAATCTCTCTTTGAAAAAAAAACCAATGGGCTATATTGGAGTATATGCAAAGCGTATACACCTGAAGAATTTGAAAGGAGGATGCAAATACTACAGGCTATTCAGCCTGAGGCATACAACAAGTTAATTGAAGCGGATGTACAAAGATGGTCCAGAGCACATTTCCCACGCACTCGTTACAATTATTGTACATCTAACAGCGTTGAGTCTATTAATGCTTGTACTGTCAAATCAAGGAAGCTGCCAATCACAATGCTGACAGAGCAATATCGAAAAATGGTTCAAGATTGGTATTTTAAACGGCGAGAAGTTGCTGGTATTTATCTTCCAAAAGAAAATATATATTTTTTAGATGATTTTGTGTAATATAAAGTCACTGTTTTATGTCTATGTGTTTATGCAGCGAAAATGAAGTATGATATAACAGATTGGGCTGCCCATAAGGTGGAAAAGAGAAAAAAAAATAAAAAGCGCAACTTGGAATGTATACGGGATTAACCAAGATCGATTCCAGGTGTACGATGGCCGATACAATCGTGAGGTCAACTTAGCGACCAAGTCATGCGACCGCCGCAAGTGGCAGCTTTCCGGGATACCTTGTGGTCACGTTATTTCTGTTACTAGGTTCTTAGGTCTAACAGATTGTGTGCAGTTCGTACAGGATTTGTTTAAAAAACGGAAATACCAAGCGACATACGCAGATTCGGTTAATTTTGTTGGAGAGTTTCACGAATGGGAGTATCCACCGCACATACAACCCATCATTCCTCTGCGAATGGACAACCCACAACTCGGTCGGCCAAAAAATACTAACCGTATACCATCTCAGGGTGAGGAACCACAAGTAAAACAATGTGGTAGGTGTGGTCAAGCGGGTCATAAATCTTATCAATGCAAAAAGAAAAAAACAGAGGAAAAGCAACATGAAGGTCCGCATACGTTCGACGCATACCCGACTGAAACACATCATCATAACTTTCCGACTAATGACATACACCTATCGCAAGTATTTCAACATAACACATATAAACCGCAACCATATGAACTAGGTGAGGCAAGTCACGAACAAAATGCTCTTTATAACCTGTCTCATGGCTATGAACTATACGACTCCCAACCATACGCCTCTCAACATCTGAATGATCAAAACACGCAGGAATCTAGTAATAGTTGGTTTAATTTCTTTGGTTTGTAGCAAGTTAGTTATTATTTTCCTGTTATTGTTGTTAATGTGTAACATACGTTACGTATCTTGTAAGAAATTCCATTTGTAATGCACGTATGTTTGTCCACAACAACTCTGTTGGAATAGTAGGAATGACAAGTTTGAAAAAATTATGGTCACTTACACTGTTGATTTGATAACACATAGCGTCTTTCATGAAAATAAATAAAGCATTGATTTGATTACTCATTTACCTATTAGGACAACGGAATGAATGCTCACCTACCCGACCAGATTATATATATATACCAGTTGGTGGTTTCTACGAATGAAATACACTTGTTCCGTTCACGAAATGTCTACATCTAACAACCCTAAATTCGCATTCACTATCAACTACAACGGAAAGTTTATAGTTAACCCATTCACATATCAAGATGGTTCACGCATCAATATTATTGTTCCACAAATTGATTTTCAGGGTATGCTTACCTATCTCAGCAGAAAATTACCTACACGAGTCCACTGTCTATATTACGCATTGCCACAAAACAATACGTTACAGGGTATGAAAGCAATTAACAACGATTATGATATTGATGTTATGTATGACATCGCAAAAGTTGCTGGGAATATCCAAATTTTCGTTTCTGATCATCCTGTAGATATAAGCACAGTTTTGATTCCAGATGATGGTTCTTTGGAAGAATCTTTTGTTGGTGTAATTTCAGAAGAAACAAAATTAAAACGTGAAGAGCGTGTCCGGTATCTACATCAAATGGTTCAAAGAAGAAACAAGCGTGAAGAGCGTATCCGGTTTAAAGTTGACAGCAAGAAAAAAAGTAAACCTACTAAACCTTATACGCAAACTGTTTACAATTTTCTTGTTCACAATAATGGTCAATTGGTTTGCAATGACGGAAAACCAAAGTATGCAAACGGTTGGAAGATGAACATCAACATTCCAAGAATGAAGTTGGAAGAGCTGAAGCAATATTTGTTTAACATTGTTGATAGGAAGATTCATGCTCTTTATTATGAAGTACCACACACTGGGTTTTCAATCACCGTCAAACTAAGAAACAACTATGATATGCATGTGATGTTTGATATTTCAACAGCACAAGGCCAGTTGGAGATTTACATTGACCATGCAGGTGTCGATTTTATTATTGCAAAACATATATGCCCAAATGCTACCTTGGCAGAGATTATGGATCATGTGATAACAGACTACACAAGTGACAACGAGGATAGAAAAAAGAATATGGCACAATCAGATTACACTTTTGATCAAATGGTTGAATGGGCGGAACAAGACCACTTTGAGCACCAGGAAGCTAAAGCAAATGAACGTAATAAAGCGATTTGGAAGCCTCGTTTCTATTATTAAATTTGTGTCATGTTTGCGTTAAGATATCCTCTTTTGTTCTTGTACTTTATATGATTTTCGTAATATGTTATCCTCTTTTGTTCTTGTACATTACATTTTTTTCTTGCACCAACATGAATGGTAAACATAAAATATATACACCTTCAAGAATGATCTTAATTAACCATAGCCACACATACTAGTTTCCTCACATCGACATAAATAATACATCCGGGCCATGTTACACCTAATTGTTTGGAAATAGCCTTCCACATCATTCACATCCCATTGTGGTGGAAACTTTTTGGTCACAAACTGATGTAGGAGCCAACAAGTGATGACTCCACAATCTGAGGAATTCTGTTGCTGTGGGACTGGATAACGTGGGTTGTTGTAGAAAAATGCAAAGTTGTAGTGTCTCCGCCCTGTTCATCTAAAGTGTCCCAACTGTTCTAAACAAGTGTTGAGATGTTTAGTCCATTCTTCTACATATTTCCTTATATATCCACAACGATCAGTACTGTGCAGGGAGTCGAGAACCAACAAAGTGGATCCCATTAGGTTAATGATCACAGTTACCCAGTGATTGCCTCCAACATTCATCGGCATCAACACCTACATTGAAAATTTATAAAAATATACACAATTAAATAAGATTATATTGAATCATTTTACGTTGAAAGACATTTACTTACCCAGGTGACATCATCCCATGACGGGTACGGAATCGTGCTTCCATCTAATGTTCCCCTGATCCAAGGAGCTATCGCAAGCATGGGTACAAAACCTTTTTTGGTGGGATAACTCGAGGCTGTCCATGACTTCGAAACAGTCCATTCCGCATCAGCTGGCCTAATTCTTATTAGGATCTCCACCCAACTATTCATATGCTGATTTACAAGAATATATTGAGTCATTTTACGTTCTTGAAATTAAAATAATCTAAACCTTTAAAAATATAGAACAATAAACTTACATTGTCAGTCAGCCAACCAATTTCATCGGCTGGTCCTGGATCAGTACCGTTCCTGTAAGAATGCGGAACTAGCTTTTGAAAGAAGTTCAGATCTGCCACCCAACCCGTTGGAAGGCAGTCAAGGTATATAATTGTTGGGTTTTCAAGGAACTCGTCAATTGTAACATACGTCTGACGCTCTACCTAAAAACAAAAGATAAAGTGTAACTATGTTAATCAGAAACATAAATACTAATAAATTTAAAACATCTTTTAGTGTTACCTTATTGGGGTCAACATTATGTACTGATATAGGAGCCGCAAAACCAGAACCAACATAAGTAACATTATCAGCCTCTTCATCCTCATCAACCGCTGCTTCTCCTAAGTTCAACGGTGGAATCTTTGAGGTATCCTTATTCCGTTTACTTTTACCCGCACGTTTCTTAGGGACGATAGTGGTAGGTCCCTGTTGGGTATAAGGATCTTGCTGATATTTAGTCGGTCGACAATCCCTCCTCGGTCGCTCCATCGCATCCTTAAAATCAATATGATTACTAGTACACAATAATAATCGATATTTATTTTAAATAATTAATATGTTACCTGGTTCTCAACACCAACGTCAGGGCCGTGAGATGGACCTCCCTAGTCATGAACGGGTGTGGCAAACGCGGCGAACCCATAAGGTGTACGGGTAGCAATATGTTCGCTGGTTGAAACCATGATGGACATGTAGACGACACTGCAGGTGAAGGTACATGAAGACCTTCAAAGAAAGACTCGTTAGGTGCCGCAACAATTGGACGGCCGGGCCGTTGCGATCCCTAAATATAAAATTAAAACGAAAAGTGAGTAACCAACAAATGTAAATATAAGTAAAATAATAGCATGTAAATATACCTGCGTGTTTTGAAAACCACTAAAGGCACTAAAACCAACATTCTCACCACCAACGAAGCTTGATTCTCTTTGTGGTTGTGGCTTTTTCACAAATCGGAATTGATGCATTAAATTTTTTAAACAAACAATTAAAAAATATTAATTAATGTTTATACAAAAAATTTTTTTAAACAAACAATTTTTTAAACTGTTTACCCCATATTTTTCGTTTAATTGTTTGATCTGCAACTCATGTTTCTTTAACCATACTTCATGTTCATTCATCTTCTTAGACACTAGGGGGGGAATATCTTCCCGCACAGATCGGTTTCCCGGCTGCTGTATGACTGGAGGGGGGGGGGGGGGCGGGTTCCCATAAAAAAAGGCTCTACTTTGAACCCACCAGTCGGTATTTTGCTCAAAGTCATCTGGGGTAAGCCTCGCCAACGGTCGCTTTACCTTTTAAGAAAATGTACAATATATACAACATTAAAAAAACCAAACAAAATTTAATAATTGTATCGTAATAAATTTAGTGCATATGTCAAACTCACACTCAATTCGCCATCCAGAATAATGTGTAGACCCTCCCGGTTCACCACGTTTCTAAAACCCCAAGCAATTGATCGGGGATACAACTATTGACGATAAAAAAAGGTAGGGGCTGCACCATGCGGGAACGTCTCCAATATCCACGTCTACAAAAAAGGTAATTATTATTAAAAAGTGCTAACGGGAAACATATACATGAAGTTTACAAATTTATATATGACATACCTTGAAGGTTGATGAGGCGAAAAGTGTACCGCTTTTCGGGGGTCATTTAAGCCCTAAATCGTATTTATTTGATCAAATATTGCCCTAAATCGTTCCTTTTGTCATTTTAGGTACTTTGGAGAAGAAATCTGGAAAAGGAAGCATTTTGGACGTTTTTGGAGCATAAAAGTGAAGAAAATGACAAAGTCTCCAAAGCTGCTGGAAAAGTACACGTGACGGCGTCAAGCCCCATTGTGACGCCGTCAATCCTTGATAAGCCAGAGAGGATTTTGGAAGATTAAAGGGGGACAGCGTCAAGAAGGCCATCAAGAAACCCTAACCGCGGCGAAGTGACAGCGTCAGGACTCAACCTGACGACGTCAGAAGCCATTGAGTGACGCCATCAGCCCCTAAACTCTATATATAGTTTTGCAATTTTTAGTCATTAGTGTGCAACTTTGTGAGGAGAAACCCTAAGACGAATTTCTGCCATTTTTAAGGGTTTTATACCCTTGGATCTCCCATGTTTAATTGAAGATAAGTAATCACTTAATCAATCAATATGTCTATGTGTTGTTTGATTATATCTTGTTCTTGTCTTTTGATTAACATGCTAGGCTAGATTTATCTTGTGTTTGCTTAGATCTAATAAAACCTAACTATTGATTATTGGTTGTTGGTGTGTTATTAACTGTATTGGATGATTGTTTATCGATGTTAGGCTTAAGAAAACTGGCTAACCTCCTATACGGTAACTTGCTTGAACGTCTTAAGAAACATGAACCAATGCGTACTAAGGTTTTTATGGTTGTATTTAATGCATGAGCGAATTCTAGTGATCCCATGTTAGGAGCTTCTTAGCTGGCTCGACATAGGAGTGAAGTAGGAGCTTGTAGAGTTGGGGAAGTACGTACGCCACCCCACGATTGGTATTAAGGAATACACCCGTCATCCACGCAATTAATACACACTAATCAACCGGTAAAAGATAGTTAGGGAGTAAGGAAATCTAAGTAAACACATTTCTCCCCATATAAGTTTCACAACCTTTTCATTTTCAGTATTTTATTTTATTTGCATTTGTAGTTATTTGGGTTAGTTGACTAGCAACTAATTCCGCCCACTCCTTCAAACCCGAGATTTTACTTGCTTTCATAAAATATAAAAATACAAAAAGAATCTTCCCTCACCCTTAGACCTATTAGAGTAGTTTTTCAATCCTAACGACACTATTCCCCTAGAGAACGATCAATCCCCCGGTACTTGCCACTTCACTATACTACATCGGTCAGGTACACTGCCTGGTGGGGATTGCAAGCCTCTTGAGATCCCTCGAGAGGTAAAACCTGTTGTAAGGTCGCAAAACCACGCATCAAGTTTTTGGCGCCGCTGCCGGGGAGTAGTTATTGCTTAGGTTGAAATTTTATTTTTATTAGGTCTACTCACAAGATTCCTATCAAGTGAGATTTTTTCTTTTTATTTTGTAGCTTTCTCTTAGTCTATCTTTTCTTTGTGATTTTGTTTGTAATTTGCTTCAAATGGACTTTTCACTTAGACTTCTAAGATTGCAAGATATGGTTGAGTGGCTAGAACACCAAGGAGTTCAAAATACCTCATTTAGAGACACCTATGAATCATATGAGCCTTCACGTAGGATAGATTCTTACGAACAACCTCCATGTTTAGGATCTCATCTTAGTGAGGCCAATAGGAAAAGCGACCTAGTTTGCCAAGGAATTGTGGATAGAGCCGAAGCAATAAACCATAAGTTGGATGAAGCGCTAGGTTTGTTATCATCACTACCTAAGAAAACAATTGATGAGGATATAGGTGATCTTGACACGTGGAATGATGAGGTAAACACCATAAGCCCACAAAATACTCAACCATCATTTGAGGCACCCACACCGCCCGTGACTTACCCGGAAGAAGTAGAAGAGACTTTAGGAATCCCGATGGAGGTAGAACCCTTGGACCAAGCACAACTAGAGGATATAGGTTTGAACACATTTAGTGATGACCTTACTCTTAGTTCTAGGGAATTTCCTAGTGTTGATGAGCCGGAACCTCAACCGTTACACAACTTTTCATCCTTAGATTTACATCTAGGAGACAAAAGAGGAACCGACCCACCCATAAACCAATATTATCCGGGTAGTTTTAGGATGAAGGAAGCCATTCACTCACCCCCTTCACCTCACGTGGCATATTTCCACCCTAAGGGTGTGTATCGCTACTTCCACCCGCACTTAATCCTAAGTGTATGGTAAACCTCCCCTATTTCCGTTAAATAAGGGTAGAGTCAGGCTCGTGACTCGAACAAAAACAAGCGCTTCTTGGGAGGCAACCCAAGCTTTATTTGTTTGTTTGTTTGTTTGTTTGATTTTATTTGTTTCCGTATGCAAGTTTAATTGTTATTGTTTGTGCTCATGTTTCAAAATAAATTGTGAAAATGCTTTATTTTGTTTTTAACTTCGTCTTAACTACATATAAAGGTATTTTGCAAAAGATAAGTGTAAGGGAATCCAAATTTGTTTACAAGAACAAGATTGAACATGAATCACAACAATATTAAATGAGCATGCATACTAGTAATTGTTAGAGTCAAATGCTTGTATCGAGTCATAATGAATATTTTGCAGGATTTCCAGGAAGTGAGGCATAAGTTTTTCCAGAAATTTTCCGGAAACTAACCATAAAATTTCTGCAGGTCACTTCTGACGGCGTCAAGTGTAAAATTCTGGAAATTTTGCAAGTTTTGTTTTTCTACCGGAGTCATAAAGTTTTTGTTAAATCTTTAGTTTTATAAACTCCAGGAAATCTGCAAATATTCATTCTACAAGCATTATATCTTTAATCGTTTTGTTTTTATTTCTAAGTCTGGAATTACATCTAGTTGTGAGTTTTCTTTGTTCAGGTTGATGCTTTGGGTTTTTTGTGTTTGTTTTCTCAGGTTTAACAGGTTATATTGGACAAGAAGATGATTTATATTTCGGAAGGGAAGCTTTCAACGTTCATTTTCTTGGAGGAGGATTTAACCATGTTACCGGATTATCCACATCGAACGAATCAGGGGAGTATTTGTTTTCATTCTTTTACCTTATTTACTTTTACATCCTTTGAATGAACATTGGGGACAATGTTCAGCTTAAGTGTAAGGGGAGGGTAAATGATGATACCTTAGAGAATACAATTGCACTTGATTTTTGTTTGTTTGATGGTAGATGTGTAATAAAACAGAGATAAATACTTGTTAGGGCAATTTTAGTGCCAAATTTAAATTTTTTTACAACATATAGGAGTGAAACTTTGATCTTAATGAGCGTCTCATGGATAGGAGTTATATGACTAGCACAAAACCGTACCACTAAAAAATTTTCCACCCCCAAATATGTGAGGATCGCCCCTAGAATTGGTAGGAAAAGCATTTATGCTATGATGTGTGTACCGGTAGCACTTAGATTCTAGAACTTGCGTTAGGACCATTCCGAGGCCACAAGTGAGACTACATTCGTGTAGTTAGATTTACTACATGATAAGAGGCATTAGGATTAACCCATTGTTTTACACCTGTGTTTTTTATTATAATTACGTTGGCTACATTGGTCAAGTAATTCTCCCACACCCTTTGCGTTGTACTCATTTTTAGTACACGATACCCCTAGTACACCCCTCAGAGCCTATCTTTTCGTTTCTAACTTTAAGCATTTTACTTAAAGTGAGAATTTGTTACACCCCACTTAAATGTACACCCAAATCGCCTTAGCCTACCTTGTATGCACTCATTTTTAGTGCATTATTGTGACAACATTTGTTTAAACCCCAAGTTAATTATCTAATTGATTACATGGTTGCTAAGTCGAGTCATATCCTTGTACATATTGTTTTGGGACGATTGGGACTCATGGGTAAAGTACTAGTGTAATGGAGTAATGGGGAAGAACAACATTATTACCCCCATATGTGCTAAATATTTTAAAAGTACTCCAAGTGTTTCGATTATCTTAATTCGAGTCATTAGAATAGTTATTTGTAAAGTTATGTAAAATTTCAAGTGTAAGGGGAGAACCGAGGCCCCTATGATGTATTATTTTGGATGGTAGGGCAAGAGTGTATAAAAAAAAAAAAAAAAAAAAAAAAAAAAAAAAAAAAAAAAAAAAAAAAAAAAAAAAACGGACTACCATCCCGTTTCCTTTTTTGTTTATTTTATGTTCTTATTAGTTTTTGATTAGCTTTAGTCGAGTCTAGTCTTGGCTTAGCAACGCCATATTGTACATGTAATTAATCAAGATCTTTAACACGCCACCAGTAAAATATCCTTTATCCAACAAAACCGTGTTTATCATATCCCTACACCTCACGTTATAACCCATGTAAAAGCCCTCTTTGATAGTTTATCTTAGGTGCTTACGCCTAGTGGAGAAGGTTTTCGATCCTTTCCCAAGCCTATGGTAATCTATTTGCTATGACAGGTAGTGAGAGATATTATTCATTTTCATTTGTGAGATATACTTTTATGACACCTGAGAGATGTGAGTATCTAAACACTACTTGTGAGGTGCTAGTGTGTAATCTCCGTGCTTATTATGATTAAAGGGGAACGACTATTTGTTGTAATTACTTTTATATTAGCGTTAAATGACCCCTAACTTGTATTTTGATTAGAATAAAAGCGCATTTGCTTGAGGACAAGCAAATCTCAAGTGTAAGGGTATTTGATGAGGCGAAAAGTGTATCGCTTTTCGGGGGTCATTTAAGCCCTAAATCGTATTTATTTGATCAAATATTGCCCTAAATCGTTCCTTTTGTCATTTTAGGTACTTTGGAGAAGAAATCTGGAAAAGGAAGCATTTTGGACGTTTTTGGAGCATAAAAGTGAAGAAAACGACAAAGTCTCCAAAGCTGCTGGAATAGTACCTGTGACGGCGTCAAGCCCCAGTGTGACGCCGTCAATCCTTGATAAGCCAGAGAGGATTTTGGAAGATTAAAGGGGGACGGCGTCAAGAAGGCCATCAAGAAACCCTAACCGCGGCGAAGTGACGGCGTCAGGACTCAACCTGACGACGTCAGAAGCCATTGAGTGACGCCGTCAGCCCCTAAACTCTATATATAGTTTTGCAATTTTTAGTCATTAGTGTGCAACTTTGTGAGGAGAAACCCTAAGACGAATTTCTGCCATTTTTAAGGGTTTTATACCCTTGGATCTCCCATGTTTAATTGAAGATAAGTAATCACTTAATCAATCAATATGTCTATGTGTTGTTTGATTATATCTTGTTCTTGTCTTTTGATTAACATGCTAGGCTAGATTTATCTTGTGTTTGCTTAGATCTAATAAAACCTAACTATTGATTATTGGTTGTTGGTGTGTTATTAATTGTATTGGATGATTGTTTATCGATGTTAGGCTTAAGAAAACTGGATAACCTCCTATACGGTAACTTGCTTGAATGTCTTAAGAAACATGAACCAATGCGTACTAAGGTTTTTATGGTTGTATTTAATGCATGAGCGAATTCTAGTGATCCCATGTTAGGAGCTTCTTAGCCGGCTCGACATAGGAGTGAAGTAGGAGCTTGTAGAGTTGGGGAAGTACGTACGCCACCCCACGATTGGTATTAAGGAATACACCCGTCATCCACGCAATTAATACACACTGATCAACCGGTAAAAGATAGTTAGGGAGTAAGGAAATCTAAGTAAACACATTTCTCCCCATATAAGTTTCACAACCTTTTCATTTTCAGTATTTTATATTATTTGCATTTGTAGTTATTTGGGTTAGTTGACTAGCAACTAATTCCGCCCACTCCTTCAAACCCGAGATTTTACTTGCTTTCATAAAATATAAAAATACAAAAAGAATCTTCCCTCACCCTTAGACCTATTAGAGTAGTTTTTCAATCCTAACGACACTATTCCCCTAGAGAACGATCAATCCCCCGGTACTTGCCACTTCACTATACTACATCGGTCAGGTACACTGCCTGGTGGGGATTGCAAGCCTCTTGAGATCCCTCGAGAGGTAAAACCTGTTGTAAGGTCGCAAAACCACGCATCAAAGGCCCATATAAATCCATTCAACGAGTACTTAGGAATTGTATTAGGATCCCTCCCCTCGGCAAAGTGCTTTGCCCTACGCAATACTGCTGCATCCTTTATATTCTTGTACAAGTTTGGCCATACATAAGACCCCCACGGATACAGATTCCAGGCATCTAAATCCTCGACTAACCTAAATAACCATTCTTCGACTACTTTCCTAACCTCAGTCCCTTCTAACACCAACAACAACACGCATATCAAACAAACGCGAACGACATCCTCATCACTCAATAATTGTTCCCTTGGGGTGTTCGTGATCAGAGTTTTAATAAGCCTAACTAACGACAACTTACTCCTACATGAAACTTCCGCCGGATAATCCTAAAATAACAAATACATATAAATATATATAACAACACATATACTTTACAAATAAATAAACAATACGTGTTTTATAGAAAAAATAATAATTTAGATTGCGAAATACCCGATAATCCGCCATGGTGAACAGCCGGTCTTGGTTAACACAATCACCACCGCAGCCACCACCACCACCTGTTACCTTACCACCAACAGCAACAACACCACACAACGACAGCAACAACACCACCAAAACAACGACAAGAACACCACTAGAACACCACCAACAACAACTAACGGTATCTTTTATCACCAAAACAACACCACCAACACAACACCCCTTCCCAATAAAATTGCTTCGATCGTAAAGATGGGAAGTATTCCTTTTTTTTTTTTTTACTCTTCTTCGAATGTATCTTTGAATGCTTAGTATCAGTTTCTTTTGGCAATGCAATTCATCTTCAAACTGCATGTCTCTTTTATCTTTGTATCTTATGAATTTGTCGGATTAAACATTCATGCGTCTCTTCAAACTGCTTTGCTCCTTCCCAATAACATTCTGCTCCTTTTCTAGGTTTGTTTTTATATATCTTGCGTAAAAAAAATTGATCCTGCGTACATCTTTACGCGAGATATTAGTTTATATATTTTTTTTGTATCCTGCGTACAAACATACGCGAGATGCATGTTTAATTTGTTTTTTGGACGGCTTATATCTTGACACGTTATCTTGCGTATACATGCGTATGATGATACGCAGGATGCATGGGTATTTTTGAGTTTGGCAAAAAGTTCGGGCATTTTGAGACAGCTACCCATTTACATGGGTAGCACAGTAATTTTCTCAAAAATATATATATTTTTTGATCTGTTAGATTTTTGTTACAAAAATAATATCCTTTAAAATAAGTAGCTCCGTTTGGATACATTAACTTCAAGATTTTATTTTAAACAAAAAACTCCTAAATGAAAAGTTGATTCATGAAGTTTTTTAAAATTTTGGAGCTATTAAAGCTTTAAATTACTGATATATCCTCTAAACATTAGTTTACAATTATAGATATGTCATTTTATTAAAAAAAAAAGATAGAGCTTATGGCTCATTTTAACAGCTTCACAGTTTACAGCTTAGAGCTAATTTTGCCAAAACATAACTTACAATTACTAAAGAATAGTAGTTAGCTGATGTTTGCGCGTATGGTTGATCAGATGAAGTTAATGGCAAATTACTAAAGAATAATTGCATTATTTGTGAACTTGGTCATTGCGGTGTTAATTGTAATCATAATAGCTAATAGGGAACTCATTTGTCTTATGCATATTAATAATTTCTAGATTCCAATCGACATATGATAAATGTCTCGGATAAGAATTTATCTCACAAGATTGAAGAACACCAAATCATCTTTTATATAGTAAGGGAAAAATATTTTGTGAAAATCATCCTTTTATTAATCAATAAGAGAGCTTAATTGCAATATTAAACATTTCTATTGAATAATAAAAGTCAAAACGAAATTAGCACATTTAGTCAAACTATTACTCCCTTCGTCCCAAAATAATTATCCAGTTTGACTTTTCATATTCAAACTGGTTCAACTTTGATCTTAAATATTTTTTTCGTGTTATATAATATTGTAATATACTCAAACACTAAACACGTATGGTTCTTGTGATTCTTGGCCGAATCTTTAGAGAGATAAAGAGATGAGAGGAAGTGAAACCTTTAGAGAGAGAAAGAAGGAAATATTAGATTGAGGTGAATGAAAGGTTCAACCCTTCCCTTATGTGGGAAGGGCTTTATATAGTACATAATATTGGTGCCCCGAGTCGGCTGTGGAGTGAGCTGACAGAGGGTAAAGTCCCGACCTACTCCACAAGTTCTATATTAACTAAACTATTACTAATAATACTAATAATTCAAATAAGCCTACGAGCTACACAAATGCTAAATAGATACTCGGGGTGACCGAGTCTTCACATGAATATTTATATTCCTAACAATCTCCCCCTAAGGGAGGTCACCCCGGAAATAATATTTTGAATTCTAGCATCTATCACATGATTAAGACTTCCTAGCTCGTAGTCTTTGATTCTTCAAGGTCATTAGTCTTTGTATATTCAGCAGCGAACTTTAGATGACTGTTCTTCTGTCTTGGATGATCTTTGGTGATTCTTTGATGTCATCATCCAACGTGTGTCTCTAGGTCATCTTTTAGCAGTATATCTCCATGTGATGTGGTACACTTTGAACCGACATGCTCACACTAATCTGGGTCATGAATTTCAGCATCAGAGTTTGCAGAAGCAGTGTTGAAGGTCTTTTAGGTTATCATGACTTCTTTGAATATGATGATGGTGTAGTGTGAGCATGGGGTGATGGATTGGCATCTTGTTCGGCAATCAGCTACAACCGCAATCAGCTGCAACAGCAATCAGCTACAACCGCCAGGTGTTCCTGCATACGACAGTTAGCAATAAAACGTCCGGTACTTACAGGTTCGGACTTCGAGATTGTTAACAGCATAGTGTGAAAACTCTCTCTAATCCTTACCAAGGCCGTTCCTAAATCGGAAACCCACAGAGGGCTTTAAAGATCTACCGTAGTAAATCAACGATTAGGTGAGTCGCTGGAGATCACTCCACGACTGTAGACCGTTTGAAACCGCTGCGACCACTAAGCGTAATCCACAAGGAATTACCGAAGTGACCTGCTTTCAGGGCTGTTTGATGTTGACCCTGGCAGGAATTTCCATTCAATCATTGAGAATTACATTTGTAAATTCCCTCATAAATGTTCTGGCAGATTGCTAAGATCTGCGTAGGACTCATAAGTTTACAACTGGTGTCCTTAATGTTGAACAACCAGTGTAGAAGTAACACGTGTTCCTATGAGATCTTATGATGCATCTCGTGGCTCTAGACTCAATAAGTGCAATTTAGGTAGTCGGAGACTGGAGCGGTGTCTCCTGTTTCAATATCAACATAACTCGTAATGAGCGGTTGATAGATTATGCAGGGTTCCCCGTGAGAATGAAACAAGTCCTTTTAAGAGAACTTGAGTGGCTTAGAAGGTTTGGTGCAGTGTGTCACTGGGTCCATGACGTCTTGTCTTCAATACCGGTGTTACCTTAGTAACCACCAGTAGCATATGAATTGAACCCAGTTTCTGCCCTAAGGTTGAATAATTGGAGGGCTATTTCTTTTCACCCTTTCTCATTTCATTTTTTTTTAATTCTTCAACCCCTTCTTTCTCCTTTCTCATATTACTCCTTTTTTCATGATCATACCTAAGGACTTTCTAATACTAACTATTTGGTATTGTCCCTGGGTAGATCCCTCCGGCTCTGGCAGATCATAGGACGGTTTTCCTAACTTTAGCCACCTTATAACTTCATGACTATCCTATGTTGCCATTTACCAAATCCTTGAAAAAAAAAAATCTCTCAAAGTGTTTATGATTATTAAACACATTTTGCTAACACTTTGAGAGTTTTATATTTTTCAAATGCTCCCCCTTAACATGTACTCGGATGATTTTATAAATTTGTACATGTTGGGTGGAGTTAGCACTTTTTGAATTGATCCACTTTCAGTGAACATGACCGATTCGAGACACGCTTACATCACTAGTTAGACTAGCTTGAAATTATTACCCGGCCTGGTCAAGTCCACAGAAGGTTTCTCAAAACGGTACATTCTACTCAGACACGTCCTCTTCGAGACACGCTTACATCACTGGTTAGACCAGCTTGAAATTATTACCCGGCCAGGACATGTCCTTTCGATTAATGACAGTATTTGTTTCGTCAATTCATTGGTTAAGTCTGAGCCGCGCTCACATGAGATGCCACATCCTTTTTGTTATCACAAACCATTTGCTCCCCCTCAATATGTGCATCGATATACGAAAGAGTTTAGCACATATGGGAGAGCTTACATTTAAGTCCAAAACATCACATTTTTATCAGATTGCATATTTAAATCACATTCTCTCCCCCGATCAAAAATTTCAAACCATTTGAGATTTGTGATCCCAATTGATTTAAATAAGTTAGAAATTACGGGAGAAAATGTGGTCAGTTTTAATATATTCTGATGATGGGACATACTATGCTCCCCCTTAATCTAAGAGGGAGATTCACTGTTTATTATGCACAAAGTGACTGTTATGACACAAATGATATTGACCTTTTTGTGCGGATGATCTCTGAGGGAGTCAGTAGTCAACATCAATTATCTATCCACCAACAAAACTTTCCCAAATATTGTAGATCCCCACTTGGCGAGACCAGAATAAGTACTGCTTTGTTGAAATGAAGGTGGTGGAGGTGAAGACAGTGTTGTTGTTTTTGTTGCCGATGTTGTTGTTGTGGTGAATTCCGAGCCAATCAATAGAGTTTGAACATCTGATCAAATGGTTAGAGCAGGAACTGGCACATTCATATTGGCCATGGAATCTGCATAAGAATATCAACACAGATATACATACATACAAATAAACTTTTCATTAATAGCTACCACATAGCAGCTTGCCAACTCATAATACCAAATTCATCTCATAATCAAACCATAGTCAGGAAATACATCAAATCGCTATCTAGCATGAAGAGCAATCTGCAATCATGAACATGGCAATTCACTCATATTTCAACATTCAACTCAGGATCTTAGGGACAAGATTCTAACATGATAGCTATATACCTAAGCATATCTTGAGTGCACATGCACTAAATCAACAACAATTAAACAGCTATCGACTAACAAAAGTCAATCAACATTTGAAACTCATTCATTCAGATCATACAAGTGCCAGTGGAGTATTCAAGAACATCAAACACAATGGGTTTTCTAACTTCTTTTAGATTCTGAGTTTTAAAGTATTTAAGGGATTAAACGAGGATTCCAAAGTGACACAAATGAGCCTTCTAGTTACATAAAGCTAGGAAACTATACGAAAGTTGCACATAATGCCCTAAACTTTCTAACAACTAACACATTTGGCCATTAGATATAAAGCATAGTAAATTCCTCTTCAACTAATACCCCATTAACTACAAAACCTTTTCTAAGAATTATAAGTTAACCAAGAAACCCGTTTGATGAAATAAAATTTGAAATCACTCTCCCCCTCAATCAATGACCTGTATTCTAGTTAAAGAGCTGTAGTCATTGATTGAGTGACAAATTTTATGAACAATCCAAGTCTAAAAGAATTTCAAACAACACGTAACCACCAAGTGTCTCACAAATAATTTTCAGAAGAATCATAGAAAGAAAACTATTTGTATACAAAGAAGATTTCTCTTCTTTTACAAGAAATGATGCACTGAAACGTACATCAAATTGGGGATGCACGAATATGAAGTAATCCATGCCCGGGTGAACTTCACCCGTTGTTAGGAACAGCCGTCTTTTTGCCGACGTGCTTTCCTCATTTGAAACGCGGGTTGCTATCTAAAGTAATAGCAAGCCATTTAGACATGTTTTAACAATACATTTTAACTTCTGCTCGAGCTTCATTTAAAGTCCCGTGTCATTATTGAATGATATTTCTAAGACCGTAAATGTTATCGATAAACAGAAGACATGCCTAGAACAACTATTTTTGGTCTTTTCTATTTTTCTGATTTTTATGGTTTTTCTTGGTTTAAGTTTCTCTATTTACAAATTGTTGATTTTATATTTTCTATTTACATTTTGGTATAAGATATGTACAAAATATGTTACTCAGTTTAAGAAGATGATGACATGAATACCAAAATAAGGATATCGTTCTTGTATTTTGTGGAAGTCTATGGTCAACATCTCTTAAACTTTCACCACCAAAGCTTTCGAGGCTCCTGAATAATCGCCTGAACTTGAGCCTTCTCCATTGTAAAGCTTTGATAACTTCCCCCTAAACCGACAGTATTCCTTTTGAGCAGTTTCAAAGCTCTCTTTCAAGTTTACGAAAGGTAAGTGTACAGCGGAAACCGTAGCAAACCACATGAAAAATTGCTGCTCCTTTTAAGAATAACCATCGTGACTCTCTGATCGGGGGACCATCAAATATATCAGCAGTGTATCATCTCACACTTGAATAATTCTTCTCACATTTCTTCCCGCTGAAGACTGAAGAATGCATACCAAAAGTATCCAGAGACCACTTCCCCCAAGTAGATGAAGTGATGCAACCAGTCTCATTATATGAAGCCCAAAAACCCGAAGTACACACTCAATCCCGTTAATGAAGTCAAAAATGTAACATCAAGATCACTTAAGACCCGAAAGTCCCCTTTTCTCCCTTCAGGAAATTGCCATTGTGAACCTCTTTTATCATCAGAAACTGTTTCTTACATCTCTTCCCCCACGTAGTTGGAATGATACACCAGAAGGAACGAGTTAGAACACTGATTTTCTCTGCGGTTATGACATTTGTCTTCCCGGAATAATCTTCAATTGAGAAGAGGTATAAAGCTCATCATGTGTACTCGTTGTGCATTCAGATGTATGTCTCCTTCCCCCTTGCTGGTTTTGATACCTTAGAATCAGCAACACATTTTACGCACAAATACTTGAAATCTTGTGAGAAGAACAAAATTAGCTCAAATGTATCAAGTGAGAATCAACCGCTACCGAAACACTTTCTGACTATCTTTACCAACCCTTAAGTAGGCTATTTGATGTGATAACTGATGGAGCACACCCGATATACCAAACTTGACACTGAAGTAGAATTCCCCGTTTTCGTGACTTAAACTTGCACTAATGTTGGAAGAACGGTGTAGAGAATTAATGCTCCAATCAAATCTCTAAGTACTCATTACCCAACCAAAGTATGAGACATTAACACCTCTTGCGATTATCCACAACGTCATCGGCGTGTGACACTGAGTACTACAACGTAACTCCTTTAAGTGATAGTTAACCATGTCGTCAAACATTTTCCCCGACTGCTGGTAACTAGATAACCTAAGTCTTCAACTTAAATCTTAAGCACGAGCAAGTTATCATTGAAAGTCATGCATCCAACCAACCCCGACTTCAAGATAATATAAGAACACGCCTTTGTGAAAGTCAACTTCAATCTCGAGTAAATGATACTTGATCAACTCTGTAGTCACAATTAGATTCACATGCCTAACAAGTGAGTGAACATACAATCAAATGTACGTCGATCCACTTGTTCACACTTCTCCCCCTCAACAATTGCATATGAGAATACCATTTTTGATTGAACAAGTGCATATGAGGTTGATCAACTGTTCACACTTCTCCCCCTCAAAAATTGCATCTGAAGTTGCCATTTTTTATCGAGTGAATAAACGTCCAATCTAATGAAAGTAGATCCACTTGATGACTGAACGAGTATGGAGCAAGTATGAAGCTTGTTGATGAGAATAGTCAGAAACAAGAAAATTTCTCTTCTTTCGAAGATAAAGCGCACTCAAGCGTACACCTTTCTTTTCTTTAAGGAACGGGGCCTGAAGAGTTGTCAGCAGACACCATTGTGTTGACATTGAGGCCCGAGGCTTGAACTGCGGTGTTCAAACGTCATTGTCAATGAAGAACGAGGCCTGAACTGATGTGAACAGACGTCATAGTCGATGAAGAACGAGGCCTGAACTGATGTGAACAGACGTCATTGTCGATTCCCCTCATATGTTGTGAACAGCCTGTGTCCAAATGTCAAAGGACGATCTGTACGACCTGCATTTGAAAACAGACGAAGGAAGAGAGTTTGGAGTGCCGGATCCCCAATTTAAGTTGGGTTCCAGTTGGTTAGTGTAAACAATCTTAGGAGCTGCTGAAACCATAGGTACCTTGGTTTTAACAATAGGGGCAACACTAGTAGATGCAATGGACCTAGTTAAAGGGCATTGTGAATCTAAAGGAATAACTCCGCCAGTTGGCTTCCATTCCTTAACAGGCACTACTCTTGGCATTGTAATCCTCGTTAAAGGGCAACGTTCGCCTAGTGTGAATATTCGGCCCGTGGGCTTCCACTGAAAGCCCACATTGCTAAACATTTTCCCTGTAGGTTTCCAAGATTGCTTAACTTGTCTAGTTCTCCAAACTTTCTTAACTGGGGGTTTGTTGGACGACTTCAAAAATTTCTCAACACATTTATCATGATTACCCAAAATTAAACAATCATTACATGTTTTGCAAAGTGAATTAGGAATTGAATTATGATTCCGTTTGTTCAAATCTGACTTATTGTTCCTCATGTGGTCTTCTACTTTCTTCTTAGGAACACTTTTAGCTTGTGAAGTCCTATAATTCCTTTTATTTCTCCTAGGTTTTTGACTTGCTAGCTTTAGTGTCTCTGTTAACTCCTGTAGAAGGACTGATGGGAATCTTAGTCTTTTCACTTCCAGTTGCTGAACATGTTTTGATGTGTTGGGATCTGAAGTTTCCAAGGGTGCCTCAAAGGTTACATGCTTGTTCTTAGTCGTAGTGGTTGATGTAACAAATCTATCTCTTTTGTTATCAATCTTAGGGCCAGTGCCAATGACGTACTCTAAAAATTCCTGAGACCTTTTAGTGAGGAAGCAAGCATCCACAACTGCTTTATCAAGTGGTTTTTCTATCCTATCCTCCTCTACAATCTCACGAAGTATATCCAGGCTATCCTTAAGGTGATTGAGATAAATTTGATGGGCAGACCTATTGTTCCTAAGGGGAATTGGAATAGGCACAACATCAACATCATACTTTTTAACAACAAAAGCCTTTGGAGCAACCTTATCACAAGTGTCAATTGGCATTTTTCCTTTCACCTGAGTCTTAAGATTCTCAATTTCATTTAACAAAGAAGTTATTTTTTCATTATGACTGTTTCGTGTGACTTTAATTGAGTCATATAACTCTTTGTAATGCTGTTTGATTTTTGAATTTTTAGCTCGAAAACACTCATTTTCACCATGTAACTTATTGATAGTGTCCTGATAGTGAAAATTCTGAGAATCCAAAGACGATGGTTTATTGGTGCCAATTGCTTCACTCTTATTAGACTTTAATTGGGCAATTTGAGCCCTCAACTGTCGAATCGTGTTAGTGTGAGCTTGAATTTTTTCCTCACGTTTACTCAATTCAAAATATGTATCAAATTCAGGAGCATCCAGAGATGTCTTGGCATTTGATATTTTACATTTTTCTTCTAAGTGCTGATATTTTAATTGTAAATTAAGATAATCAACTTCTAGTTTTGAAAAACGCTAGACCATGTTATCATGGTCATCATATTGAATTTTCTCTTGCAGTTTCAAATTCTCCCCCTCAAGCTCAACAACACGATTCTGGGTAACATTCAATGCAATAGAATACTCATGAAATTGACAGGCAGTTAAAGCAGAATCAGTGGCAATATAAAATATATCCTGTGCAATACATCTAGCAATCAAATTCTCATTGGTGATGAGAATGTTCTTTCTCTCGATCTCACGGCTCTTAAGTTCTATCGCATTTTGAGCTACCTCATTTTCCATATCTTTAAATATTACTTTCATTTCATTTACTTCAGTTTCAAGAGCGTTTTGTAATCCCTCAAACTGTTCCTTGAGTAATTTAAAGAATGGAATGACCTCAGTTAAGTAACACCTCTTGGTGTAATTCTCTTCTTACATGTTTTATCAAAATCAGCAAATAGTTGACAAAGTACATATATGCTAATTAAGGTTTTACATTTAGTAGGAAGAGTCAAAGGAACCAAATGCCTAGGTGTATTGGGAGGATACACCGTCGCAGCTGCAATTTTCCTAAGGGATGGAGTTTTGGCTTCAAGCTCATCGGCCTTTCTCTTTTCCATATCTATAGACCAAAATATTTGTTCAGGCGTTAACTTCTTTTGAGGTGCAAACACAGTCAATCGATTCTCCTCATAATAATCATGGGGTTTGACTATTATTCGATTGGCTATGCATTTGGGATCCTTCATTTTCTCATTCATTCTTTCTCTTTTTCTCACATCTATCTCATCACTCTCTTCTAAGGATGAAACATCAGGTGGGGCATGACCAGGCATAATCATCACATTGGCATCATATAAAGCAGGTTGGGTCACTTTAGCTTTCCTAAGGAGAGCTAATTTAGGTTCACCTACATTACTTACACTGTGCTTATCACACAACTTTTTGTGCTTTTGAAGCATTTGAACCGTTTGTCTAGATTGGTCTTGCGTGTACAACTTATTTTCAAGCTTATTCTTTAAGATTTTAAGTCTTGAGAAATCATTTAAGAGTTGTGTTTCTTTTTCCTTGAAATCTTGTTTTAGTGTATTTACATGCTCTAGGGCCTCCTGTTTTTGTTTAACAGTCTGATCCAGCTGTTTTTGAAAAGAAAACAACTCTTGTTTTAATGTTTCCTCCCTTAAATTACGCTCAGTTATAAGTGTACGCATTTGACTATCCATTTTCTGCTCACGTTCAGTTAGTTCAAATTTAGCACGTTGTTCATAAATTTCCACCTGATCTTTATATATGTTTAGTCTAGTGGTCAAGGGGTCATCATGGACAAACTCAGTGTTCTCATGCCACTCGCAAACATTATCTACAACACAAGCAATAGTTTCAACAGAAGATGCACAACCTGGTACAACAGACACTGCGTTGTGTTTCACATGCTGTTCATATGGAATAACATTGCTATTTCCCAGATTAGCAGCATCTGACTCAACAACGTTTGTTTGTTGTACTTTGTTGGGAATCTTCTGTTCATGCAACACATTATTATTATGAATAGCAGAAGATACCCCACTAGGTTCAAGACACGCTTCTTTGTTTTTCACGTGTTGCACGTTGTTCATAGCAGTATCTGACTCAACAGTGTTTGTCTGTGGGTGATGAGGCTCTTTCTCTTGAGAATTCGAGCACACAGAGTCTCTATTGGCACTAACATACTCAAACACGTTTATCTGTTGTACATCTTTGGGAATCTTTTGTTTGTCAATCATATTGTACAATCTGAGTATCTCAGATATAGCAGAATCTGAGGTAGTAGTCTAGTAGACATGACGTAAACGTGCACGGGATTTTACAATTCTATGATTTAAACCGAGAAATAGATTCTTTCGCGGGATTTTACAAGAATCAAGAATAAACCGTGATTTGAGTACTTGAATGTGTTATGATGAAAGTTTGGTAGACTTGGTGATCGGTTGTTTACGGTTGATGCGATTTGTTAAGGTGAAATATTGGTCTGAAAAACTTAAAACCTCAATAACTTCATTCCGAAAGGGATTTGGGCATCGAAAAATTCGTTTCACGACTTTGTGGTGAAACCTCACAATATTCAGGCTGTTTCGGTCGTTTTGACAGGTGTTTCGCTAAAAACGGAGTTACGGTTCAAAAGTTATGGCCGTTTGAAGTTTTGACGTAAAAAGTCAACTTTGGTCAAACCGCAACAAGTCAAGTCGCAATTGATCAAATCGCAAAAAGTCAAATCACAATTAGTCAAATCGCAACAAGTCAAATCGCAATTAACCAAATCGCAATAAGTCAAATCGCAAGTGTCAACTCGCAATGTCAAATCGCAACTGGTCAAATCGCAATCAGTCAAATCGCAACTAGTCAAATCGCAACTTGTCAAATCGCAACTAATCAAATCGCAACTAGTCAAATCGCAGTGACTCAAATCGCAAACTTTGTCAAATCGCAACTTTGGCAAATCGCAACTTTGGCAAATCGCAACTTTGTCAAATCGCTGTTGACCAGTCAAAGCTGTCACTTTCTTGCGATTTTGTCTTTTTCCCCTTTTGAGAAAAACGCCAAATCGCAGAACTGAAATGTACCAAATCGCAACTACCAACTTCCCAGTCAGACTCAAATCGCAACCAAGAATCTATCACAGAATGTCAAATCGCAACCAAGAAAAAACCTTAAATACCACACGAATTGATCAAAAAACACCACAACACGAATAGAACAATCTTTCCAAACACTAAACTAAGCTTATATACTAACCCTAATCAAGAAAGTACAAGCTTTTAACAATACTAACCACAAACAAAGTCGAATCAAATATTTTTCTAAAAATACTATTCGAACAAAAAAAAACACAAAAACAACCTACAAATCCGTGAGTATTCAATGAAACGAACCTAACCAAGGCTCTTGATACTAATTGTAAGATACTCAAACACTAAACACGTATGGTTCTTGTAATTCTTGGCCGAATCTTTAGAGAGATAAAGTGATGAGAGGAAGTGGAACCTTTAGAGAGAGAAAGAAGGAAATATTAGATTGAGGTGAATGAAAGGTTCAACCCTTCCCTTGTGTGGGAAGGGCTTTATATAGTACATAATATTGGTGCCCCGAGTGGGCTGTGGAGTGAGCTGACAGAGGGTAAAGACCCGACCCACTCCACAAGTTCTATATTAACTAAACTATTACTAATAATACTAATATTCTAATAAGCCTACGAGCTACACAAATGCTAAACAGATACTCGGGGTGACCGAGTCTTCACATGAATATTTATATTTCTAACAAATATTTGATGAAAAATTATACCATTGAAAAATACACTTAAAACTCAATCTATTCATATATTTTACATTACATATTATATAACACCCACAAAAATAGTTAAGGTCAAAGTTGAACCAGTTTGACTCTGAAAAGTCAAATTGGATATTTATTTTAGGACGGAGGGAGTAATAAATTTGGTAAAAAAACTTTGGTGGAGAAAAAAAAAAATGAAAATCCGCATGACTTCGTGAGCTCTTTTTTCTTTTAATTTCAGACTTAAGTGTAACTAAACGTTACTTTTTGACTGGTTAATAGATATTATAATCAAGCCTTAAACTTTAAAAAAGAGACTGATATTGACTCAAAATTTATGGAATTAAGCCTTAAAATTATATATTTTATACAAACCCCATATACTTTAGACTTTTTTTTTATAAACAACAACTATTATTATTATTATTATTATTATTATTATTATTATTATTATTATTATTATTATTATTTTTTTTTTTTTTTTTTTTTTTATTATGGGAACATCACTTTATTAGAAACAAATATGATTTACAAGAAGTTATTAGGGAGCCGAGATACTAACTGGGCCCCCACTCCTCTAGCTATAGAAAAGCTAATCCTACTAAAAATATGTGCAGCAGCACGTGCTCCAATGTCTTAAGTCATCGAGAACTTTCGAACACGCTTCAGTAAGGTCACATCATCCTTCTCAAGTTCCCTAAAAGAAGAGAAAGAGAAGTGGAGGAACCCATATCCAATACTTGCACACTTAGCCTCATACTTGACGCGTTTACGTTGCGCAGCCTCAATCACCACACTACCCGGCACAAAATCAACCAAACTAGTTTGCGTCAAGGGCGATGATCCAGTCAAATCAACACATACATCAAGTCCTCCATCCCACGAGTAGAGCAACACATCAGTAGGACGTAAGAATTTGTCCCTTTCACAACAAAGACGAATGGTCCACCTACAAAAAACCATTAACGTACACCTACATTATTAAATTGATTGTAATACAAAAAACCATTAACGTACACCTACATATTATTCAACATATGCACGAGACTAAATATAAAATATATAAACATTTATATTCAATGAGTTTAAATTATGTCATTAGATCATACAAAAGGAATCTTCGTGTCCATATTTGAAAAATCATAATGCTTCATGCACATAAATGAAAAAAGGGTAAAATCTACAAATACTTAATGTACTTACAATTCTAACTGATTATACATAATCAACTAACAAAATTACTATTATGCTTTAAAAAATCTTACACGTTACTCCCTTTGGTTAAATAATCTTGCAGCGTTAATCCTTTTGTCCAACGGCCGTTTGTTTTTAGGGTTATCTTTTTGCAGCGTCTATCCTTTTGTCCAACAGTCGTTTGTTTTTGCACTTTTCGTTCGTTTTTGCACGTTTTCATCCGTTTTTACACGTTTTCGTATGTTTTTTGCACATTTTCGTCCTTTTTTGCACGTCTTCGTCCATTTTTACACGTTTTTGTTCGTTGTTGCATGTATTCATCCATTTTACACGTTTTCGTCCGATTTTGAGTGTGGAAAAATGGATGAAAACGTGTAAAAATGGATGAAAAATGTTAAAACGGACGAAAATGTGTAAAAACGGATGAAAACGTGGAAAAACGAACGAAAACATGTAAAAATGGATGAAAACGTGTAAAAACGGATGAAGACTTGCAAAAAGGACGAAAACATGCAAAAAAAACGAACGAAAACGTGTAAAAACGGATGAAAATGTGCAAAAACGGACGAAAACGTTAAAAAACGAACGAAAACGTGTAAAAACAGACGAAAACGTTCAAAAACGGACGAAAACGTGTAAAAACAGATGAAAACGTGTAAAAAATGTGTATATACGGACGAAAACGTGTAAAAACAGACAAAAACGTGTAAAATGGACGAAAACTTGCAAAAACGAACGAAAACGTGTGAAAACGGACGAAAACGTCTAAAAACAAACGACCATTGTATAAAATGATAGACGCTGCAAGATTATTTAACCAAAGAGACTAACGTGAAAGATTTTTTAAAGCATAATAGTAATTTTGTTAGTTGATTATGTATAACGAGTTAGAATTAGGGGTGAGCATTGGTCAAGGACCGGACCGGACCGAGGACCGAATTAGCCAAAATGCCAAGACCGAGGACCGGACCGAATGTAGTCGGTCCGGTCCGGTCTCGGTTGGTCCGTCGGTCGGTTCGGTCCAACAAGGCCAAATAATCGGATTGTGGTCCGGACCGGACCGGACCGAGGACCGAATTAGCCAAAATGCCAAGACCGAGGACCGGACCGAATGTGGTCGGTCCGGTCCGGTCTCGGTCGGTCCGGTCCATTCGGGTCGTTTGCTCAGCCCTAGTTAGAATTGTGAGTACATTAAGTATCTGTAAATTTTACCCTATAAAATAAAATGTGCATATATTAAATATAAAGGACAACATCATAACTCAACAAAGAAAGATAACTTAATTGTACATGATAAGTTTATAACTCATTCATATACACATAAGCATTAAGCAACATACTTAAGCTACAAATAGATAGTTGAAACATTATTAATACTTATATCCGAACCTTATCCGTGTTTAATAACACGTGTGTACAAGGTCAAAAATTATAATACTGATAACGATAAATTAATTTAATTGAAATACAAAAAATCTATAAATACACAGAATGGTAAGTATCAAAATAAAAGCACGACTTATAAGTACGCACCAAACAAATTTAGTTAAAATGTATAAATTTAGTTGTACTTATTATGCGTGTAATATCACATTTATAAAACATTATATATTAAATTAAAATTATAAAATAATTTAGAGTCATCGTATCGTACACGAAACTTATAACTAGTTGATTTATAAACCATAAAGATAAAGATTACATATATTGGAAACATACAAATATAACTAGACTAATTGCAGTAAATAAATGTTTACCGTACTAATTACAGTAAAACATTTATAAATTAATAGTATTGGGACCGAGATAATTTATTAATTTAACGAAATATTATTATATCGATAAATTAATAATTTATTAATTTAAAAAGGTTTTATGTGTGACCTTTAAATTTTCAAGTTCAATATAATATTTACAATATAATCTAGTTAGAGATGAAAAATAAATTAGAAAAACAAGTTTCAATTAACATTTTATGAATTCAAGATATTGAAGAAATTAATAAATGTATACTAAGGGTGGAGGGAGTGAATGTTACGAGGTTAAAAGCATTAAAAAAAATTGTAGAATTTTTTTTTAATTATTATTTTGTTGTTTTGTTGGGACCAATAAATATACAATAGGGTTTCAAAAGATTTATTATCTTATTATTTTATCGATTGAGGTCTAAATTTGTACTGGTCCTAAGTTGGGATTGGACAGATTATTAATTTTATCGAGGTTATTAATTTATACAAGTATTAATATAACACCCTAAATTAATTACGACTTATAAAATACGCTATAAATTAAAACTTGAGTTATATAACATGTTATGACTCGAAACCATACGATATGAACACATAATCTAAAGTATTATATGAAATTATGTATGAACAATATGATATAAATTATGGCACGTTTAATATGTCACATATAGGCCAAAATAATAAAAACTTGTACACTAAATAATTATAAAAGATAAGTAAGGATTTTGGCTAATTTTGGAAGTTGCAAATCATCCATTAAACACCCCAAAATTCGGCTCAATCCCCCCTAATTCTTCTCCCCATAACCGATCATTACCCACTCCAAAACAAACCCTAAACATTTTCCTCTCTATTCCATTTGTCGGCAAGAACAAAAAAAAAAAAAAAAAAAAAAAAAAAAAAAAAAAAAAAAAAAAAACCCTAAACAATCTATTCTATTCGACATCAAGGAAGAAGAAGAAGCCATAATTGATCTTGATCATTGTTCGATTCGTATCACATAAAGGTAATTAATACACATCACTTTTGTCCATTCGAATTTTTGAATAAATCCTAAACCGATCCATGTATGTTTGTTTCTTTCATTCGGTCACAACAAAGAAGGAGAAGAGGAGTGTTGGTGATTTGATCATCGTTGAAATCCTTGAATTCTTGTTCCATTCGATTTAATATAAGAGGTAACCATGTAAACTCTAATCTATAACAATATTTTCGGATCAATATATATTAATATGTGTTAATATGGTTAATTATGTTATGGAAATCGGATTTGTATATACAAACTAAGCTGTCAGAAATTTTATGCTACCTAAGTGAATTTGTAACCGATGATACAAGCATGAATTTTAGTGGTTCTTTGGTCTAAAACTGAATTCAATGAAATAGGGATCAAATAAAATTGGTTTAATGATTTTTAGAGGTCTAGAAGGCAACCATGTGATTTTTAGAAATTCATATGTCAAAACTGTATTTTGGGTTATGAAAATTCAATCGTGGTTCATGATTTTTAATTTAATATCTATAACGAATTAAGACTTGAAATTTTGGAAGAATGAAATTTGGTATTTGAGTTACGTCGTGTAATTTTTTTAGATTTTTCTGAGATGTTTAACCTGGGTAAATAATTACATACTTTCGGGGTCTTCCAGCAGATCCACTTCGGGTACACGTTGTGAATCTCGATTTTTAGTTGGTACTTTTACTACTTAATAAAATCTGGAAAAATTATGTAAAATAATTAAGACATATAGGTATATCTGGATAAAATTATAGAATTTTATAAGCTCGTTTAAGGTGTGTTAAAAATGGCTAAATTTGGGTCTGATTTTAATGTTAATTTTGAATTTCACTAGTTACTTATCTAAAACACTTGTAAGCTTAATTACTTCACCTTTAGAACCTAAATAAGCTTTTTGTCACCTTACAAGTATTTAACTTATGTTTGGATTAATTTTCATATTAACCTTTAACTTTGGCATAATTACAATAGTAACCATAATCTTTGAATAATGATAATATGGAAACCAAATTATATGAATTAAACACTAAAACTGTTAATTCGAGAAATATGACTTAATTATGACCTAATTGAATGTATGAAACTCTAATTGGAATTTAATTACTTTAAATGATCAATTAAAATGACTTGTATAATTAGAAACCCTAATCTCACATTTACTTAATTTGGAAACCCTATTTTGACTTGTAAAACTCTAAATTGTGAAATGACATCATTTTATAAGTATATTAATATATGAAACTCAATTTTGACATTAATAACTATTTAAACCTTTTAAATACTATTTACTATTTTTAGAAACCCTAAATTGCTTTTAAACCTAAATATGGAAACTTACTATTTTTGGAAAGTTACTAAATATGGAAACTTACTATTTTTGGAAAGTTACTAAATATGGAAAGTTACTATTTTTGGAAAGTTACTAAATATGGAAACTTACTATTTTTGGAAAGTTACTATTTTTGGAAAGTTACTAATTATGGAAACCTGCTAAATATGGAAAGTTACCTAAAATGGAAAGGAAACTAAAATGAAACCTTTATGATTATGAAACTATGAAACTTATAAGTAAACTTATGATTAATGTAGATCGGGTGAAAAAGGAGTGATCATCTGCTTCCATTCATCTTATTGCTTTGATTTGTGTGCTTTGATAAGGTACAGATATTCTTTCCCTTTTCAGTAGGGATATTTCTATCGATCATATGCCTGATATGATTCCCTTATTTGACTCATGACTTTCATTGTATGATTGTCATTCTTATTGATTCATTCTGACATTTATTTAAATGTCTCTGCCATGCTATGCTTATGTTTTGCCATGCTTATTGAGTTACTATTTTGTTTCTCTTGCCATGCTAGATTATATTTGTTGTATGCTATGATAGATCTGTGCCTGAGCTAACCTAGTTGTGGAGGTACCATGACCATGTCTTGGATGACACCCTAGGCATGACACTCCCGTAGAGGTGTGATAGATCTACGATGTTCCCCCTTATGTTATGATTTTGTGTACACTATTGGCCAACTTTATATGTGTGGACCAGTCTAGTACTGACATACATACTTATGTTAGGGAGCGTATGGATGCATCCTAGGTTTTATGTTTATATGATTATGGTAACCAGGTGGTGTGTGCCTTACACTCCTTCTCACAATTTTAGTACTTAGAGGTCTCCCCTCTTCGTGCACTTTTAAGATATTATATGATTTGACGGATTATGTATGTAGTTCCTATGGCACATCCTTATATGAACTTTTCCCTTATTTCGTTATTTCTCTTGATTCATTTTCTATTTAGTTCTCATGCACTCTTGATTCTTAGTTCTCTTTAAAATTCGTATGACTTTCATGATTATACTTTTCGTTTTGTATTCTTATTCCTTCGTTGCTTATGCTTATTTACCGTTATGTTATGTTATATATATCTGTTCACTGGGCTTTTTAAGCTCAGCCGCATGTTTTCTTTTCTTATGCGGCAGGTAATAAGCGGGGCGACGGGCTTGGGAATGAGAGAGTGTAGGACCTAAAGACCTATTTATTTATCATTTCGTTGTCCATTGTTTCGGACTTTCATTTCTTTCAGTACTTTGATTATTATCGTTTTACTTTGGTTTTGTTTGGTTAACCCACTATGCATTTGGGATTATCTTTTGATACCAGTCTTGATGTTTGAGACATGGATATTTATTTAAAAGACTTCCGCTTGCGTATTGTATGCTTTGTATGACACCATAATGTGATATCTTGGCCTTGACGGGTCGGGGTGTTACAATTAATTTATAGAAGTTTTACTGTAATTTGTAGCGTTGATCAGATACATCAAAATTCACAAGCTTGGCAGTAAAGGTCTTGTAGATAAGTATTTTTGTACAGTCATACAAAGAATTTGAGATCGTGAAATACACGAGTGACAATTTTCATACAATATACACTTGGAGGGTAACTTTGTATGTTGTTTCTAAGCTAGTTTACAACCATAAAGCATATGTTTAAAACCATATGGTACGTTTGCAATTTTAAGTTGCCGTTTCTTAAAGAGTCGGAGTCAGGATTTAAATTTAAAGATGGTTGAACTTAACATAAAAATTATAAGAGTAAATATTGCTTAAAAAATGAATCTATAGTTCTTTTAACTCATGATTCAACTTAACACCACGATAGTTAGGAACAAAGCTAAGTTATAAAAGAATAATTTGACAAATAAATTTATTTTGATGTTGTATTTGATTGTTAAATTGTTGGAAATTTAATAAGGAGAGCTAGTTGAAATTATTATTAAGAAATTGGCTTATTGTCTATATAACTACTCTCCCGTCTCAAAATTAATATCTACAAACAAAAACACATAGTTTAAAAAAAATAAAACCAGTACACTCTCAACCAATCAAATACATGTCCACCTACTAAATTCTTTTTTGATTGATTTACACAAAAATGGGACTATTATTTTAATACACCCTAAAATAGAAATTGGAACAATAACTTTAAGACGAAAAGAATCTATACTATATAATAAACAGCTATATGTTACAACCCGATGAAGCACCTGGTGCAATCAATGCGCTGATGTGTCTCTATTGTGATTGGCCCGTGATTTAATGCGTACAACGCATCATTGCACTTCTCCTTTTGCTTCATTTCCCTCTATCTCAGTTCTCTTATTTTTGTCAAGTCATTAAATTATTTATTCTCCCATCCTTTTAACCAAATAGCTAATAATTTTCAAAACTGAAATCAAATCATCCTTTCCAATTTCAAAACCATATCAAAAAAATTGAATCAACCATAATGCGTATCCTTTCAAATGCAAATCATCCTCTCCAATTCAAAATCATTGCTATCAAAACTGGTAAGTTTCGATTGTTCTTCGATTTAATTTTGTTTCGATTCAAATATTAAATAAAATTCCATTGATTATGTTAAATTTATTTATTTTTTCTATGCAAACCCTTAGGGCTTCGATTGAAATCCCGTCGTAAAGCTATTTTGATGTGTTATTTATTTTGGGTTTTGATTCAGTTTATAGTGTATTTGGCTTGATTAGTTTCAATTCATTTGCGTGTTGCTAAACCCTAGAAAAAAATTGGGGAAACTCACATTATTGATTGCATTTTTATAATTTTCTTCTTCCTCACGACTTAACTATAACTAATGATATCGTATTTTGTTTATTTTATAATGACAGGTTTCAGAAGCCAGTCATCTATTCGTGTCCTAAGTCAATCTATGACGGGTAAGTTTTTGTGTGTTTTATGCTTTTTACTACTATTTAATTTTCTGTATATGTTTTTTTTTTATACCTAGCACATGTATCATGTATGTCATTAACTTATTATGCACATGACGTGCTTGATGAAATGCTTAGTGAACATTAGTTACAATTGGCATCTTTGTTGTTATGATTTTGTATGATTACAATCGAATTTGTTTTAATAATTTTGTATTAGTTAGTTTTTTAAATATGGTGATGTAGATTTTGATACTTTCGATTCACTTTTATGATGTCTACGAAACATTTTTTTTGAAGGCCGCAGAGAAGATGTTCGATGGAATGTTTATGAGAAATGAAAATGTGGGAGGTTATCATCTGCGCATCAAGGCAATATATTTGGAAGTTCTTTTGATGTGAATATGTTTCAAGTCATGCTTTTAGGAATTTCAGTAAATGCATGAATAGCCAATCAAGTGAAGCCTTGGTTGTGCATGATATGTCTAGAATAAGATGCGTACAGGGTGTTTGGATCTGTGTTAAGACTTAAGAAGCTAATTAGTACGACTTAGAGTAATCAAGAAGTTAAGCTAATTAGTACAACTTAGAGTAATCAAGAAATTAAGCTAATTATATGCTTGGTTATCCATAAAATAGTTTCTAAAAGTATTTTCATATGGGTCAACCCGATACTACAAAGTAATCGGTTTTGGGTGGAAGAGTACATGTTAAAGACTATTGTACCAGGGCTTGGTGATTGTAGTGATTACGAAGGATGAGGTTCGTCGACGTCGTAAGTTCTATAATTAATACCTGATTTACTATTTTATTCTGTTTTTTGCTACACCAACAAATATTTCTACATGATACAGTTTAAATAGCCGAAGTGCATCAACCAAGACTTTTTTTTTGCTGAATAATTTTTTTTTTTTTTTGCTGAATAATAAACAACTAACAGAAAATATGCAACTTTATTTCTTTGACTCATAATTTCAACATTTTCTTTTTTTAAATAACGACATTAGCGTCTTCTTAATTCATTATGAATGTTAACTCAGTTCATTTAAAGCAATAAGCATTACCTTATGATTACATTATTATTAAACATCGACTAAATATATTATTTACTCACGAATTTTTACAGGCCGTACTTCATCGGTTAATAGTCCGACTTCAGTATATTCATGACAATTTAACTGTTTACCTTTTGTGCATAATAAACTTCTGTTTTTATACACATATCTATTTACATAATATTATTTGTTGAAAATAGAATAAAATTGCTATAAAAACAAGTATTTACATTATTCTACCGCCTCGATCAAATAGATTATTTACTCACATATTCTCAACAATTTATCATTGATTGGTTAAAGTCTATAATATATTCTCGATCGATTTCACTATTTCAAAATATATCCCGTGAATATAATGGGTCAAAGAAATGCCCGAATGAACTCTGCAAGAGATCATACATTTGCGCTTTTAGACATGTACTATGCCTCTTTTACATTACACAAATCTGGCTCGATATATGTGCGTGTTTCTCAATGGTATTTCACATATGATTTATGATGATGAGTGTAATATCTCAAATCGTACAACAAACGTATTAACTAAAAAGGTCTTACAAGGTGAATGGTCAATTTTGAAATTGTTGTATGTACAAATATCAGCATGCTTATTTACTTTGTATATAATGTTATCCACAACAACTTAATTAGACGTTTACTTTTGTATCCACATATCTAAGTGTTGATGAAATCAAATGGACTTTTCAAGTTATCAACAAGTTGGTTGTTCACGCTAGGGGTGAGCATCGGGCCGAAACCGACCCATCCCGACCCATCCCGAAACCGACAACCTGGAAAACCCTAACCGAATCCCGACCCGAGTATAGGTCGGTTTGTGTCGGTCGGTTTTATTGGTTTTCTTGGTTTTCGGCCCGAACCGACCCGACCCGAAACCGACAATGACTAAAACTTCTAACCAAGTACCGACCCGAATGTAGACGGTTCGGTCTCGGGACACTCGGGATTCGGTCAGTTTTGATCGGGATTCAGGTGTCGGTCGGTTTTGCTCAGCCTACTTATGTGTTTGACGTTAACTGCATATCTTTCCATTTTAAGACTATTTATCAGTTTGAGAAGACGATATATGCATGTTTATTTTCTTAATATTGACAAACCAAATTATTTATCGTATAATTGACATATTACCTACTATGCCTTTCAAAAAATACTGAATCCGTTAACGTCCGTTGTTATTTCTTACTTTATTCAACCAAATTGTTTATCGTATAATTGACATATTACCTACTATGCCTTTTAAAAAATGCTGAATCCGTTAACGTCTGTTGTTATTTCTTACTTTATTCACACACTTAAATTCTTGATGCATAATTTCTTTAAAAACCTCGTGATTCCACGGGTCTATAAGCTAGTAATAAATAAAATGAACTGATTAGTGGTGGTTCAACACCCACTAATCACCTTACTAACGGCGCCCCTGGTTCTCGATTATAGGTGTTATTATAAAATAACGACATTTTCTCTATATCTTTAGTTTTGCCACACCCGAAACTATTATATTCGACAGAAATAGTTAGAGCAAGAGTTCGTAAGAGTTAAAGCCGAAACTTTTACTTTCGAATATGTTTGTCAATAAAGATACTAATATTTTTTTTGGAACGGAACAAAGACACTAATGTTATTTCAAAGACACTAACGTAATTAACCATTTCGAGAGTTTCCAAACTTCTGAATTCTACAAACTTAGTAACTTTTTTATCAAACGAGTGTCTCATTTTGAAAGGGAGTTGATTTGCACACTCCCATAAATGATTGACACATTCAAATTTTGAGTGTTTTGACATTTATATCCTCACATCACTTTTACTCATTTTCATCCTGTACGGGTATAAATGTCAAGACACTTAAAATTTAAGTGTGTCAATCATTTATAGGAGTGTGCAAATAACCTTCCATTTTGAAAGGTCAAATTTTCAGAAACTCTCCTTCAAACACACCGCGTACAAGTCTTAACTCTTAACACAACATCTAAATTATTCATGTCACTTCTAATTAGGAGTCATCGGTGAGTGACAAATGGTCATGATCACGTAGTTGGTCATTCGTTGAACCCACATGAATTGTTCTTATATCCATCCCCATCAACCAATCACTCAAATCCATTCCATGGAAATAATTAATCATGATAAGACTTTGTCTTAACTTCATGATTAACTTCCATCTCTCTCTCGCTCTCTCAAATGATTCTTTGTATCTTAATTCAGTAGAACATACATGTCCTCATAGTTATTAGCTAATTAATTCAAACCCCAATCAACCAAACCCTATCAACCAATAATTTTCCGACATCATCATCAGCTTCTTCCTTATTTCACATAGGAGTTCTTCCTTATATTTATCTTGTGTACTTTCTTGGAAGCCTTGCAACCATATGAAAACTTTAGTTCTTGCTCATTGGCGTATTTGAATTATCAACTTAATGCAAAACACAAGTGTAGTTTCGAACTTTCAATAATTAGCTAGCTCTTGCTGAAAGATTGAGTTTAAATTGGCGGTTTGGACTCCTACCTCAAGATTTTGAAAAATGAACATGTACAACATAATAGACGGGGTTTTCCCAAGAAAAAAAAAAAAAAAAAAAAAAAAAGAAAGAAAGAAAGAAAGAAAGAAACTAATAAACACATGCCTAAAACATACTCCGTAATACGTATGTCTAACAAGACGACTGAAAAAATACATGACGGCCTGTTTGGTAGAGGCTTTTTGGGGGAGCTGTTAGCTTTTTGCTACAAAATAATCTCATCTAAACTAAGTAGCTCCGTTTGGATACATTAACTTCAAGCTTTTATTTCAAACAAATAGCTCCTAAATGAAAAGCCGATTCATGAAGCTTTTTAAACATCTTGGAGCTGTTAAAACTTTAAATTATTGATCTACCCTCCAAACATTTATTTATAATTATAGATATGTCATTTTATGTCATTTTACATCTTATAATTACATTTAACAGCTAACTTACCAAACACTTTTATTAAAAAAAAGATACAGTTTGTAGCTCATATTAACAGCTTTGCAGCTTACAGCTTATAGCCTACAGTTTACAGCTTACAGCTAGTTTTGCCAAACATACCCGACAACCAAATAGTTAATTAGCTTCATCTTTGAGTTTATATATTTTTTTTCTTTCTTTTTTTCTTTATATATTTTTTTGTAACTCTCACTTAGTGAAAATTCTTTGCCGTTCACAAGAAAAAGGATGGACGGGAAACGATAAAATATAAACATCAAACCACATAAGCAAATAGTTAGGAAGTTTAGCACATCTATACTACATATAAAGAGAAAATACATCTACTTAAAACTTAAAAACTTAAGAATATCCTTACTTAGAAAAGAAAATGTAACACCCCGAAATCGGATCCAGCGGAAGCATACATGTCACTGGGGTGCTACTTAATTGGTATCACAACACAAGGTACAAAGAACGGTTTTACCTTAACCGTTTAGAATAAAATTCATTAACAAAAAGTAATAAATTTACATTGTTCAATAGTAGTGCGAAAATAGGCCCATAAAAGGATTGAAGCGGTCCCAAATAAATATATCAGAGTCGCCTATGACCATGCCCTTTGCCAAGCGCCTCCAGAGATAAGATATTGTGTTAACCTGAAAATACATGCTAAAAGGGTCAGCTTACGCTGGTGAGTTCATAGGTTTTAGTTTAAAACAACATGGTTGAACCAAAAGGTTTTCGAGTTCTAAACATTGTTCACAAACAAGTCAAGTCCAACGTAGGCTCACACTGCCTAAATCACCGTTCCAAAACCAAATCCGCAATAATAACATTTATAATAACAGTGGACCAAAATCAGTAATAAGTATGCTATGCGTGACTAGGTCGCAACCAACCAAACCAAACCAAACCCACACTTGGGTGTATCCAAATACAGTAACAGTTTCCTATAGGTGCACACTACGGATGTCTATAGGCACAGGAGCCCTCGGTAATAGGCACAAAGAGCCCTTGTTAATGATTAGGCACAAAGAGCCCTTGTATATAATAACCATAGTCAACTAGCATAGCAACATATCGAAAACATAAAATAACAGTTGGTCAATTCAAAACGGTTTTGCAAGTTTTCTCCCCCAAGTTTAGTAAAGCATTAATAAGAGTAAAAATTGGGGCTATGAAAACTCACATTCATATCAGTTAATCACATAACGCCTTCTAATAACCAATTCAAATATTTCAGTCAAACAGTCAAATATTGAGTAAACAGTCCGCGTATTTCAAATAAACAGTCATTGAGTTTAGTTAAAACGAGCATGTATTCTCCCCCAAATTAGTTTTAAAAAACCAGTAAAAGTAGGGGCCATGAACTCACCTTAGCCACGGCAATGCAAAGATCACGATAGACACAATTGGCATCTAGCTATTCACAACGGTCTCAAGACATACGGCACGACGGAACACGGAGGTGCAAGCACAGCGGTACACAACGATTCAGGATCGGCACAACCTAATACGTATACAGTTATCTCAAAATACGTCTCGCACAATAATAAAGTCTATAAAAGACAACGTGTCGTAGTTTTCGTGGATTACTCGATTTCAAAACTTATCAAAAGCTTAGTATCAACGTTTCGTGTGGTGTGGTAAGAAAACATAGACTCGACATACAACTCACGCCAAAGAGAATAGACGTCGACATAATCGAGGAAATACTGACGAGAACTCAAACCAAGAAGACAAATCTAGAAGTTAACGACAAATAAACACCTCAAATAAAATAAATCAGTTTGTACGTTTCGGTATTTACCCCGATATCCCAAATAATTTGTAAACAATACCATGAGATTTTAATAAAATCAATTTACTCAAAACAGTTTAATAGAAAATAACTAAAAGGTGTACATTGATTATTAGATATTATTTCCTTATTGTATATTCGTTGCGAATCAAATATATTAAATTCGTCTAGAGTCTAATATATTGTATTCGTTCCAAGTCCAATAAGTCCATAATTGTCCAATGTCCAATGTCCAATGTCAAGTCCGATAAGTTATTACAAGTCCAGTATTCAATTGTCCGTTAAATATTTATATTGTCCACATCCATATTACAATTCCAAATTCATCTTCCAAAACGTACCAATATATCCCAACAGTCAACAAACTATATCTTTTACAAGTGAAATATATATATATATATATATATATATATATATATATATATATATATAATATATATATATATATATATATATATATATATATATATATCAAACAAATTACTACTCAAGACTTATTTGAAATCAAATACACCCTAGTTATTACTTTGACTCATGTCCTATTAAATAAACAAGCAAACTCACCCTTAGGTTACAGGCTTGAGGCCCATGACAACCAAACGTACCCAAGTCTTGTGTTTGACCCATTTCACCCCAAACGTACACAAACCAAATTACAAACACAGATTTGTAGAACCTATAATAGTGAAAAGAAAACGGAAACGCAACATGGAATGTGACACACCATAACACAATCACAATGCAACATGTAACCAAATACTCAACCACAACACCCCTTGGTGCTTCGTGGTCAAACCGAGACCAGCCAACTCTCGACACTCTAAGTGGGATTTAAGCCGAGACAGCAAAAACCAACACCCCTTTGTACCTTACGTTATGCTGAGCAAAACACACTATCTCACCCTATGTGGGTTTCATTAAACCCAGTAATCGACTCAACATGAGTCCAAAAGCTAAAATATTTCAACTACGCAAAAACCAGGACCACATCCGAGATTGAACACTATTAACCATAATAATGGGTAAATCCAAATCTCAAGTTGAGATTAATGTCGGAAAAAAAAAATGAGCAACACTAGCTTCTATGGAGACCCAAAACTGGTCGTGACACAAAAACTTTTACAGGTCCAAACCGAGTTCAAAATAATCGAATATACCATGATAACCCATACCGAGGCCAAATCAAGAGAGATAAGAAGAGTCGAAACCAAACCCTAGTCGAATTCGGGTTCGACCCGACCCGTGAACAACCCAACACCATTTCTGTTAACTCTTACACAAACATAGGTTTATACCACACGAAAAGATTTCAATAAATCGTTTTTTTTTTTTTTTTTTTTTTTTTTTTAAATCCGGTTTTTATACCACAAAATTAATAATAATGAGTTATATCCACTTTGAATCCACGAAAACAATAACAAAATAAGTATAATCGGTTAAATAAATAAACAATATGTGTGGTTTTACCATACCACATGGACGAACGAGGGGGGAGGGGGGGGGGGGGGGGAAACAGAGGTGGTGGCGACGCGGACTGAGACAACTCCTGAAACCACCTTTGATCTACACTCGTATGGCTGTAACTTGTGTCGCCGGAAATCTCGCCGGAAAAACTTTGGGTTATTGAAGGAGAAGGAAAGAAAGATGAGGGTGTGATGGTGGATGTGATGTTGATGGTGGCTGTGTTGGTGGTGGTAAACGGCGGCAAATGGTGGTGGGGGTGTTGTCGGATGTTGGCCGGACAGGAGGGGGCTGCCGGTTTTTAGAGTGGTGAATAACCCTAGAAATGAGTTATAGGATGTTTATATAGGCTGCCAAATATTGTGTAAAACCCCAGAGACCAAACTGTCAATAACAAAAGTTTAGGGGTAGTGGTGGAACTTTAGTTCAGGGACCAATTCTGTCATATTAGCAATCTTTCTTGAAATGAGGCTCGGGGCTCGTTTGGACTAGTAAACGATCGATTCAAGACACGGGAATTTCACCATTGCGTTCAGAATAATTTTTCCAATAAAAACGACTATTCATACGCCTCGTTTCTCACAAATAATAAAATAATCAAATCAAATCGTCGGTTGTGCCGGTACGCGTTGTGTACAACTTTCACATTTCGCGTGATAACTTCATGTTTTAGAGTCAAATAAGTTCAGAAAGATTCGTATATGAAGAATAGAGATAATTCCTCATAAAAATATATCCGAAAAATTACGGGTTGTTACAGAAAATACAACATATTACATATTTAAATATTTAATTACAATTTAAACCAATAACTTTTTCCACACCAATATATACATAAAAAAAATGCGCACACATATTACATTATTGCCGCTATGCGCGGGTAATCGTTTAAAATATTAAATATTTAATACTCAAAATAAGGTTAGAGAGCAAATTAACGCTTTTTATTCATTGCCAACAAGAAATCACAAGCTGCTTTAGATTGCAGAAAATATTATATAAACTAATTAAATGATTTGAAAACTTATCCAAAATGTGCATTTAATTACTATTCAGTTAGATGATAGCATCATATCTTAATAGAGTTAGCTAGATCGATCCTATGAAGCAATTATCTACTGTAAAACTTGTTGGATTGTGAACATATTTTATAGACGTATGTCTGGATCGAACTCGAGCCTACGGGATCGCACGCGTTACGTTTAAAGATTCAATTAATATAATTAATAAAATATTAATTATTATATAACTAATAAGCGTTAACGACCGTTATGTTACTAGTTACTTAACGAAAGTTACTAACGACCGCTAGACGGAAGATTAAGGACTAGAATGTACTAGTAACATATAAGGAGAAGGATCTAGAATCCTTCCTCTTGTGTATATTTGGCCGATTAGGGGAGCAAAGAAAAGGAAACCAAAGCAAACTTGGACTCCAAGATATCACACTATATGAACAAACCCCTTGTTTCATTATTGTGCATCTCTTGGAAACCCTAAAGCTAGTTTTTCTTCTCTTCTTCTTCTCTCCATCCTTAACCGATCGAACACCCCATTTGCTGAGAAAGGTTAACGAGAACTAGCATTCTAATTGAATTGCTATAACAACGTGTGTGCGAGAACATAGAGAAAACCTTCTTGGTTTTTTGGTGGTTTGTGGATCGATTCCCAAAAGGGTCTATTTTAATTAAACCCTAATCTAGGGTTTATCTTGATTTTGATTTGCAAGGAAGCTAACAAGGTACGTTTACTTTTAGGTTAATTATTTATATTGTATGATCTATTTTTCACTGCGTACTTGTGATTGATTATGTGTTTATTATATGATAATTAGATTAATAATTCCAACAAAACTTATGTCTTCTTTTGGATTTATTATAGATTGAAGTATAATCATGATTTGGTTTGTATAACAGAATGCCACACATAAGAATAAGATCATGAAAGAATGTTTCTTTTAATGGAAAATATTGGTTTAATAATGTGACACGCCTCTACTTCTGCTGCCCTAAGCATGTATAAAATGAACATGGAAAGAACCGAGTCACAAAGTTGATGCATGTATATGTATTGTACCTACTTAAATGACCAGAAATTAGATGTATATCCTTTTTGAAACCTCAAGTATAGTAGTTTGATTTAGTTGTTCTTCACTTGGATTGGATGTCTTATGAAACATTAGGTGTAAAGTTGCATTCTCGTTACACGTCGTCAATACGATTTTGTCACACACGGGGACCACAAGATTTGAAATTTGCTTGATATAGATATATGCACAGATTTAATTTTGCATAACGTTCATGGACTAAATGAATCAGGGATCCTATATGTCATGTTTATAAAAATAACTAGTAAAAAACTAAGGTCATTAAAGGAAGGGCTAATCACAAAAAAAATATATCGTATTTAACACTATATCTTTTTATGTGTATTGAACAATTTTTTTTGCTTATGTTTGTATTAAACTAGCATTTTGTCTTTATGTGTGTTCTTTATGACTATTTTGCCCCTCTCGGGTTAATAAAATAAGGGGCAAAATGGTCATAAAGTACACACATAATGACAAAAATGATAGTTTAATACACACATAAGCAAATTTTTTAATATGTTGCACATTAAAGGATATAACGGCAAGTATGCTGTTTTATTTTGTGATTAGCCCTTAAAGGAATGAGTTCATGTATGCCAATTTTAAGGCATACAAGTGACACACTCTTAGTTTGTCCACGGAAAGTCTGGACTTCTTGGGATAATATGAACAGTGATTCTTCTCCCACTACTACAAAATAGTAACATACTCACACTTATTAAAGCATGTTGCCACACTTTAAAGTGTGAAGAATCAAAAAGTTCACACTAGTATGCGTATGAACCAATTGGTTGTAGCAAATATTTTCACACTTTTATGTGTGAAGCTTTATGAATATTTTTCACACTTTTAAGTATGAGGATTTTAAAATAATTCTTCACACTTTTAAGTGTGATGATTTTGATTTTGAAATAATTCTTCACACTTTTTAAGTGTGAGGATTTTGAAATAATTATTCACACTCTTAAGTGCGAATATTTTTTTTAAAAAAAAGTTCACACTATATAAAGCGTGAAGAAAAAAGCGTGTTGAAATGACAAATTTGTTGTAGTGTCGGTTTACCCGCTTAAGTGACAAACGTTAGTTGTGTATTAAAAATCTTATGCAAAACTTAACTCTAAATTATAATATTAGTTGGATTATTTTTTACGTGAAACTTACAACAAATTCTTTATATTTGTTGGATTTCTGTAACCAGTATTTATCAACTTAGCAGTGAAATAATGCCATTACAATGGGCTACACATGTCGATCTCAATACAAGTCGTTAATCATTTAAATTAGAAAAGAATGTTGGTGCCAACGGTGTAAATGTTCTAAAAGTAATAAAACCGATTGATTAATTCCTGTTTACCACCACCACCTGGTTTTGGTAAATTAAACACTCTATAACCCCACTCCAATCAACAATTAATCCCGTTTTCATAACGTGTTGAATCTGCAATGAACACAAATCTTTCTTGTACTGATATTTATTATAAAAGGTGTCAGAAAAAACGTAAGAAATAAAGAAAATAATTCTACGAGAGCAAGGAATTTAATTACTTGGTTCATTATAGATCGATCTGATTGGAATATATATGTTCACATGCAAACATGTAAATCTCTTATTTTGTATACCGTTGTCTTAAAGTGTATGTTAATGGAACACTAGCTCCAGATTTTAAGGTTTATAACCAAAACAAGGACGCGACAGAACCAGAACTAAAACAATAACTAGATAACTTATCAATGTATATATTTGGTCGCAAAGTCGTACACGTTATATTTTCGATTTTCAAAGTGTTACTATTGGTTGTGTGCTCCCAAAATCCGGATCATAGCACAAAAAATTGCAAGTCACATTTTAACAAAAAGGATATTTTCGAATGAACACCAGCGTGGACCCGGTTCAGACAACATAGTCTGGGTTAGTGGTGGACGAGGGCCTGCCAATGAGGCAGGTGCGACTCCGACCCTTAAATTGAAAGTTGCTCTTCCAAAGAAAAAAAAAAAACAAATAATGAGAGGATTCCTTGTGACTTTGGATTTTCTTGAGAGTTCCCCACGATAATAACTCATTTTGGAAGCATAATCATAAACAGTTAGAATAATTCTATTAATTATTGCTAAGGAATTATAGGTGGCAAGGTCCCTTTCAAATTTCATCTCTTTCTATATATATACAATTCACAAATCTTTCTTCAATATTATACAAAATAAATCCACATAAGCAACAATAGTTATAAAGCTTTGGATTGGACCATAGCTATATTCCATCTCCACCAATTTCTTATTGCTTGTTTGAATAAACAAATCTTGATTTATATATATATGATATATGATATGATATGATATAGCTTTTTCAGGCACAATATTATATTGGATTGTGACCAATAATTGATTCTTGTTTGGAAAAAAGAGTCTTGATCAAGATGGGTTTGAGTGATATAGGAGCAAAGTTGCCACCAGGGTTTAGATTCTACCCAAGTGATGAAGAGTTGGTTTGCCACTATCTATACAAGAAGATAGCTAATGAAGATATTCTCAAGGGCACTCTTGTGGAGATTGATCTTCATCTATGTGAGCCATGGCAGCTTCCTGGTATAACTCTAATCGATCATGTTTATTATTATTTGTTCTTGTTATGTCCTTCGTCTTCATCATTTCTCTCCCGACAAGTGCATGTTTTTGTCTCAATTGGTTTTTAGTAGACACACACGGATCATATTGGTACACAATTCAAGAGGACAACTAAATTAGCAATCATATAATCTTGAAAGTCATATGGCATAGTTAGTACTATCTATTTCCAAGCATCAAAAAGGATTAGAGAATCATAAAAATCGAACCTTTTTGATTAGCAAGACTTGCCTTAAGTGTTTCAAGCACTAGCATCAACATCGTCATATACTTTAAAGATCCGAGTCTGTGTGTGTTTACCTTTATAACTCAGCATGATATGTTCTTACCAGATATACAGAAGAAAGAATACGCGCTCATTTTATTGATGATACTTTCTGAGCTAAATCACCTTTTCAATTAACATGCAAATTGCAATCAAGAAATCTGTGCATGCTTTTATATTTATATTTATATAAATCATGGTCTTTAGTCTCTTCGATCAAAAATTCATGTCTTTTTATGCTTAAGATCCAATAAGAAGCTGAAGATTGTGACTATGAAACTTGTTCATATCTTCTGACAAAAAAAAAATATATATTTTTTTTTGTGAATCTGCTCAATAATGCTAAGGCGTAAATGAGTTTCTTTGTCACGTTTGTCATAAATTTTTAGCTTCTTATCTGAAAATGATTACGTATACCATATACATACGGATACATACATGCACAAATATGTATATGTACTACTAATTAATACGGAGTAATAGTTATAGTCTGATATAGACTTTGAACCAAACTGCATCACATTTTTCGTCTTTAATTTGAATTCATCACAAGCAAAACTGGAAATGCTTGCATTCATCATCCCTCAACAATGTTTATATGTCAATTTTAGCATTAATTAATCTTACTTTTAAGTTGAGCATAAACCCTATTGAAAGCTATATTTGAATTTCCATAAAGTTTCTTCTTGGATACGCTCTTATCTTTTGTTTGTAATTCAATTAAAGAGGTGGCAAAACTCAATTCGAGTGAGTGGTATTTCTTCAGCTTTCGTGATCGCAAGTATGCGACTGGATATCGAACTAATAGGGCCACAAAAAGTGGATATTGGAAGGCTACCGGGAAAGATAGAACAGTTTTGGATCCAAAAACTGGTACCCTTGTAGGGATGAGAAAGACTTTAGTCTTTTACAAAGAGCGAGCTCCGAATGGAATTAAAACTGGTTGGATCATGCACGAATTTCGCCTAGAGAATCCTCATATTCCTCCAAAGGTTTGCATCAATTTTTTATAATTTATCTATATACACCCTAAAATTATTTTTGTTAATAAAGATGTTTGAAATTTACAGTTTGTAAATTCTGGCTTGTATCCGGCTCCATTTTTGTGTGCATTCAGAATACACTCTATATATGACTCACCCTAACTAGTACATCACATTTCATGTTCAAAATTGTGTTTATTTTCATAGATTTTGCGTAAGAATTCTCGCCAAACGAATGAATCTAACAATCCTTTTTTACTTAATTCCCTTTGGATAACTTTTATTTGACAGGAAGATTGGGTGTTATGTAGAGTGTTTTACAAAGCAAAAGGAGAGAGAACAGCAACCAAATTATCTCACAAAACGATATAAACCATGTTACTTCATCAAGTAAAGACAATCCTTTTCACGCGACTAATAGCCAACCACCCTCGTGTGGTTGCTACCATCAAATCACTACTAACTCCTCCCACCAAAGTCCACCGCTCCGCCTCCCCTACCACTATCCAGATTTGCCACAACTGTCTGATCATAACACCAGCATGGAGGAATCTAGAAACCAAACAAATGTATGCTCAAACACCAACAGTCAAGATCATGAATCTGGTTTATTTTCTGAGTTTGGTTTCGATTTTAGCATCCCGTCCCCAATGGAATTTGTTGATGACGACAATGAGGACAATGGCAAAGTGTTCTTCTAGTAGTATTAATTTGTGTTAATCATATGTTAGGTATAAAAAAAAGTAGTAAAAATTGCCCATTTAATTATTTGTGATACATATTGTGTTTGTATTTTGAGCCGAAAGTAATGCTTCAATGCTTATAGGTGTATACTGATAGAGGGTTTGTAATTATAAGTTTCTTATAATGTACGTGTACATGATTAAGTTATGCATTAGATTGATTTTCTTATATTTTGTATATGCTTAGAATATACTCTTTAATATTATAAGGTATATGATTTGGCAATGTATTCTTGAAATAAGCTATAAATTACTTTTACACTCTTTGTATATAACTCCTCTAATCAGAGGCGTCTCTGAGGATTTACGTGCCCTATTCGAGCCGTTAAAAGTATGCCCCTTAAGAGGGTGTATTGGGCTTATAAATTTATTATGGGTTATAGGTTTAGTTATAAGATTGGAATTTAATTGGGCCCAAGTTTAAATGTTTAATACCTATTTAAAAAAAAAAAAAAAAAATATATATATATATATATATATATATATATATATATATATATATATATATATATATATATTTTGGATTTTTTTTTTTTTTTAAATGTGCCCTCACGTAAAACAGACCCTAGCCCGTTGGCCTCCCCGGCCCACCCAAGAGCCTCCCCTGCCTCTAATTATTTTGGATGGCATACATAAGAAGAATGAGCTACACCCTTGCGGATGGCGTCCCGCAACTTTTACATGAGATACAAACCAATTATTCGAGAAATTGGATTTGTGCGCATAGAAAATTAATGATAAAACCGGTTCGGACAACCATTTTCTCATAAAACTTTAATCAATCATGTGTTAGGTATTCTCAATAAGAAAGTTGTCTGAAAAAGTTAATATGGTCGCGGCACAAAAGTCGTAAAGTGAAGGAATATATAATAACCTAAAATCCGTTATAACTTTGAACTTTTGGATATGAATATAACCTAAGTGGGAATGAGTTGAGATTAATATAAATCTTATAGTTCGGCAAAAGGAAATGAAACAGGCGGGCGAAATAACGTGAGAGAAATAACCTCTTAGTGGAGTCCAGTCCCTGGGCGGCTCTCGGTTCATATATCAAAAGAACCAATTTTAGCCATCCATTTTTTATCTAAATTATAAAAAACCATTTTTCATCCTTTTTTTTTAAACAATATATCATGCAAACGATAAATCTTCAAACTACAAAAAATACACCATCGCGACGAGAATTAAATTATCTATCTATAGATATGCGTTTCTCTATACTTTCGACGAACTTTTTTTTTTTAATTTTCGCCCAGAAAAATTACATGTGATTTGTAAAAATCACATGTGATTCGTAAAAATGAAATCATATGTGATTTTTACAAATCACATGTGATTTTTTCTGGGCAGAAATTTTGAAAAAAAATAAGTTCGTCGAAATTATATAATAATGCATATCTATAGAAAAATAATTTAATTCTCTTCGCGATGGTATGATTTTTTTAGCGTAACGATTAACGGTTTGCGAGATATTTAATTTTTAAAAAAAGGGTGAAAGTTTATATTATTTGTTTTGATCAAAAAAATGAATGGTTAGAATTGGTTCATTGGATCTATGACAAATATGAGATCTATATTGAACTTTTGCCAAGTGGGAATATACGTTATAACCTAAAACTAGACAATACATTGTGATTTAAAAGCTACAAAGATGAAATAACTAAAACTTAAGTCATAAATAAATATTGACACCAACTTAAATATATTTAATGTTACACGTACAATAATAGTCCATAAGGGTCCGATTTTATTTTATTTTGTACACCACCATAACACTTGGGAAAAATGGCTAGATACATTTAAAAATTGTGAAGAATTGGTCTACCCTCATTCCCCCTAATACTCGGCATAATATTTTTCCCCTATCTCAAAATATTCGACCTATTCTTCCTAGCCTAAACCGAATATGTGAAAACCCTAAAAACCTACATCTCTAAACTCGGCTTTCATTTGTTCTCTCAAGAAAATAAGAAGGCACGAAGGTGATCTTGAAGCTAGGTGGTGATCGGAATTTTGTGTTCCAAGTGTGGGTGTGATCGTATGGTGATTTGGATTCGTAAGGTTTTGGTTCTTGTGTCTTTGATTCATCCAAAATCCGACCCAAGAGGTATTCAATCGTGCTGTGTTTCTTGATTCATTCATGTGATATGTATACGATAAGATATGTAAACCTAATCTATTGTTTCATTAAATATGGTGATACGAATGGTTATAGATAGGTCACATGAAATCACAAGTTATTCGCATATATGATCTGTTTTGTGTCGAGTCTTTGTGGCCTGTTTTGATGTCTTTGTTCAGCCCTTTGTGTCGACCTAAGTATAACACTAAACAAGCCTTAAAATATGTCATTAATTCACACTTAATGAGGCGTGTAAAAATCTGAAAACCCTAGGTGTAATATGTGGTTAACGAGGGTTTAGGGTTTGTTATGATTTCATGTGCTTTTATGATGGTGTGATGTTAAAGTGAATGTGTATATATGTGAAAGTCATGTTAAAATACAGGTTGTGGGAAATATAAAGGTCTCCGGTGTGTTTGGTGTGAGTAACATATGATATAGTGGTCTTAAACGGGTTTTTGAACGGAACAGTTTTGAAGGCTGAATATGTGTGCATTGTAGCTCGAGTTTCATAAGGGTTTAATTCGGCATTTTTGCATGAAAACCTAATTTAATGTCTTACTTAAGTTTTTCAATTGATTTGGAATGAATTGGAGTCATTTTGGTCATGCTTTTGAATTTTATGGGATCATGTGTCAAACCTGAGTTTTGGGAACTTAAAAATCAGTCGGTGTTTATGAATTTTAGTTTTCAAACCACAAGGAACTGAGAGCTCTCCTTTTATAGGAGTGATATTTAGGTTATATGTGACTTCCTGAAATTTTTGTGGATTTTTCTGAAGTGTCTCAATGGGTAAATGAAAGGCAAACTTTCTGTGTGTATCTACAGTTAACTTTCTGAACAGGTATGGAAAAATGATTTTTGAAACAATACTTGTGCTTGGTAATAAATTCTGAGAAAGTTCATGTGAACTCATAAGACATATAGGTACTTGTGTAAATTATTGTAGCTTCTGGATTGGAGTATAGATATGGTTGAAAATTCATAAAGTGAAGGCTAAAGTTTGATAAAATCATAAAATTTGTAATGAAGATAAAGGTCTATGTGAATTCATTTGTTTGAGCTATAAAATGTACTTAAGTAATAAGTATGATACATTTGGTCATATGTTAACCTAATTTTGATAATGAAACCCTAAGCTGATTAATTGTGAATTGTGACCCGAGGTTGAAAACTTACTAAATCTGAAAACTTACTAATGATGGAAACTTGCTAATTATGGAAAGTTACTAATTATGGAAACTTATTAATTATGGAAACTTGCTAAATATGGAAAGTTGCTAATTTGGGAAAGTTACTTGATTCGGGAAACTCAATTAATTCGGAAAGCTACCAATTAGGGAAGTTTCTAAATATGAAAAGTTACTAAATATGGAAAGTTACTAAATATGGAAAGTTGCTATAAATAGCAGGAAACCCTAATATGTCAATTTGAACAACAACTAGTGATGAATCAGTAATAACTTATGAAATGGTTCTTAAATAATAAGACGATCATTAATTCGTGTAGATTCGCTGAAGAAGGAGTAACTTCCGATCCATGTGTTTCTGATATGGTTTCAATTGCGGTTTGAGGTACAGATATTCTACCCTTTCTCAGTAAGGGTTCTGATCTCATAACTTCTCGATCCTTGACTTTGATTCTTTTGCTATGATATGAACTTTTGCTATGATCTAATTGATATGATCCTTTGTTATGATTCCATTGATATGAGCCTTTGCTATGATTCCCTTGATATGATTCAGTTTGCTATACATTCTGTTATGATGATCTGTTTATTATCTCATTGATTGAGATTCTATTCAGTTGATATACTTTGATGGTTTTGCTGTGAATACTTCTTTATGATTATGGATAGCCTTACTTTGTTTATCTGTTCTGTTGCCCAAGCTAACTAGCCATGGAGGTACCATGGCCATGTCATTGAGGCACCAATGGCATGACACTTTCTGTGGAGGTGTGATTGATCCACGGCGTTCCCTTCTGTTATGATTATATGATTATTGCGCACATGACCATTCTGTTATATATATGCATAGTCTCGTACTTGTATATGTATTCTGTTTCAGGGAGCGTATGGATGCATCCTAGGTATATGTTTGATGTGATCATGATGTGATTTAGCGATTGGTTTGTGCGTGCCATGCACCCCATTTCACTTTTGGTACATTGGAGTCTGCAGCTCCTTGTACAACTTATGATTTGACGGATATATGGATATGATATGATGTGATTATGTGACTAAGCATGTGGCATGCTTTCTGAGCTTGATGGGCTATTCTGTATATGTGATTATGTGGTTTATTCGAGTATCTCGTTTAGACAAGTTCGTGGTATTCCTATTTGATTCTTTGATTCAGTATGATTATCTGATCCGTATTATCTCTTGATATCTCACTTCATTTGACTCATTTGACTTACGATATTCATTTCAGCAGAAACTTACGTTTCCCTTTCCCTATACTTATATCTGTTTTGATTATTCGTTTTGTTTTATATATATATATATATATATATATATATATATATATATATATATATATATATATATATATATATATATATATATATATATATATATATTGAGACTTTCTTGCGAGAACCATCTTATCTGCGAGAATTGACAGAACCACCAAAAACATACATGCACGTCTTCAATAATTGTATTTTTGCACATATGTTCTAAAAACAACATATATGTTTTTTTTTAAAAACATGGTTGTTCTAAAGAATTTGATAAGAAATTGGAAATACAAAATTTTTCTTTGAAGGTGTGCATGTATGTTCTTATAAGGCGTGCAATGACAATATTGCGGCCGTGTGTAAGGTTTTTGTGAAAAAAGATGATGACTTCATGATGATATTGAAGAACATAGGTGGATACTTACGATTATTGATGATTTGCATGTATTTTTATTTTATTTTAAAAGGCGTGCATGTATGTTTTTGGTGGTTCTGTCAGTTCTCGCAGATAAGATGGTTCTCGCAAGAAAGTCTCCCTATATATATATATATATATATATATATATATATATATATATATATATATATATATATATATATTCACTGGGCTTTTTAAGCTCAGCCGCATTTCTTTTCCTGCGGCAGGTTTTAGATTGGAAGCTGGGTTTGAGTGGAGAGTGCATATGAGCTCTTAGTGGACTACCCTGACGATAGACTCCCATTTGCTTCTAGATTGTATTTGGATTCATTTTCAGTTTGATTAGTTTGGAATTGTATTTGGCTTTGGGACTCATTATGTTTAGATGTTAGTATTTCATTATTACCTTAGAATACCTTTGTAACTATTATGCTTATAAGTCTTCCGCTTGCGTTTGTATGTTCTGATTGACACCATAATGTGGTATTTTGATCTTTGTCGGGTTGGGGTGTTACAAAATAACTAACTATTTTATGAGGATTCTATAATAGTTGGCTCCTTTATCCCCCTTAACTTAAAGAATGCATAGAGTACCAATTGTTGTATGCATGATTGTGGTGTTTATCAAGTGATGCATGGTGATAGCAATGTTTTAAAAACCGGACCGGACCGGCCGGTTCGACCGGTGTCCGGCTGGTCGGCCGGTTTTTTAAACCCCGGTTTTTTGAAAGTCCCGTTTACTGTTTCGAACAGGCCGGTTTTGGCCGATTTTTCCGGTTCGACCGGTTCAACAGGTTTTGATTTTTTTTTTTTTAATAAAAAATAGAATAAATACCAAACGTTTGAACCGGCCGGTTCGACTGGTTCGACCGGCCTCCGGCTGACCGACCGATTCGATGAAAAATCCGGTTTTTAAAACATTGGGTGATAGTATTGTGGAATTTAGGAGGCTTTAGATTGCACGTGTAAAATAATGAATCAGTAGCATTTTATATAAGATCATTCCTTGATGAAATTTTATTTATTTCTTTGACCCAGATGAGCATAATAGGCATCTTGTAGGTCAGTAGGTGCATGCATTGTGACATGCTGTTTGCTACCAACTGGTCAACATGACAATATAATCAACACTGTCATTGTGTATTTGTTCCCCTACAATTGCGTATTTTTATAACGGCATACTGATATACAGCCATATAACCACTTTAATAAACTCATATATCGCTAGATTATCGTATAGCAAGTTCTTCACATTATTTGCTTTTTTTTTTCATCGTCGCTCATTTTACACAATCTAATTAGCATTGAGTATGTAGTTGCTTCACAGTAAGTTCTTCAGATTATTTGCTTCTTTTTTTTTCATGGTCGCTCATTTTGCACAATCTAATTAGCATTGAGTATTTAGTTGCTTCACGCAATATACTATCAATCATTCATAAACATGTTGGTAATCAACCAACAAACGTGGATGCTACGAATGCGGAATAACTCGATAAACTTTGAAGAATTGAACTCGACACCACAATCAACTCAACACTTACACTACACCTAAGAAATTACTCGAAAGTTAATTCTCTCAATGTGTTTCAAATTATGAAATGGCCGGGCCTTAGTGCAAATGAATCTATACCTAATTCCGCAACTATGTATACCATCTTTTTCAATCATAACATACTATCAAAGATTCTACGAGAAAATCGAAACCCTAAAAAAAATCAAGATTCACGAAAAGGTTAAAGAACATGAAATAACTGTAAAAAAAAGATTTAAGGGATCATGAAGGGTGTGTTTTTTTTTTTTTTTTTTTTTTTTTTTTTTTTAAATCTTACTAGCCATGTTACTCTTACTAGTAAGAGGTGGTCAGACATTTTGCTTGTTTGTTTTTTCTTTTGAGTCAGACCTAGTTAGACATATAACATCTTACTCAGTAAGAGGTGGGGGACTTGTCTTACTACCTCTTACTCGATAAGAGATTGAAAACTCATGTTAATATAATATATTTGATTGTTTATTAACTATGTTATATTTATGATAAAAAATATTGTTTCATATTTACATAAGTTACTTAAATAAATTGCAGAAACGAGCACTTAAAATCATTCAAACAGTTATAAAAAACAAACAACATTATTTAGTTCAAATTTAGACTTTCTAGGCCACCTCTTACCGGTATGATGTGATAGTCAGATTCTGACCTAAAACATCTTAAGGAAATAAACACACACGAAGCTTACTTAGTTTGCAAAGGAAAGAAATGTGAAACTCGTTTTTGACCCGGCACGAAAAACTTCAATCGATCATGTGTTAGGTAATCTCAATAAGAAAGCCGCCAGAAAAAAGTTACTGTAATATGGTCGCGGCACAAAAGTCGTAAAGTGAAGGAATAACTAACTACTTTATGAGGATTCTATAATACTTGCCTCCTTTACCCCTTAACTTAAAGAATGCATAGAGTACTAATTGTTGTATGATTGTGGTGTTTATCAAGTGACGCAGGTTATAGTATTGTGGAATTTAGGAGGCTTTAGATTGTGTAAAATATTGAATTAGTAGCATATTATATAAGGCTATGTGTAATGGTAAAATAAGAATATGGGGCATTTTTTGACACGTGGCAGCCCAGTCAGCAAAGAGGCTTGAGAGATTTAGATGTGTAATGGTGGGTAATGGTGAGTGGGGCATTTTCTGACACGTGTCACCCTTTTTTTTTTCTTTTTTTTTTTTTTAATCAACCAAAGAATTGCATTTTTATTTAAAACAATATAATTACTTTACTATATATACTAAAAGGGGGGATTTTGGACGCTTCGCAATGTTGTACATCACTGTTATTTCAACAGTAAATAATGCTTAAAAAAGTTGTGCGTCACTGTTGTTTCAACAGTATCCAAATTATATACTTTACTAAAACCCAAGTTTAGCACAACTCTAGAACTATCTTCCCTCTTCTCTGCTCCCACCTCCACACACCTAAAGTTCCAGATATCACAAAACACACAATTTTATCTTCTCCAGAATCCACAAAACACACCCACAAAGGATCGGCTCAACAAAAACACACTGATCATATAAAGCAGGATCGATATTCAGTTTCAAGATGAGCAAGAAAAATATTAAAAAAATTCCTCCAATTCCATGTAAGTCTTGAGTTTATAATAATCTCCAATATCATTAATGGTTTGTTAATTTATAATTTTTTTAGGTCGGCATATTGAATTTGGGTTGTTTTTAAATTCCTTTCTGGGTTTTATTCAGATCTATAAATGGTATCCGAATAACCTTTTGATTTCACACTTGAGGTTTGTTTCATGGGCCTTTCGTAATCTTTAGTATTTTGTCTTTTTATGTGTTTTTTGTGGTTATTTGATTGAATTTGATGGAAATTTTTTGTTTGAATTATATGATTTTTGGCGTTTAAGTTGTTGAATTATTGTGGTTTGTTTTGTTGCATATCATGTGTTTTGTTAATTTAGTTTGTGTTGAACAGTACATATTTAAAGTAGAATGATGAGGATCGTTTGTAGCTTAAGAGAATTGTTTAGTTCAAAATTGAAAATTTTAGTTATCTGTTCTTCATATGCAATAACAATTTTTTTTTTTTTAAGGGTTTGATTGTGTTTTTGTTTTTATGAATTCGCTGTTTTGAATTTTAGGATTATGTTCATTTGGGTATGATTCAATTGGTATAATTTAATTTAAGATTTTTTGGAAACCTCATAAGCTTATTTTTTTTCCGGCTTTATAAGGTTGCTTGGTTGAGTTTTAGCGTGCCGATGCTTGCTGGCCACTTAACTTGCAGCCATGGCGAATACATGATCTTTTTTCAATTATTTGCGTATCCGCGCTTCATAAATAAAAAAGACACCAAATTTGAAAGCTATGGTTGTTTGTGAGCTATGTATTTTGAACTGAGCTATGTATTAATGCAAATGCAGCAGGTGATACTTATGGGGAACACAAATTGAGTTATGCACCTTGCAATTTCTCCTGATGGACTACAATTATGATTGGAACTGGGGGTATTGAAGAGGTCGTATATGCAATTATTGCCGGCGATGTGGTTCTTGCGACTTCATATGATCATGAACTACCTCCGTACGGTATTAAACTTGGCCTCACAAATTATGCTGCATGTGCTTCCATGTTGTACTTTGTTTTTTGTAATGGCAAGTAGCCTTGATTAAATTTTGGAAAATTAATTGTTAAAACATCTACAGATTCAAAAAAATGATAATTTATAGAGTATAGTGCTTCATTTTCAAAAATAAAAGGGACACTTAATATTTATTTCATATTGTTGGATTACAGGTCATTGGAGGGTGTTGGCCGATACATTGAGCTGTTGCAAGAAAGTTGATGGCAAAGGCGGAACCAACAATGATGATGTCCTAATGGAGGTGGCTTTGCTCCTAATATCCGACTTATATTAAAACCAGGTAAAAGATTGATTGTGATTTCTTTATACAGTTAAAAAGGTGTGTGGAACTGCTTATGTTTAGAATTATAAATATAGCTGGCGCTTAACTAATTTGAATATATGTTTTTATAGGTGATGCAATTTCAAATATTCGCATTTGACAGATTCCATCTGATCCCACCAATCTTGGCAGGTATGCATTTGTTGTGATCCTTTATAATCGCCAAATGAATGATTTGGTAGACGTTGATCATTAGTTGGTCACTTGGTCACCATCTTGCTTTGTAATGCACATTAGTTTTGTATCAAATGCCAAAATGAAACGTTTTTACTAAATTTTCATTCTTATAGCAGATGCTATCAAAGGGGTTTGAACAGAATGTTGTGACTTTGCATTTGGGTACTTTTTGGTGGTAGTGGGCCGGTTAATAAAGGTATACTTTCACGAGCTGCAGGCATCGCCATACTGCAACGTGTAGCAAATATCAGCAACAAGGTATGCGTGGGCAGAGCTGCGCCGTGTTTGTAAGTTCTAATTTTTGTTTCTTGGGTTAACATTTTTGTATTCAGTCTCAATTTCTGTGTTTGTTTACCTTTGCTGCTTCCGCGGGTTCTTCCATTTTATTTCTTCCTCATAGACGAAAGAAGTAGGGTGATACGCTGATCATTGTGAAATACCTACGAGCAAGTCAACCAGAGGTGGTGATCCTTTTTTTTACGATTGTGAGTAATTTTTGATAACTTTTAGCTTTGTTACATGTATGTGTTGTGCACCTTTGTATTTGCTAATGGAATATTAAAGCCTCTATTAACTGTATAGGTATTGATATACACAATGATTAATTAGCTCATTCCAAAAAAAAACTAATAAGCCTTTTCAAACTGAAACAAGGCCTTAACGCAGAAAATTAAATATTTTCTGTTTATTGATGTGGTTATTTTATCAAATTGGAAAAAAATATCAAATGTTGATTTGTGTTTTTGGGAATTGTTTTTGAGAATCCACAGACACGTTTAAGTTGTTTATTTACTGGCGGTTTGTTGTTTTTTGCCAATTTAAAGTATAAGAAGATGTTTGTTTGCAGATTGAGTGCTCGCTTATGGCTGACATGGCAAAAGAGTTTGTTAAAGCGAACGGTTATTCAAAGGTTAATAACATGAGGGTGATAGTAATTGGTGACCAATGTAAACGAATGTTTTGGAAAGCGTCAAGTGAAGCTACCAGGTAAAATGACTTTCCGTCACTTAATCACTAAAAGAAATCACGTAGGATCATAGAATTTGAATATAAATACTTCTGTAACTAACTTTTAAATATGTGAAACGTAACTTAATATTTTCATGTTCGGTAATTTTAATGTATGTTCGCCATGAAATAACCCGTGAGACTATCCCGCCATCATTAGGTAAAATTACCTTTTTAAAAGTCATCTGGGATGGATAATCTGATAGAATATCACTTGAGTCGAATGGGTCAACATTTGCCTACTTCTTGGGTCCTGCTACAGCAGGAAAACACCCCTACTGCAGCCAAAAGGGTTTTGTTTTTGGGAATTCTATTAGGCGCATCTGTTTAGCCCCATTTTTGGATCCCAGCATGCCAACTCTTTTGTTATTGTTTATAATGAATTTGTTGTTTCTTTATTTTTCAGGCCCAGTTTGCAGTGTGTTAGAAATCCTACTGAGGTAATATTAATTTTCAATTCACTATAAACATTTGAACCTAGATCCACTCATGGTTTCAAGAACTAATACTCATTTATTAATAAATGAGTCAAAATTGCCACATAGTATAATTTGATATAATGTTGCGTCTCGACTTTAGTACACTTCATGTTCAGTTAAAAAATGGTAAACGGAGATTGTAATAGCAACACCAGGACAACGCCCCACGGTCAATAAGTGGACATTGTTAATTACTATACTTAAAACAAAATCATTTCTCCATTGTTTATTCTGTGCTTAGATGTGTCGAAATACATGGGTCAGGTAGATCCTGTAATAGGTCAACACAGGTTTGGATCGGAATAGGTAAATTCTTTGTATGTGCTGAATCGTGTCAGGTTTTCATTTCTGAGTTTCTTACCCATTCGACCCATTTTCCAGCATGTGCACCTAAGCAAAGTCATGCAGAAATCCAATAAAAAGGGAGCACCTATCTCCAAGTTGAATTTCGAACCTGATGAAAAGGTTGTGGAGACCAAGTTGATTGACTCCTGCTATTGATGGGGTTTAGAAGATTTTGAATTTGCTTGCACAAATATAAGACTAAATGTTTTTTTTTTTTTTTTTTTTTTTTTGGGTACTCCTACAACTTATATATTTCTGTTCCTACACCTTGAATTCAATATATAGTTTTTGTTATGGTGATGTATAAAAAAACCGAAAGCCAAAAGCCCGCCGCAACGCGCGGGTTTCAATACTCGTTTAAAACTAAAACACAATTTCATTAAAATAAAATAGAAACATTACATGATTCTAAAAAAAAAAAAAAAAAAAAAAAAAAAAAACGAAACATGACAAAAACAAAAAAAAAAAAAAAAAAAAAACATGAAAAAAAAAATAAAAGATTACATAACTTTATTTTTAGAACCCGAAAGCATCACATAAATCCATATTTCTTTTCAATGTCTTGTTTGAGCGATTCGGCAAGTTGACGTTCCACCCCCGTGAGGTGCGAGATGTCCCGCCCCAATTCCTCCAAGTCTTTTTTGGTTTAGAGGGTTCGGCCACCCGTTGCTTATCCGGAGGCGTCTCCGGTACCGTCTCGTCTTCTTCAACATTGATAGTTGTCCCCGAGCCTTGAGACCCGATGGATGGGTTGAAATTTGCAAACCCGTAATTTGGACCATAACCGTAGTTTTGAAAGGTTTGCATCGGCATTGTTTGTGATAGCAAGTTCCAAAGTTGCGCATTTGTGATTTGGTCTTCGCCTAAATCGTTATTGCGACGAGGTGGTACGAAACCGGGATTGTAGTTGTGTGGAAGGTTTGGACGGTTAGGAAACATATTTGATTTTTTTTTTGTTAAAAGAGCGTTTTGTGTGAAAAAATGGTAAAAAACTTTGGTTTATATAGTGAAAAAAATAGGGGGAGTGTGGTTTTTTTTTATGGTTTTGAAATATATCCGTTTGGTTAATTAATACAAACGGTCATTTTTTTTTTGAAAGTACAAATGGGTAGGGCGTGAAAGAAGTAGCGCCTAGTGGTTTTTTTTGCATTTTGGCGCCCATATGTAATGGGCAGGGGCGCGAATTGGGCGTGAAAAGGGCAAATTTTGGGGTCCTAACGCTCCATTACACACAGCCTAAGACTATTCCTTGAATTAGGGGGTGTGTTGACTTTCCTGTGCTGCCGCCGCTTGTTCTGTCTGTTTTATCGCTTGTACCTTTTGACTAAAGTAGAGGGGGCCCCACCCACTAAGGGGTGTTACCATAGTAGAACCCTAATAGATTAATAGGCAGCTGGTAGGTGCATGCATTGTGACATGCGGTTTGCTACCTGGTCAACATGACATTATTGTTGAAGATGTCATATTTGTCATATATCTAAATAACAAATCTTAGCCATTCATTTTTCATCTAAATTAATAAAACTCATTTTTTACCTTTTTTAAAAAACAACATATCTTGCAAATGGTAAATCTTTAAGCTACAAAAAATACACCATCGCGACGAGAATTAAATTATCTATCTATAGATATGCATTTCTCTATATTTTCAACGAACTTTTTTTTTTCAAAATTTTCGCTCAGAAAAATCACATATGATTTGTAAAAATCACATGTGATTCGTAAAAATCAAATCACATGTGATTTTTACAAATCACGTGTGATTTTCTTGGCAAAAATTAAAAAATAAAAAAAAAAAAAAAAAAAAAAAAAAAAAAAAAAAAAATTCATCGAAAGTATATAAAATTGCATATCTATAGAAAGATAATTTAATTCTCATCGCGATGGTATAATTTTTTTGACGTAACGATTAACGATTTGCGAGATATTTAATTTTTAAAAAAATGATGAAAGTTTATATTTTTTGTTTTGATCAAAAAAATTAGTGGCAAGAATTGGTTCATTGGATCTATGACAAATATTAGATAGGTATTGAACTTTTGCCCATGACATTATAACCAACCGTCATTAATTGTGTATTTGTTCGCCTTATGTTTTTTTATAATGGCATATATGGTCGCTCACTCGCCATTTTGCATAATCTTAGCCAAGGACGAAACCAGCACCAAATATGACATGTTAAACAATTTTTTTTGAATCGTAATATAGAAAAATATTTCGATAGACTAGGTGTATTTAAGTTGCATTTAGGAAAAATTGATGTTTTTTCTAAATATTAACAATATATCAAAAAAATTCATGATAGGTGTCCCGGACCCCACGTGAACCCTCGAGTTCCATCCCTGCTCTTAGCATTGAGTATGTAGTTGCTTCACACAAATTGGATTGCTTCGCCTTCTTGTCACATTCTCTTTTTAATGGAATCCTACCGCTCACTCTTAGCTTTCGTTCTTTCGCGATCATGATCCTTCAACCAGTAAGCCTTGTCACAAGCATACAACGACACATGGGAGGTAGCTCCCATCCATCATTCTCGTACACCCAAGTATTCATAAACAACTATTTTAGGATCTAGCAACCACCAACGATAGTAACGGCATCTAAGAAAACTTGAATCCCAAGGTATTACAGTCCTTGCTATGTTCAATATACATGAAGCTAAAATTTCAAGAACTCGTTGGCATACTCTCAGAGAGAATACTCATTAAAAATATATATTTTTTTTCATTTTACTTTTTGCATACACCCCATATTTTAATAGTGCCAAATTGCAAATACAACTAGGCATTTAATTACACCCCATATTTCAATGATGAGTTGGTCCAGTGGTAGGATTTTGGCTTGGTGACCGTGAGGTCTCAAGTTCAAACCCCACTCAGGCCATCTTTGAGATATTAGGAAGTCCCTCTATGAGGGCTTGGCTTGGGAATACTCAGGTTAAGTCTGAGGGGGCAGGGTTTACTCCTATTAATCGTCGTGCCTTCAGGCGGATTAGTAGGGGGTTCTCCCCCCATCGGGTATTTGAACAAGGCTTTCCACTTCGAGGGAGCTCTCTAGCGCGGGCCCGGTTAAGACAACGTAAGCTAGATCTCCCGCTATCAAATCACGACACGAAGTTTCAAAGAAATTCACCTTTCAAAAAAAAAAAAACTAGGCATTTAATTACACCGTCATACAGGAACAATCAACAATGCAATAAAACTGTTGGGCATTTGCAAAATGAGGCTAAAGCCCATCTAGTCAAGTATATTGGGCTCTAGGCCATTTAATTTGGGCCTATAATGGGCCATAGTTAATTGACATGATAATAACTAATCGATTATTGAGGTAGGTCACAAATCGGGTAATACCTACAGGAACCGAAAACCGAAACTAAATCGAACCGAACTAAATATTCGATTTTTATTAAAACTAAATCGAACCGAACTAAATATTCGATTTTTAATTTGGATATATTTTTGACAAAATGTAACCAAACTGAACCAAAAATCGCATTCACATAAATATTTATATTTTTTTATATATTTATATACATACAAAAACCATCAAAACCCCTTTCCTGGTATAAATATAATATTTTTAAGCTTGAAAATATTTTTTGCTAAACTAACTATATAATTAAATAAACAAAAATATAATTATGTAATTCGAGTTATTCGAGTCAACCTGAAACGGAGCCTAATTCAATTTCGAATTTCGATTAAATCCAATTTGAATTCAGTTAGGTTCGGTTTTCAGTTTTAACTGAACCGAATAAACCGAACTGATGAACACCCCTAATTGTGACCTTCGTAACTAGGTAACAATTTCCATGCGTTCATGCATCTTTTATATAATTAGAGAACATACAAAATGTGAAATCTTAAAAGGTTTTAATTAGATTAATAGGAGAACTTAATTTTGTCACGTAAGAGAAATGAAGTCATCTCATTAGCCAATAGAAAGTCAAAATTGAAACAATTTGGTCAAACACATCTAAGTTTTAACCAGCAAAAGAAAATATGTATAAAAACACATGTGTCGATAATGTAAAGAAAAACTAAAAAAAGGAATTGGTGATTAATAAAACTTTAGTTTTTAAATTTTAAATAAATAATAAGAAGTTAAATAAACTTATCGATTTCCATGTCTTTTAATAACTTTACAAATTTGATAAATATCCTTAGACTTTATTTTTATTTTTATTTTAAAATATGTTGTTGTTATTTATAAATATTATTATCATTATTTTATTAAATTAATATATATGCATGTATTTATGATATCAAAATGAAAGCATGAGTTAGCGTGATATGTATATTAATACACGAGATTGAACATATAGAACAACTCATGTTATTCATCTTTATGAGATTAAGTAAGGATGCCCGAAAAAAATTTCTTTTTTACTATCCGCGTTCAATAACGACACATGTTATTAATGTTATAAGTTTAACACGTGTCTACACGAGTTAAAAATTAAATACAACTAAATTTATTGTTAACAATAATATAAATATCAAAATGAATGCAAGGCCTCACGTGTATCATAGATGAAAATAAATACACTATATTATACATATAACAATGACGCATGTAATCACTTTTTAAAGTTTAAATAAAGATATCTAGAAAATCAATTTTTCAATGGTCATTACGTGTTATTAAACACACATAATGTTTAAAACATGATATCAATAGTTAAATTAAAACAATATCAACATCAACACTATGTCAATTGAACAAAGTCAAATATTTCGTCTAGTTAGTATTAACATGTAATAAAAGACTTATGTAAAACCCCACGCGTGCTCGGGTATTCTAACTATATAAACATAAAAGATTTTTCATAATATTATAAAAAATCTTATTTAGCAACTCCGTGTATGCATCCAGACAAGTATTACTATGCTAATATATAAATTTATATTCTTAACCAATTGTATCATTATAACTAGATAATACACAATTTGTATGAACAAATAATTAAAATTTAAATATTTTGTAATTTATGTCTAATCATATCTTTTATATAATAAAACAAAACCCTTAGTGGGGACTTTTATATTTCAAAAAAATCAAATCATACCTTATTAAGTAATAATCAAATTATTATTATTATTATTTTCTTAAATATTAAATAAGAAAAGCCTAAATACTTCTAAATTTATCCATATTCTACAAAAAAAAAGAATGTGATTTGTAATCATTCAATAAAAACTTACAAAAATATATGTGTCAAAATATAAAAAATTAAAACTTGAAAACGGTGGAGCAAGTTTTTCAAAGATTTGGGCTGAAACTTAAAATTCAGTATCATTCCCACTAAATATTTGAAGTCCCAACATTCCCAAATTCCTCCTCCATCAATCAAACTCGATCTCTTATCATTCATTCACGCACAATCATTGACGCAAGAACATCTCCTCCAAATCTAATTAATATTAAAACCCACTACATTCGTAAATAACCATAATTCAATACCTCAATCAAAGTACAATGGTTTTGAAGGTCCTGTTATAATAATTAAAACCCGAAATTAAAAATAATAATTTATTTAAATGATTAGAAAAAACCCCGCGCGTGCGCGGGCATTATATCTAGTTATATATTATATATACATACATTTATGGAACGAACGACGTCTTTTCGTCAAAAAAAATATCGCAACATCCCCACAAACTATGTGGCAAGTTAAAAAAAAACTACCATGTACTTTTAGCTATTTACAGTTTTTTTATATAATAAACTTTATTTATCAAATACCTAACAAATATTTAACGATTTCTTTATAAAAAAAATATGTTGATGAAAAGTTCTCTAAATGGTGAACAAAATGAGTCCAGTATTGCAATACTTTTGACATACATATTTTATTAAAAATATTGAAGTTTAATATAGCTTTTTGTAAAAATAGAATAAAATTCAAAACACACCCTTAAACTATCTAACAATTTACAAAAACTACCTTTGACTTTATTAAAAAAAATTGCAACAGGCCCTGGACTATGTGACGAGTTACGAAAACTACCCTGTACTTTTAGCTATTTACGGTTTTTTATATAACAAATATATAACGATTTCTTTATAAAAAATATATACCTATGAAAACGTCTCTAAATTGCGAACAAAATAAGCCCAATATTGCAATACTTTTGACATACATACTATTTTATAAAAAATGTTAAAGTTTAATATGTGTATTTTTAAAAATAAAATAAAATTCAGAATACACCCTTAAACTATCTAACAACTTACAAAAACTATCTTTGACTTTTGTTGGGTCTAATAGTTGAGTTGATAAAGACAAAACATGTGAAACATGAGGGACTATTTGTGACAAAGAGAAAAACTACAAAGATATGAAGATACAGAAGATATTTATTATATGTTAGGAAGATTTACTAAATATTCTGTATTGTTAATAGTTATCTCTTTGTGTAACCCTAGTATCTCTAGTATATAAAGAGATACATGGATCGATTATTAGTGTGTGTCAAGATGTAAAACACCAAAAGTGTGTGTGTGTGGGAAAACCAGGCGTGGGTTTGGGTAGAAAACGCCTGGTTGTTAGTTTTGTTTAACCTTAAGGATCTTATGATTCCTTGTTAGTGTAGCTAACACGTTCTACACTTAATCACGTAGAATTGGGGTTATGTGTTTGTAATAGTAGTTGTTAGAGATGATGACGAAGAACCTTATTGATAATAATAATATTCTTTATGTTATTCCGCTGTGCTTATTATTATCATTGTGCTTATTGTTTATCCTAGATCAAGGTCTAAACAACCTAGAGTCCAAAACGGTCCAAGAACTTATAGATGGTGTGGTGCATAAGTTCTATCAGGTGGTATCAGAGCGGGGGGCTCTCGATCTAGGGATGTTACAAGGTTTTTAGTCGAAGAAAGAAGAAGAAAATCGAATTTGGTTTATTTTCGTAACTTTCTGCAGGGCTGTTTTTGAACAAAGATATCTCATTCGTTAACCGTTGGATCGTGCTGAATTTTTTACTGGAGATACTTCATATATCAAGGAAGATTTTCACCGGAGGGATCTTTGATCTGAGCTTTAGATTGAAAGTTATGGTTCGTCGAAATCTAGTGCAGAATGGTTTTCAGAAATTCGATTTTTTAGGGTTTCAGATGTATTTGATCGCATTTTAGGGTTTCTTCAATAATCGACTTATTTTTGTTCTGCTAATCTGGTACTGATAACCATTATGGAAGTTGATTTGTGGAAAGTTATCACAGGTTTAAGGGTCGATTAAAGTTTCTGGGATTTGGTGACTCATGGCTAGAAAAGAAGCTGCTACTGGTTCGATCAACTAGGGTTTCTACAAACCCTAAATTCTATAAAACAGGAAGCACCCTAATGTGAAGGTGATAATGTCACTTGATTGTTGATGCTGCTACTCGGAACAGAATGCTTCACGTTAAAACTGCCTATTCGAGTTTCTACTGATACGCTTTGTTACTTACTGCTGCTCGACTAAGCTATTTTCTACTGCTACGCCTTATTTTAATACTGCTACGCTTATAAGTTTCTGCTGCTAGTAGTTTTCAGTTACTACTGCTGCGTTTGATTTAATGCTGCTGCCCTTTGTGATTACTGCTGCTGGGTTAAATGGTTCTTGCTGCTGCTACTAATGATTAGGGTTTATATTGGGAAGGTGATCCTGTCATTGTATTATATTCTTTCAACTCATGCATGTATTATGAAGATTGAAGTTATAAGGGCGGTTACTTTTGGGTGAATTGATTCCAACATACACTAATGGGTCGGTGCATATTCACGTCTTATGATTTGGATGGTGATCACTTCTACATATTAATAGTGGGTCGGTGTTTGGTTTACATGCATTATACTACATGATTTTGTTACACTGATATTGATGCGGTGCGATGTGTCGTTGCGGTTTAGCAGTATTAATGCCTACTCAAGTTTTAAATTTATATTTAGCCGACTTATCAATAACACACACACTTAACGAGCAGTGTACCCAGTCAGTATGAATATAATGGTAAGTAGAGTGTCGATCACTAAGAGTGGAACGTATTATCTAGTTATTCTAATCAGTATTTTAATATTCTAAGTTAGCTATACAACCTAATCTAACGCAAGGGGGTTCAGCCTGAGAGACTAGCACGATTGGTTGCAATTAAATAATAAACTAAACTAATAGGCACGAATCAGCAAGTAGCACACACGTACACAGATAAATACTTGAGACAATAAGAAGACCTGTCCTGATAGATAAGTAGTTTGTCACTTGTTTTATTGCTAGTTTTATATGAAGTGTATAGTTCGATGCAACGCACCGAGATTAAGTCCTTTCTCGTTGGTTCTAATCTTATCGGCGAGTAAACCCTTAATGATTACTTATGACTATCCTATTTATCTTTCTTCCTACTTTTCTACAAACGATAGAATGCATAGGCGATCTAATAAATAGGCGAGGGCAGAGGCATGGCGACCCGATCAACGCTCAGCTAGACACAGAGGTTATCAATGCACTAATAAAAGTCACCAAAGGCATCAACATATAAACTTTAATTAATGGGAAAGCAGTTTTAAGGGAGTGCAATCTTTCCGTTGTCACATTACACAAGCCACCAATCCTGATGAATTAAAGTTTACTAACACAATAAAACAAAACTACTTAATGAATTAAATACATGCAGGACCTTCTTACAGCTCTTGTATCTTTGTTCAAGGTGTGTCTTGTGCTGCTGCCTTGACTGAATTCGTCCTAGGGTTTCTGTCCTTTGGTCTTCTAAAACTGTCGAACTTCGGAACTCTTAATTCGTCTGGTCTTTGGGGTATTTATAGTTTCTGTCTGAGGGTAAGATGCGGCGCATCTAGTAAGTAGATGCGGCGCATTGACTTAACTTCGCGTGGGGTCCAAGATTAATATATTCAGGAATATTCGTACACCGCCAGAAGATGCGGCGTATCTTCATTCTTGGATGCGGCGCATGTCCTTTGCCGTCTTGGATAATATCTTGTGAAATCTTGATAGCGATGCGCCGTATGTAATAAGCGAGATGCGGCGCATCTGGAGCAGAATAGTCTTGATCTTGTACATTTCAGTAGACTCTTAACTTCTTGCTTGTTTTGCTCCATAATTAGTCCAAAATCGCCAAGTTTCACCAAATGCTTGTTTTTAACTGAGAATTACAAAAGTAAACGATTAAGTATCATTTCTCACAGATAATATAATAAAACAAGTCAAATAAATAGGATAAATGATAGTAATAAAATGTACTTATTTGAGTTCATCAAATATCCCCCCACTTGAACTTTACTTGTCCCCAAGTAAACCTTAGAATTAATCTTATGAAAATGTATCCTAAAAGATATTAGGATTTATTTTTATATTTAAGCATGTATTCATTTTTGTCATAATCACACAACCAAACACTTAACGATTTAGAAGTAAAATAAAATATTTCGATAAAAGCAAATCTAATCGTTTAACTGTCCAGTCGTGACGAATATTCTATCATAAGCTTGGCAAGTATACACATCTCCCCCACTAAAGCCAAGGAATAACAAGTCTAAAGCGGTAAAAAGGGTTTTGAGGTTTAAGGGTTAATCATTCTCCTTAATCTCTATCGATCTCAAATTCCAGAAAAGGCGACAAAATCACAAATACATGATCGAATCCACGAACACGATACTTGCAATTGCTCAAATCCTTAACTCGAATAGGCTAAGGATAGGACAAAGTAATCTTCACCAATAATATTATATCAAAAAGGGCGACAAAATCATAAATACATAGCCGAATCCACGACTACGATACTGAAGATTGCTCAAATCCCTAATCTCAATAAATCAAAGGTTTGGATAAAGAATAATATAGGGTATGGATAATATTTGGGATATAAATTGGTGTAAAATGAAAAATAAACAAAACAGATAAATTAAAATCCTAAGTGTGGTTAATCACTATCCCAACCATCCCATGAATAAGACTCATATCATAGAATAACTCACGCTTTAACACTTGAAACACACGCTTTAGGTAGACACGAATTATACTCAACAAGATCTTAATCAAAGAATAAACCTTAGTTGGTGTTCCCATAACTGCCAACTCCCATTCAATCCATAGATATAATATACAACAACTAGTGGTGATATCGACCACTTAATACAAAACTTTACATAAGTTGGTTAAAACAAACATCCAACTTTTCTTTTTTTCTTTTTCTTTTCTATTTTTTCGATTTTTTTTATTTTTTTTTATTATTATTTTTTTTTTTTGACATCAACATATACAAAGATGTGTAAAATTTCACCACATCACTATAATGATAATTCTGGATAATTTTTCCATACTTTTCATGACTTCAGAAATAACGGTAATAGTGAAAGTAGTAAACACACGAAAAATAAACTCAAAGATATACAATATTTACTTTCACTCCAATTGCATTGTGCAATTTCCCGACCTAACCAAAGATAATGAATTACGCACGCGAACACAGGTAATGTAAGGAAACACACTTTGCCTAAAGCAATTAACCAACCACGGATTTTAATCTATAGGGTAGGCTAAGGTGTAAGGGTGTAACGAAACATTTTAACAAAGGTGTAAGAAATGAAAGGAATGGCTCTGAGTGTTTTTCTAGGGGTATCTTACTCTAAAAGTAAGAGTAACAAAAGGGTTTATACGGGGGTTAACTAACCAGTGTAGTTAGCTAATAACACATAACATATAAAGGCTATTTGGGTGTAATCCTAGAAATTTACAAATTTAGACAATTCATTCCAATTATATAAATAATACTTATTATGGTGGTCTCGAATAGTATACAAGCCAAGTTCTAAAGTTTACAAGTCACCGGCACACTTATAGATTTGTGAATTTTAAAAAAAATCACAATTTTTTTTGAAAATAACGTCATGTGTGCAGCTATGCAACTTAGATCTTAAACAAAAACATGCTAATAATTTTTAAATTTTGATATATTAAGCACATTTTAAGCATAATTTTTGAAAAGTTTAGGACAAGTAAGTGTTAAGTGTTCTAATTCTCCAATCCCCGCACTTAAGTTAAACAACGTCCTCGTTGTTTGTATAAAAGGTTAAAAACTGGAAAATAAAAGAATTAGAACAGAAAAACTCCCCTGAGATTTGCTCGGTATGATCCTCCATTTGTATAAGAGCAAAAATCATCTTTCTTGTGGATGAGAACGTTTAAGCTTCATAATAGATGTATCCACAGGAAATGCAGGAATCTATAATACCACCAAGACTTTAAACACACCTAAGTTAAGAAATGTTCAAACTTGCATAATACATTAGTAGTTAGGAAAAATAAAACATAAAAATAAAAATAAAAATCATCAGGTCAGTCGATGCGCCGTATCTTATGGAAGAAGATACGCCGTATCGAGCCTGGAATAATTACGAATCAGAATAGAAGATGCGCCGCATCCTTAACCAGGGATGCGCCGCATTGAAATAAACTGACAAAAAGTTTTAAAGTTAAAATATAAAAATGCAGAAAAATAAAGTAAGATATGACCAGTGCAGGAGATGCGTCGCATCTCGGGATTGAGATGCGCCGTATCCTCTGCGGGCCTGATTGACTCGACTCAGAACAAAATAATAAAAATTTTCTCCGGGTTGTCTCCCGGTCAGCACTTGTCTTTATTCCAGAGTCTTCAAGTTAGACTCACGTTCAGCTCTTCATCTAGTCCTTGTCACGGTCCATCCTTCTTCCTTCATCCGAAAGATGTTCCCGTATAGCTTTGCGACGTTTTCTTCCGTTCGACTTAATCTAGTATAACTCTTGGTCTTCGTCGCCACATATTCCTCATCTGGTCCCAAAGAGTATTTGATGATTTTAAATTTTTCAGAAATAATCATGGGTGGCTCATTATAAGGGATCCCAAGTAGTTGACACTTTCTTTTGGTGAATTCTTCTTCGTCTTTATCAACAAACTTAAAATAAGGATCCTTAATCAAATAGTCATCAAGTTCATCAATTAATGACTTATTGTTATTATCATCTTGAATTGCCTCCCACTCTCTTTCCAATTCCCATTGTAACCGTCGACTAAGCTTCGTGTAATCATCAAACTGTTCATGCACCCATTCCCAGAAAGTAGTATTCAATGTTCCCTTTAGCTCTTTCAAGTATTCGATTCTACCCTTTTCTTGCAAAGCCTCCGCTTTTTGTGGGCAGTCTTCAACATTATCATACAACTCATAGTCTTCAAAGGTTACATCGTTTCCAACCCGTTTCATCCCAATTATACTTCCACCATTACAGGTTCCGTCACTCTTATAATCACAGGTCGGCCAAACACTACTCCCATCCTTGAAAACGAAAGGTGTACAGGTGTGATTAATGTGCTCAAATTCCCATGGTTTATCCCAAACCCATGGTATTTGGTCATTCCATTCGTAGTACCAGGTGTTTTTGAAATCATCATAAGTCTTGAATCCTGGTAGATCTCCAGTTAGCACATCATCGTCGACTTGAAGGAGGTAATTAAATTCCTTGAATTGTTTGCACAAGGGTGTCTCATAATCGAACACGTCAATGTCTATTTTGAATAATTCTTCAATGCCCTCATTGATCGTTGAATCATGAATTGACGACCCATAGTCGCTCTCTACTTCTTCGTCTTCACCTCTCATCCAATATACCCATAACGCATCTTTAGTAGCCCGATCCATGCTCTTATGGTTATTGAACTTACTAGCCAACCAATCTGAAAAATCAACATTGTTAGGATCGTGGTCAACGTCAAAGCAAGCTTTTCCAATCATTTTCCTTCTTATCTCCATGAACTCGTTAAATTGCTCCCTAAAACTCCTTGTCAACCATGAAGTCATAATCCGCTTAACTTCATTTGCAGGGGCAAATTTCGGACTACCATATTTAAGTTCAAGCCATTCTTCGAGGGAGATGTCCATCAACCTTACCAACCTGCCATGAAATAGTAACTCCGCCACAGCATAAATTCTTTCATCGTCCAGATAGTTCTCATTTAATCCCCAGTACTGTTCGGAATAAGGCATGTAAGAAATTTGCATAGGTTGGGTATTGCCTCCACCACAGCTTTTATTGCTTGAGTTCATGAATTCAATTTTGAATTTCCCATCATTCTCTTTGATAGTAGTCCAAGTCAATCCTTTAGATTAAATGATGAGTCATAAGAGTACCAACTCATCTTCAGTGTAGCTCATTAGTAAATCATACGAGAATATCCCATCTTCAATATTGCATAAGCGCTTGAATTCCTTATAAGTAGCTTCAAGAGGGGTTTCCCAAGAAAATAAATCTGCATCAATCATGAGCACATTGAAGTTGACATCATCAAAAACTTTCACTTCGAAGGAATCCGAAAGCAAGAGTTCCTTAGCAAGATATCCGTTCATTGACATGTCTTCCATAGCAGAACCTGTCATCATAGGTAAAATCATCAGTAGGATTTGTTCGCTAGAAGAGAAATTAATGAATATAGAAACGGATATAAGAATAAAAATAGCTGATATTTGCAGACGATGCGCCGTATCCAAAAAGTTGGATACGCCGTATCTTACAATCGTTAAAATTTAATCAAACTTTATTCAGAAAATAGATACGCCGCTTAGAAATTAGAATGCGTCGTATCAGTTTATTTATAAAAAATCGATATACTTATTAAAATTAAATGCGTCGTATTAACAAAAGTTAATGCGCCGTATTTTCGTTACGTTTCAAAAATATAAGATTTTTGATTCAGAAGACACGCCGTATCGACAGAGATCGATGCGTCGTATCTGTTTAAAAATTCGAAAACTGTTTTTAATTAAAATAATAGATACGCCGTATCTGTTAAGGCAGATGCGTCGTATCGCGTTAACGTTTAAAAAAAATTCTTATTAAAAACAGATACGCCGTATCTTGGGGAAAGATGCGTCGTATCGAATTAATTAAACGCGTTGTATTTTATAAAAATTAAACGCAATACGCCGTATCTATGAAGATAGATGCGCCGTATCTTTCGATTTAGCTCAGTACAACGATAGGAGAACACAGAAAATACGAAAAATATAAAAAAAAACAAATAAAAACAAACCAAAATAAACACAAATAAAAGCAAACAAATAACACACAAAACAAAAAATATGCAAATAATACAATGAATGCAAATTAACCTAATATACAACACAGTTAGCGGTTAGATAAAAAAAAATTAAAAACCTAATTAAAATACTAATCAAATTAACAGATAATAGCAATTCACTCCCCGGCAACGGCGCCAAAAACTTGATGCGGTGCGATGTGTCGTTGCGGTTTAGCAGTATTAATGCCTACTCAAGTTTTAAATTTATATTTAGCCGACTTATCAATAACACACACACTTAACGAGCAGTGTACCCGGTCAGTATGAATATAATGGTAAGTAGAGTGTCGATCACTAAGAGTGGAACGTATTATCTAGTTATTCTAATCAGTATTTTAATATTCTAAGTTAGCTATACAACCTAATCTAACGCAAGGGGGTTCAGCCTGAGAGACTGGCACGATTGGTTGCAATTAAATAATAAACTAAACTAATAGGCACGAATCAGCAAGTAGCACACACGTACACAGATAAATACTTGAGACAATAAGAAGACCTGTCCTGATAGATAAGTAGTTTGTCACTTGTTTTATTGCTAGTTTTATATGAAGTGTATAGTTCGATGCAACGCACCGAGATTAAGTCCTTTCTCGTTGGTTCTAATCTTATTGGCGAGTAAACCCTTAATGATTACTTATGACTATCCTATTTATCTTTCTTCCTACTTTTCTACAGACGATAGAATGCATAGGCGATCTAATAAATAGGCGAAGGCAGAGGCATGGCGACCCGATCAAAGCTCAGCTAGACACAAAGGTTATCAATGCACTAATAAAAGTCACCAAAGTAATCAACATATAAACTTTAATTAATAGGAAAACAGTTTTAAGGGAGTGCAATCTTTCCGTTGTCACATTACACAAGCCACCAATCCTGATGAATTAAAGTTTACTAACACAATAAAACAAAACTACTTAAAAATTAAATACATGCAGGACCTTCTTACAGCTCTTGTATCTTTGTTCAAGGTGTGTCTTGTGCTGCTGCCTTGACTGAATTCATCCTAGGGTTTCTGTCATTTGGTCTTCTAAAACTGTCGAACTTCGAAACTCTTAATTCGTCTGGTCTTTGGGGTATTTATAGTTTCTGTCTGAGGGTAAGATGCGGCGCATCTAGTAAGTAGATGTGGCGCATTGACTTAACTTCGCGTGGGGTCCAAGATTAATATATTCAGGAATATTCGTACACCGCCAGAAGATGCGGCGTATCTTCATTCTTGGATGCGGCGCATGTCCTTTGCAGTCTTGGATAATATCTTGTGAAATCTTGATAGTGATGCGCCGTATGTAATAAGCGAGATGCGGCGCATCTGGAGCAGAATAGTCTTGATCATGTACATTTCAGTAGACTCTTAACTTCTTGCTTGTTTTGCTCCATAATTAGTCCAAAATCGCCAAGTTTCACCAAATGCTTGTTTTTAACTGAGAATTACAAAAGTAAACGATTAAGTATCATTTCTCACAGATAATATAATAAAACAAGTCAAATAAATAGGATAAATGATAGTAATAAAATGTACTTATTTGAGTTCATCAAATATCCCCCCACTTGAACTGTACTTGTCCCCAAGTAATACTTAGAATTAATCTTATGAAAATGTATCCTAAAAGATATTATGATTTATTTTTATATTTAAGCATGTATTCATTTTTGTCATAATCACACAACCAAACACTTAACGATTTAGAAGTAAAATAAAATATTTCGATAAATGCAAATCTAATCGTTTAACTGTCCAGTCGTGACGAATATTCTATCATAAGCTTGGCAAGTATACACATCTCCCCCACTAAAGCCAAGGAATAACAAGTCTAAAGCGGTAAAAAGGGTTTTGAGGTTTAAGGGTTAATCATTCTCCTTAATCTCTATCGATCTCAAATTCCAGAAAAGGCGACAAAATCACAAATACATGATCGAATCCACGAACACGATACTTGCAATTGCTCAAATCCTTAACTCGAATAGGCTAAGGATAGGACAAAGTAATCTTCACCAATAATATTATATCAAAAAGGGCGACAAAATCATAAATACATAGCCGAATCCACGACTACGATACTTAAGATTGCTCAAATCCCTAATCTCAATAAATCAAAGGTTTGGATAAAGAATAATATAGGGTATGGATAATATTTGGGATATAAATTGGTGTAAAATGAAAAATAAACAAAACAGATAAATTAAAATCCTAAGTGTGGTTAATCACTATCCCAACCATCCCATGAATAAGACTCATATCATAGAATAACTCACGCTTTAACACTTGAAACACACGCTTTAGGTAGACACGAATTATACTCAACAAGATCTTAATCAAAGAATAAACCTTAGTTGGTGTTCCCATAACTGCCAACTCCCATTCAATCCATAGATATAATATACAACAACTAGTGGTGATATCGACCACTTAATACAAAACTTTACATAAGTTGGTTAAAACAAACATCCAACTTTTCTTTTTTTCTTTTTCTTTTCTATTTTTTCGATTTTTATTTTTTTTTATTTTTTATTTTTATTTTTTTTTTTTTTTTGACATCAACATATACAAATATGTGTAAAATTTCACCACATCACTATAATGATAATTCTGGATAATTTTTCCATACTTTTCATGACTTCAGAAATAACGGTAATAGTGAAAGTAGTAAACACACGAAAAATAAACTCAAAGATATACAATATTTACTTTCACTCCAATTGCATTGTGCAATTTCCCGACCTAACCAAAGATAATGAATTACGCACGCGAACACAGGTAATGTAAGGAAACACACTTTGCCTAAAGCAATTAACCAACCACGGATTTTAATCTATAGGGTAGGCTAAGGTGTAAGGGTGTAACGAAACATTTTAACAAAGGTGTAAGAAATGAAAGGAATGGCTCTGAGTGTTTTTCTAGGGGTATCTTACTCTAAAAGTAAGAGTAACAAAAGGGTTTATACGGGGGTTAACTAACCAGTGTAGTTAGCTAATAACACATAACATATAAAGGCTATTTGGGTGTAATCCTAGAAATTTACCAATTTAGACAAGTCATTCCAATTATATAAATAATACTTATTATGGTGGTCTCGAATAGTATACAAGCCAAGTTCTAAAGTTTACAAGTCACCGGCACACTTATAGATTTGTGAATTTTAAAAAAATCACAATTTTTTTTGAAAATAACGTCATGTGTGCAGCTATGCAACATAGATCTTAAACAAAAACATGCTAAAAATTTTTAAATTTTGATATATTAAGCACATTTTAAGCATAATTTTTGAAAAGTTTAGGACAAGTAAGTGTTAAGTGTTCTAATTCTCCAATCCCCGCACTTAAGTTAAACAACGTCCTCGTTGTTTGTATAAAAGGTTAAAAACTGGAAAATAAAAGAATTAGAACAGAAAAATTCCCCTGAGATTTGCTCGGTATGATCCTCCATTTGTATAAGAGCAAAAATCATCTTTCTTGTGGATGAGAACGTTTAAGCTTCATAGTAGATGTATCCACAGAAAATGCAGGAATCTATAATACCACCAAGACTTTAAACACACCTAAGTTAAGAAATGTTCAAACTTGCATAATACATTAGTAGTTAGGAAAAATAAAACATAAAAATAAAAATAAAAATCATCAGGTCAGTCGATGCGCCGTATCTTATGGAAGAAGATACGCCGTATCGAGCCAGGAATAATTACGAATCAGAATAGAAGATGCGCCGCATCCTTAACCAGGGATGCGCCGCATTGAAATAAACTGACAAAAAGTTTTAAAGTTAAAATATAAAAATGCAGAAAAATAAAGTAAGATATGACCAGTGCAGGAGATGCGTCGCATCTCGGGATTGAGATGCGCCGTATCCTCTGCGGGCCTGATTGACTCGACTCAGAACAAAATAATAAAAATTTTCTCCGGGTTGTCTCCCGGTCAGCACTTGTCTTTATTCCAGAGTCTTCAAGTTAGACTCACGTTCAGCTCTTCATCTAGTCCTTGTCACGGTCCATCCTTCTTCCTTCATCCGAAAGATGTTCCCGTATAGCTTTGCGACGTTTTCTTCCGTTCGACTTAATCTAGTATAACTCTTGGTCTTCGTCGCCACATATTCCTCATATGGTCCCAAAGAGTATTTGATGATTTTAAATTTTTCAGAAATAATCATGGGTGGCTCATTATAAGGGATCCCAAGTAGTTGACACTTTCTTTTGGTGAATTCTTCTTCGTCTTTATCAACAAACTTAAAATAAGGATCCTTAATCAAATAGTTATCAAGTTCATCAATTAATGACTTATTGTTATTATCATCTTGAATTGCCTCCCACTCTCTTTCCAATTCCCATTGTAACCGTCGACTAAGCTTTGTGTAATCATCAAACTGTTCATGCACCCATTCCCAGAAAGTAGTATTCGATGTTCCCTTTAGCTCTTTCAAGTATTCGATTCTACCCTTTTCTTGCAAAGCCTCCGCTTTTTGTGGGCAGTCTTCAACATTATCATACCACTCATAGTCTTCAAAGGTTACATCGTTTCCAACCCGTTTCATCCCAATTATACTTCCCCCATTACAGGTTCCGTCACTCTTATAATCACAAGTCGGCCAAACACTACTCCCATCCTTGAAAATGAAAGGTGTACAGGTGTGATTAATGTGCTCAAATTCCCATGGTTTATCCCAAACCCATGGTATTTGGTCATTCCATTCGTAGTACCAGGTGTTTTTGAAATCATCATACGTCTTGAATCCTGGTAGATCTCCAGTTAGCACATCATCGTCGACTTGAAGGAGGTAATTAAATTCCTTGAATTGTTTGCACAAGGGTGTCTCATAATCGAACACGTCAATGTCTATTTTGAATAATTCTTCAATGCCCTCATTGATCGTTGAATCATGAATTGACGACCCATAGTCGCTCTCTACTTCTTCGTCTTCACCTCTCATCCAATATACCCATAACGCATCTTTAGTAGCCCGATCCATGCTCTTATGGTTATTGAACTTACTAGCCAACCAATCTGAAAAATCAACATTGTTAGGATCGTGGTCAACGTCAAAGCAAGCTTTTCCAATCATTTTCCTTCTTATCTCCATGAACTCGTTAAATTGCTCCCTAAAACTCCGTGTCAACCATGAAGTCATAATCCGCTTAACTTCATTTGCAGGGGCAAATTTCGGGCTACCATATTTAAGTTCAAGCCATTCTTCGAGGGAGATGTCCATCAACCTTACCAACCTGCCATGAAATAGTAACTCCGCCACAGCATAAATTCTTTCATCGTCCAGATAGTTCTCATTTAATCCCTAGTACTGTTCGGAATAAGGCATGTAAGAAATTTGCATAGGTTGGGTATTGCCTCCACCACAACTTTTATTGCTTGAGTTCATGAATTCAATTTTGAATTTCCCATCATTCTCTTTGATAGTAGTCCAAGTCAATCCTTTAGATTCAATGATGGGCCATAAGAGTACCAACTCATCTTCAGTGTAGCTCATTAGTAAATTATACGAGAATATCCCATCTTCAATATTGCATAAGCGCTTGAATTCCTTATAAGTAGCTTCAAGAGGGGTTTCCCAAGAAAATAAATCTGCATCAATCATGAGCACATTGAAGTTGACATCATCAAAAACTTTCACTTCGAAGGAATCCGAAAGCAAGAGTTCCTTAGCAAGATATCCGTTCACTGACATGTCTTCCATAGCAGAACCTGTCATCATAGGTAAAATCATCAGTAGGATTTGTTCGCTAGAAGAGAAATTAATGAATATAGAAACGGATATAAGAATAAAAATAGCTGATATCTGCAGACGATGCGCCGTATCCAAAAAGTTGGATACGCCGTATCTTACAATCGTTAAAATTTAATCAGACTTTATTCAGAAAATAGATACGCCGCTTAGAAATTAGAATGCGCCGTATCAGTTTATTTATCAAAAATCGATATACTTATTAAAATTAAATGCGTCGTATTAACAAAAGTTAATGCGCCGTATTTTCGTTACGTTTCAAAAATATAAGATTTTTGATTCAGAAGATACGCCGTATCGACAGAGATCGATGCGTCGTATCTGTTTAATAATTCGAAAACTGTTTTTAATTAAAATAATAGATACGCCGTATCTGTTAAGGCAGATGCGTCGTATCGTGTTAACGTTTAAAAAAAATTCTTATTAAAAACAGATACGCCGTATCTTGGGGAAAGATGCGTCGTATCGAATTAATTAAACGCGTTGTATTTTATAAAAATTAAACGCAATACGCCGTATCTATGAAGATAGATGCGCCGTATCGTTCAATTTAGCTCAGTACAACGATAGCAGAACACAGAAAATCCGAAAAATAAAAAAAAAAAAACAAATAAAAACAAACCAAAATAAACACAAATAAAAGCAAACAAATAACACACAAAACAAAAAATATGCAAATAATACAATGAATGCAAATTAACCTAATATACAACACAGTTAGCGGTTAGATAAAAAAAAATTAAAAACCTAATTAAAATACTAATCAAATTAACAGATAATAGCAATTCACTCCCCGGCAACGGCGCCAAAAACTTGATGCGGTGCGATGTGTCGTTGCGGTTTAGCAGTATTAATGCCTACTCAAGTTTTAAATTTATATTTAGCCGACTTATCAATAACACACACACTTAACGAGCAGTGTACCCGGTCAGTATGAATATAATGGTAAGTAGAGTGTCGATCACTAAGAGTGGAATGTATTATCTAGTTATTCTAATCAGTATTTTAATATTCTAAGTTAGCTATACAACCTAATCTAACGCAAGGGGGTTCAGCCTGAGAGACTGGCACGATTGGTTGCAATTAAATAATAAACTAAACTAATAGGCACGAATCAGCAAGTAGCACACACGTACACAGATAAATACTTGAGACAATAAGAAGACCTGTCCTGATAGATAAGTAGTTTGTCACTTGTTTTATTGCTAGTTTTATATGAAGTGTATAGTTCGATGCAACGCACCGAGATTAAGTCCTTTCTCGTTGGTTCTAATCTTATCGGCGAGTAAACCCTTAATGATTACTTATGACTATCCTATTTATCTTTCTTCCTACTTTTCTACAGACGATAGAATGCATAGGCGATCTAATAAATAGGCGAGGGCAGAGGCATGGCGACCCGATCAACGCTCAGCTAGACACAGAAGTTATCAATGCACTAATAAAAGTCACCAAAGACATCAACATATAAACTTTAATTAATGGGAAAACAGTTTTAAGGGAGTGCAATCTTTCCGTTGTCACATTACACAAGCCACCAATCCTGATGAATTAAAGTTTACTAACACAATAAAACAAAACTACTTAATGAATTAAATACATGCAGGACCTTCTTACAGCTCTTGTATCTTTGTTCAAGGTGTGTCTTGTGTTGCTGCCTTGACTGAATTCGTCCTAGGGTTTCTGTCCTTTGGTCTTCTAAAACTGTTGAACTTCGGAACTCTTAATTCGTCTGGTCTTTGGGGTATTTATAGTTTCTGTCTGAGGGTAAGATGTGGCGCATCTAGTAAGTAGATGCGGCGCATTGACTTAACTTCGCGTGGGGTCCAAGATTAATATATTCAGGAATATTCGTACACCGCCAGAAGATGCGGCGTATCTTCATTCTTGGATGCGGCGCATGTCCTTTGCCGTCTTGGATAATATCTTGTGAAATCTTGATAGCGATGCGTCGTATGTAATAAGCGAGATGCGGCGCATCCGGAGCAGAATAGTCTTGATCTTGTACATTTCAGTAGACTCTTAACTTCTTGCTTGTTTTGCTCCATAATTAGTCCAAAATCGCCAAGTTTCACCAAATGCTTGTTTTTAACTGAGAATTACAAAAGTAAACGATTAAGTATCATTTCTCACAGATAATATAATAAAACAAGTCAAATAAATAGGATAAATGATAGTAATAAAATATACTTATTTGAGTTCATCAAACTGATATGCATAAGAAGTGATTGGTCGATGCTCTCTTTATCTAACCACATGGGACAGTGGACATGCATGGTTGGTAGTATATTATTTGGACGGTGGCACATATTTGATAGCTATATTGGTTATGCACCAATAGCAGATTTGTTAGGTTTTGAGGATTTTATTCTTTCATTGTTGTTAAAATTGCATGAACTTTATTTACTAAGTTGAAGATAATGGGACGGTGCTCATTTGACAATGAAGTGGAATTTTTCAAGGTTGTGTTTTATTATACCTTTTGACAGGAGGTAACTTGTTCGTTCGTTCAAGTGACTACGAATTGACAAACACTTGAAGGAGTTACGTTATTGTGCTAAGTGATTATTGTCAAGAGATTGCGATCTCCCTATACGTTAAGTATACGTTCGAAGTCAGCTTTAGTACAAGATATAGGACACAAGGTTGGTTTATTCTACTTCAGCATCGAATTGGTAATTGTTAGTTTTCTTCATCATTACATAAAGCCTACAGAATTGAAGATTCAACAAATGGTTAACATATGGGTTTCAAGGGAAGCGTAAATGTTTAAATGATTAACTATTTATGTTCTACATCGAGGTGAAGGTTTTTATAGCTGCTCGTTGGTATTTTTACTAAAGATTTGGGATTTTTCTGTCTTGGGTTTATTTATAAAAGAAATCGTTTTGGTGTTCATTCATGGAGGGCGATTCAAGACATTGGAAGACTAAATTGGATGTATGGTACTAGTTTATGGTTATGAAAATCAAGGTTGCATACTTTTTATCCCCTAATTGATGATGACAAAAAGGGGAAGAAGAATATTTTGAAGATTGCAACTTGTAGATCCGTGATGATATTCATGGATTAAGGGGAAGTCGCATGTTTCATGACATATTAACTTCAGGGGAAGTTCATGCTTATTGGTTTTGTCATGGTCAACTAGGGGAAGATTGTTGGGTCTACTAGTTGAGTTGATAAAGACAAAACATGTGAAACATGAGGGATTATTTGTGACAAAGAGGAAAACTACAAAGATATGAAGATATTTATTATATGTTAGGAAGATTTACTAAATATTCTGTATTGTTAATAGTTATCTCTTTGTGCAACCCTAGTATCTCTAGTATATAAAGAGATACAGGGATCGATTATTAGTGTGTGTCAAGATGTAAAACACCAAAAGTGTGTGTGTGTGGGAAAACCAGGCGTGGGTTTGGGTAGAAAACGCCTGGTTGTTAGTTTTGTTTAACCTTAAGGATCTTATGATTCCTTGTTAGTGTAGCTAACACGTTCTACACTTGATCACGTAGAATTGGGGTTATGTGTTTGTAATAATAGTTGTTAGAGATGATGACGAAGAACCTTATTGATAATAATAATATTCTTTATGTTATTCCGCTGTGCTTATTATTATCATTGTGCTTATTGTTTATCCTAGATCAAGGTCTAAACAACCTAGAGTCCAAAACGGTCTAAGAACTTATAGATGGTGTGGTGCATAAGTTCTATCAACTTTATTTAAAAAAGTTATACTTTTCATTTAAATGAAAAACTTTTCTTTGTTTATAAAAACTATGTATAGCAAATGTTATGTGATGTAAGCATTTTCTTTTAATATCAAACAAACTCGCAATATTATCTACAAATACAAGATGAAAAATGTGAAGTCGGAAAAAGATCAATCAATATCATTCAAAGTTAAAAAATAAAAGGATTTGTGTTGCAACGTGTGCATGCTAATCACTCGTTAAGTACTATTTATGTCAACCCCGTGCTTAACGGTATATATATAACTAGTTTAAAATAAAATATTACAAAACTATGGTTTAAACTAAAAATGTATAATATTTTTAGTGAAAAAAATTTCTCATCATTTTATACAAAATATTATGTTATTAAGGGTGTGTTTGGTAAAAGTAGTAGCGAGCGGTAGCAGTGAGCAGTAGCTACAGCTCATAGCTCCCCGCTCACAGCTTCTTAAAGAAGCATTGGAAAAATGAGCTTTCCTAAAAAGTAGCAAAGTTCACCGCTCCTTTGCCAAACGAACAATAAAAATCAAAAAGCTCATTGCTCACCGCTCATCGCGCTAAAAATCTCCAAAAAGCTCCGCACCAAACATAGCCTAATACTCATCACACCAAATTATAACTCACATATATTTTTTTTCTTCTTCTTAATATTGTGTAACACCATGTTAAAACTACAAAATAAAATTCTACATCATAGGTGTATTAAGAAGGATGTGATTTAAGCCTCTCTTTTTTTTAACTTCCTTTTCTTTTTAACCCTTAAAGTTTTGCACCATCAATATTTTTTAGCTTAACTAACACATCCTTGACCACTTCTTTAATGTGAATATCATGGTAATTACTTTGTCTGTTTTAAGGGCATCCACTATAATAAACCTATAGAAAGGTTTATACATTTAAAACCCATCAATTTATAAACCTTTTCAAATTATAAACCTATTTCCACTATAGATAAACCTATTCATAAACCTTTTCATATCATAAAACACACTCAACATTTACAAAATACTTAAAGTTTGTACCTCTTTAAAATCCTAGACCTATTCATGCCACCTAATCTTGAAATATATATCCACTATGGTTTATACAATTTTAGACCTCTTCATCTTTTTATAAACCTATTCACAAACAACTATAGTGGATGCTATAAAAACTTAGACGCGACAAAAACATACTACTTTAAAGAAACCATATTTATTACTGTTTACTTTTTTCTCAACTTTTATGGAACGACAAGTTTACCCTTAATTGAGCAATTAAATCTAACCTAACATGATAAACTCGATTAAACTTCATTATATACTTTTAATAGTAAACAATTAATTTAACATAATGAAAAAAATATATAAATAAATAATTTGGAAGTAAAAAAATATAACTATAATTTTCTAAGTGGGTGTTTGTCATTGCTTGTTTTTCTACTTCTCTACTTATTTGCTCTTTTTAAGCAGAAAAAACAATTTTGGTGTCAAAACACTTTTTGCTTTTCTGCTTATTTTCAAGCAGAAAACATTTTTTGATAAGCAGGTAAGAAGTTTCTTATTTCATATTATTATTATTTTTATTATTTTTTTTTTATATTAAACTAATTTTTGTTATTACTGTTATATTCAACTTAAAATTCTTAATAAATGCATATGATTGAATATTTGTATTAAATTATGAGAAATTTTTTTAAATAAACAATTTATGTCCACCTTTACCAAGATGAACCATCTAAACCCGTTTTACAAAAATCGACGAAAACGGCAAGCAAGCATTTGCTCTCCATGTTCTTTGTTTTGTAGTTGAAAACGGTGAGCAATCATTTGCTTTCCATGTTCTTTGTCTTGTAGCGAAAAAGCATTTGTCTTCTTTTGAAAAAGGCGAGCAAAAGGGGAGGGCGAGCAAATATCAAATTCTCGAATTGTCGATTTTGGTAAACGCGTTTAAAAGTGTTTATTTTTGTTAATTGAGTGTGACAAGTGTTTTTTGTGGTAATTGATTTTTAAATTTTTGTATTTTTCGAGTATTATTATATCGTTTACAAAATAAGCAAATTCGCACACTATTTCTAGAAGTTCTTATTTTTAAACAGCTTAAAAGCACTTTTTCTTAAGCAAAAAGAAATTAAGCAATCTCAAACACCATCTTAGTTGCTTTTTTCTCTTTTACCAATCAAAGAATGTTGTTACTTCAAAAGAAATAAAAAGAAGAGTTACTTCAAAAGAATTAAAAAGAAGAGTTAATTACATTTTTGGTCCTTGTGGTTTACCGGGTATAACGATTTTAGTCCAATAGTTTAAAAAATAACGGATCTCGTCCAAAATCCGACGACCTGTAACACTTTTGGTCCATTTTTCGTTGACTGTTAGTTTGACTAGTTAAAAAAACATGAAATGACTAAAATACCCTCGGATGATAATGTACAATGACTAAAATGCCCTTTCCTTCATTATTATTATTATTATTATTATTATTTTAATTTTAAACATTACTTTATTAGAAACTCGTAGGATCTACAAGAAATTAGAGGGGAGCCGAGATACTAACTAGGCCCCCACTCCTCTAGCTATTGCAAAGCTAATCCTACTAAAAATATGAACAACGGCACGCGCTCCAATGTCCTGAGTGATAGAGAACTTTCGAATCCGTTTCAGTAGGGCCACAGCATCCTTGTCAAGTTCCCCAAAGGAAGAGAATGAGAAAGGAAGGAACCCAAACACCCCTGTTCATTTTATTCAACTTTGATTTTGCACAGTACCATATTTATTTCTTACAAGAAAATTCAATACCATTTTGCACTACAAAAAAAAAAGTTGAATTCTCTACACTTATTTCTCCACGGTATAGTTAACCGTGAACTTTTTTTTATATGAAATCATAATTTTGCTACATTTATAGGTGTTACAAATCTTTAAAAAAATACTCCACCTATATAAGTGTGGACAATTACAATAACGCTACATTTATAATTGAAGTAAAATAAATTCTTAAAAGGCCACACTTATAAGTGTAAGAAAACACTTAAAAAATGCTACACTTATAAATGTAAAAATAACTATATAAAAAAGGCACATTTATAATTGTGGAAACAAAAACTATACTTATACAACACAAAATCAAAATAATTCTATCTATTCCCTTATTTCCTACTATTACATTACACTTTTTTTTTTTTTTTTTCGAAACCCTAACTTTTTTTTTGGGTAAAGGGGAGTAATCCTGCACCCTGGTAAATAGATTAACCAAAAAAAGTTTAAAGTACAAAGGATATGGGTGAAATCCCATATCTCAGCCCGTTACATAGGCACTTACAAACACAAAAGTCCCGTAGGACACTAACAAATAACCACTATATAAGAGTGACACGCCACTCTTATAACTAATAAATGAACATAAAAACTACAACGACTATAAGCTACAAATTAGATACTCACATAAAAATACTTGATACTCAAAAGTCGTCGTAGATGTCCATACTTGTCAACGATGCAGCTTTTCCAATGGTAGAACTAGAGCAGCTCCAATCCACACCAACCAGCTACACCGAAACTTCCATTGATCCAAAAGGACCAAACCAATACTACAACTTGATCCAATACCTCATCTGCTTCAAGTTTTAATGGAGTAAAACTCTAGCTAAGAATGAAACCCTGTGTATCTTGATCAATCATAGACGGAAAATAGGGTTTAGAAACCCTAACTTACAGAGATAATAGACATGGCTTACATGATCACAAGCGGGTTAGAGAAATAACCATAAATAGCACCACCATACCCAAACAAGAGATCCATGTTCGCCACACAACATCTATGGAACGAGTATAGCAGCATCAGCAAGAAATACCTTCCATGGACGGTGAACTAGGGCTTATTACACCCCAACTTACAACCACCACATAATAGGTTAAAATTAACCTAACTTCCATAAGAACAGATCCTGTCCAATGTAGATGAACAGCAGTAAGGACCACAACATCATTGCATTAGGACCCGTATAGAAAACGATCATAGGGTTAAGCAACCCCAACTTGCAACAATATGATGAACATGCCACAAAATCAATAACCGTTCTATCTGTTACTGTTCCACCACGTCACCAACATTCCAAAAAAACCAGTCTATCCATTACTGTTCCATCATAAAATCAAACCCTAACTTTTAATTACAATGTAGTCGTGCATTTGTTATCGCCGTAAACATCAGATAATCGTTGCCGTAATCACTCATCTGTCATAATCGATAGGGAACTGCGCTAGTTGTGGAACATCACTCATCTGTTGTAACACCCCCTAAATTTTGAGTTAACAGCGGAAGAGTAACCAGGGTATTACGGGGAGGATCATTATCATAATCATAGAAAATGGCTCAAAAGAGGCGTTTTTGAAAGTTATTGTCATTCAAATAATAATTAAGATACAAAAGTGAAATTTCAGTATTGTAATATCCCACAAAAGGGTGTAGTAGTTTGAAATGAATGACATAATTTATTTAAAACCAAAAACCATCAGTTTAGTGCCCACTCCGTGCCTTGAAATGCCCCGTTAATTACCTGAGATAAACATGCTAAAAGTCAACAAAATTGTTGAGTGAAATCATAGTGTTTGTAATTGTAATCAGTTTGAACACAAGTCTACAATTGCATATGAATTATAATCATATTTGAAATAGTGATATTGCAGTTGAATATATTGCCCTAAGTCTCATGACACGCAAACGTTAACAGTGTATTATGAAACGGTGTGAATTATGGCCCTTGTGTAGGAGATTGGCACCTTCCTATTTCCTTCAAATATAATGCATTCGACTAATCCGGCTAGCAACTAAGGCTATCCATCCGGCACTAGTTCAAATAGGCAGTCAGCCTCCAATAGATCTATTCACTATATTCGCGTTCACTCGCAAGTGATTAATGGTTCATGATGTGAGGGGCTTTTGGCAATAGTGTAACTTAGGCAATATCAGTCATGTGTAGCATACAGAAAATACTTGTGTTCTATTTTGTAGCATGTATCTCCCCACGTATTTAAAAGTATGTGAAAGAAAAAAGTGGGACTATGAACTCACCTTGAGTGTAACTGGAAAAGGTGAAATGTGAAATCAAGTGAATTATGGGAACGGCTCCAACACACGACCTGAATAATAGTGAAGTCTGAGATTTTGACAGTTTTTGTCTAATACGAATAATGATTGTGAAAAGTGTATCGGATAACGAATTGGTTCGTGATGTGAGTGAATGATATGCTTAAAATGCTTAAAGTTCAAAAATAATATTATATATAATATTATCTTGTTTTTATGTTATTTGGATCCATAAATATCGTTTCCTTGAAAGTGGTTGAACGATATGTTAAATTATTCGTTGAAATTCGTTATATAAATATATAAACGTAACGTGATTTAATATATTGTACGAATTGTAAAAATGCCCGTGATTGAATGAAAAAGTGAAAAACATGAAATGGAAATGAATATGAAACAATATTACTGAATGGTCCCTGAACATATATGAAATTTACACTTTTTACCCTAACGGAGTAACTTTTGCACCATTAGTCTTTGGTTAGTTATTAATTACATTTTTAGTCCAAAAGGGTCCAATATTACATTTTAAGCCTTCTGTTTACTGGATGATCATTTTCTACCCACAAGTTACTGAAATGACAGTTTAATACATAAATATGTGAAAGTGACACTTTTTACCCGATATGTAGAAATATTTGCAAATTAAGTCCAAAAATCACAAAAATGATGTAATAAGTTTTCCGAAAGTTTCAATAGTCTCCAGTAGCTTATTTGAGTTGTAAAAACTGCTTATTACCAAATAAGTGCTTATT